>JAENPR010000770.1:0-305963 GCA_018135685.1 Themeda triandra
TACAAAACACCAGTGGAAACCAAAAACGAAATAGAGTTCTTAAACTAAACATGACCAATATGTCTAGAGGATGTCCACCCATTGGAACTAAAAAATTGCAACGCTGATACTCCTAGGGATTGTCCAACTTGGAGCAGTTGGGCCCGTTGATCATCATGGCGTTGCAGACTTGCCCATTGCCTGAGCCAGTGAGTCCCTCTGAAGAGTACCTGCAAGAAAGTTTTTGGTCTACATTTATCAAAAACCACTTCGTTCCTGGTTAACCAAATTGCCCATAAAAGTGCAGCAGCTGCAGTTAATAACAATGAATTATACTTTTTGCTTCCAATTTTTGACCACTGTAAGAACAAATCCCCCATATTTAAAGGAGGTGATAAACCAAACAGTATGTGTATAGCACGCCACAGAAATTTGGCATAAGCGCAATCAAAAAAGAGATGGTCTATTGTTTTAGAACGATGACAAAAACAACAGTATTTGTCTCCCATCCAATGACGCCTAAGTAAATTATCCTTAGTTAAAACCACTCCTTTTTCAAGTACCAAAGAAAAATTTTAATTTTCAATGGTAATTTTATTTGCCAAATGTCTGATGACACTCTAACCCCATTGTTAATTAACGCAGCATACATGGATTTGACTGTATAACTACCAGATGTATTTAAGTTCAACACAAAGACATCCCTTTCCTCCGACAAGTTAATATCAAGTACAGATGCAACAATTCTATGCCAGGCATTTAGGTTTGCCCCTAATAAATTTCTTCGGAAAGAAATATTATAGGGCACACTCCTAAGAACTTGCGCTACTGAATCTTGTCTGCCTCTGACTATATTAAACAACGAAGGAAATTTGTCTTTAAGTGGCTTGTTTTCCAACCACGTGTCATACCAGAACCTGGTTTGGGTCCCATCCTTAATCCTAAATGAGCCAAAATCCATAAAAGGCTCTCTAACGTTCATTAAACTTTTCCAGAAATGTGAATCCGTTGGTTTCTTGACACAACTCCCTAAAGTCTTATCCTTGATATATTTGTTTCTTAGCAACTGTTGCCACATTCCATCCTCATTTAATAATTTAAACAACCATTTGCTTAGTAAACATTTATTCTGGATATCTAAATTTTGAATTCCCAAACCTCCTTGATTTTTGGGTTGACACAACACTTCCTATCTAGCTAACCTGTATTTGCTAATAATGCCCAATGGACGGTGTGGGGGTTTGTGTACTGATGTTTGGGCCCTTCCCCCACGTGGGCCCTCAGATGGCAGTGCATCACACATATAAATGGAGAAAATGACAGCAGTAACAACAAATATCAATTGATCCACACACATGAACACGGGACACCACATTTTACATGAAAAATCCCCAAGTCGCGCTAAAAACCACGAGACCAAGCCAACCAAATTTTCTTACACTATATACTTGTGTGACTAAAAAAAGCATGTAGCTATTGACAGTGCTATAGGCAATAACACATTAAGATTTATAGATTTGGGGCTGCTATTGGGGAGTGGAAAGACCTCACTACATGATCGTAGAACTCAAATTAGAGACACCAAAGATGTGGATCTGAAGTTTCACATTGAGAGCAAATGACATCCTCTCTCTCACACTTTTTTTTCTATGGTTTCTTCTCTTTTCCATCGCACGAGGAGCAAGGTGCTGATCTTCACCCTCTATTTCCGGTATTCATGGCTGCTGTGTCAATCCAGATGCTTCTCCCTTCTCCTAAAAGCCAAAGAAACGGCAAATGCTAGATGCACACAAAGGTTGTCACACTTTCCTGTGCTAAACATATTATGATAAGGATTTTCCAACAAAACAAAATAGTCACTCATGCTGGCCAGCGTGTACCTACGACTGCACAATCCGACAATTCATAGACTCAAGTGGTCATCGACTCACATGGCATGAGGCCCCAGCATATCGGATTGCCGGAACCTGAATTAATGATCCTTCCTTGCGGATGTGATGGATGAATTATTGAGCCAACTGTACCATACAGGCATACATCCCATAAGCTAGACTCCTCGACGACTCGGCCTCACGCCCTTATCTCCTTGCTTCTGTTCGGAGATCTCAGATCCTGGGCTTGGCTATCAATCCCTTGACGACCTCTCCTAAATAAGGTTTCGTGCTGGAACCTTGTATTGTTCCTCTGTATATATTTTGCCCATATCCCCCTACTGGTTGGATTGTGGAGCCTCAATTCTTTTTCTATATGCACGTCGCCGGCCGTATGAGCAATCATGGAGGTAGTCACGGTGCCATGATCACCATCGCCATGGTCAAGCTGGGAGTTTTAACCTACCCAAGAGCGTGAGGGTTCAATCGTCTTTCCTCCCTCTCAATCTGTAGGTCTTACTCCGTCGTCTCGTGCAGTGTACGTCTTTATAAAGAAACAATTCTAGATCTAGTTAAGATCAAAACTTAAGTTTAACTAAGTTTATAAAAACTAATACATCAACATTTATGACTCCAAACCAATAAAATATGATAATATTTTTTCATTATTGATATAATGATATCAGTTTAGTACGATAGAAATTAATATTTTTTGATATAAACATGGTTAAACTTTCCATTTAACATTGCATTATTCCAAAAGTATATTCTCTTCATAGCTGGGGGAGCGCAGTAACAATAGTTTATGGGTCAATGCGCGGCAAGTCTGATATGGCGGCTAGCTCTTGGCCCCACATACCATCGGTAGTTGTATAATATATGGCGGCTAGCTCTTGGCCCTGGCACGAACGAACGACCATCGGTAGTTGGCTAGCCCCCACTGCAGCGCGTTAAAAGGAGCCAGCTCCCCAGACAGAGTGCCTTTAAAAAAAAAAAAATTGCACTACAGCGCGTTAAAAGGAGCCAGCTCCCCCATACGGATTGCCTTTTCTTTTAAATAATTGGAGGTTGTCTTTCATCTTCTTGCTCCGCCTCACCTGCTCTTTCATCTTCTAGGCCCTTATCTTCTTGCTTCCGCGGCTTCCCCTTTTCCGAGACTTCAGATCTGGGCTTGGCTGTCAATCACTTCACGTTCTCTGCTAATTAAGGTTTGGTGCTTGATTGTTTCATTGTTCTTGTGTATTTTGCCAATATAGCAACAACAAGATTTGGGGAAGGTTTGATGGAGGTGCCTCGATTCTATATGCAGGTCTCGCCAGCCGTACCGTCGAGTGAGCAATCATGGAAATGGAGGCAGTCACGGTGCCATGATCACCATCCTTGCCATGGCCAAGCTGCCAAGCTGGGGGGTTTTAACCTGCCGAAGAGCGTGAGTTGTCTTTCCTCCCTCTCCATCTGTAAGTCTACTCAAGGTTTTTTTTTTTACCGGTAATAAATTTTTGGTGGTTACCGATAAAAGCGAAATTTTAAAGATTTCGAGAATTTCGGTGATCACTGTAGCTTTTTTAAAAAAATAATTAATTTTATGCTAAAGAACAAAAACCGGTATTTGTTTTTCGTTTCTGCACTCACCAATAAAAGCGAAATTTCGAAAATTTCGGTGAAATTTCGCCGAAATTTTCTTCCCTGGGTCTACTCTCGCCGTCTCGCGCACTGGTCGATCGTGTTCCCTGCCCATCAAATTAAACAGTCCTGTTTAGTTTATTCTCTTCGGTGCGCCAAATGAGCTCTCTGGCCATTTTGTGTCCAAATTCATCACGGTTTTATCCTTTGCTTTTTCAGGTCTTTTCGGAATCTCACCGGGTGGCGTTGCAGGCTGCAGCTTCCAATTTATTAGCAGACGTTGCAACAACCCAGCTGTCGAGCGAGCATGGAAATCGCGACAGGGGCGATAAGTACACTATTGCCCAAGCTGGGCGGCCTCCTGAAACAGGAGTACAAGCTCCAGAAGAGCGTCAGGGGTGAGATCATGTTTCTGGAAGCCGAGCTAGAGGCCATGCAGGCTGTTCTCCTTAAGATCTCGTCGGCGCCAATGGACGACCAACGTGACGAGCAAGACAACCTTTGGGTGAGGAAGGTCAGGGAGCTTTCCTATGACCTCGAAGACAACATCGACAGATTCCTTGTGCGCATCGACCATGCGCCCGAGCAGCTTCATGGCCTCAGGGGCTTCATCGACAGAAGCCTCAAACTGTTGACCAAGGCAAATCTCCGCCGCCAGATTGGAACCGATATCAAAGAAATTAAAACACGTATCAGGGAGGTGAGTGAGCGTCGTGACAGATACAAGAATGATATTGTCACTGCGAAACCTACTCGCCCAAGTGTTGACAGCCTTCGCCTATCAGCGCTACACAAAAGGGCCTCAGAGCTCATTGGCACCGAAGGGAAGATCAAGGAAGTAGTAAAAATGCTAATGGAAGAAGACGGGCTCTCAAATAAGAAACTGAAAATAGTTTCCGTTGTTGGTTTGGGGGGATTAGGCAAAACAACTCTTGCAAACGAGGTCTATAAGAAGCTGAAAGTTCAGAAGCTGAAAGTTCAATTCGACTGTGCAGCATTTGTTCCAGTATCTCTTGATCCTAGAATGGATCAGGTTTTCAAGAGCATGCTCCGTCAACTTGATAATGACAGGTACAATAAAATCAATGGAGAAATGTGCGAAGAAACGCAACTAATCAACGAGTTGAGATCCCTTCTTAAAACTAAAAGGTATGATTGTTACTGCCCCTTTAGGTTTGCTATTCTTTTATCGATTTCTATTCTTTTATTGATTCCAGTTTGGTTGAAAGTTCCCATGATGTTTACTATCATAAAAAACCAATAGTCCTAGTTAGACCCTGTTTGGTACAGCTTATAACAGCTTTACAAAACCATTGTGAGCTGTTTTTTTATAAACATCTATTTACAAAACAACTCCACCTATGAAGCTGTTTTTCTCCTCTCACAAAGGGATGGAGTGGGAGAGAGCCGAAAAAAGTAGATTTTCTCACCATCATCTGCCACATGTGGGGCCCATGGTACTCAAATGACAGGTTTTGCCCATGCGCGTGTGAGAGAAAACACTCGCACGCGAAGGAGGCTTCGGGACATGGACATGGCTTAGTCACCGGAGCTTAGTTTGTCGGGGTGTGGCCGATGGGGGCACGGCTCGCTGGGGGCTCCCGCCCGCCGTGGGCGCATCCGCCGAGGCCGGGAGCGCGGTCTGCCGAGGCTGAGAGCGTAGCCCGCCGGGGCACCGGTCGCCGTGGCCTGACCACTACCCATTAGGGGCACCGCCCGCCAGGAGCGGGGCTCGCCGGGGCGCGTGTTGCCCATCAGCCGCAGACTTCTAGGGCACCAGGGGTCCATCGAGCTTCAAAATCGATTGCGGAAGAAGATTCTTTCTGGGGAACCAGCGCGTGGTGAGCAGTCGGGGGCAAGGCTGGTAGGGCCGCCGGAGGACGCGTGGGGAGGTGTGCGCGGTGGTGACACCAAGCCCGACGCCGGCCATGGGTAGAGCTGTAGGGAGGCGCAGCTGTGGGCGCGCGAACACCATCGGGCGCAGGGGCAAAGACGCGGGGCTAGGACTCCGGCACCGGGTTTCGGATCTTTAGGTGCCAAATGAACTATGAAAAGAGTTAAGCAGGCGAAGCTATGATTTTCAGCTCCACCAATTCCAGATCTACCATGCTACAGTCTTTCTGCAGTTGAGGAGCTATAGCTAGGAGAAGTTGTACCAAAGATACCAACTTTCAATCAAATGTTTCAAATCTTTTTTTTCGAGAACATGCATTGGCATGTATTTCATTAAGCAGAAGTAGAGCTTTACACGGTAAGCCAAAGCTTACCAACCCCAACACACACACACACACACTGAACCCGCTCGCACGAGGTTGTAATTACATAAAACCAATGATGCGACTAGCTTGCTACCGAATCGCTATCCCCGCATCGGCTTGTCCTCCAAGCCAAGCATATTGAGCTTGAAAGCGATCGGGTCAAAGTGACCACCCAGAAACGTTTGAAGATTGGCATAGGTGGCGTCCGAGAGCAGATGGCCGAACGCCTTCTTGCACAGCCGCACCGTGTCACCCCATGGACGAGGAATGTTTCAAATCTCATCTTACATAATAAGTTGTGTTTGTTGCTTCCAATACATATTAATATATGCTCTTCTAGTGTATCCACCTTGAAACTTCAAACCGCCTGTCAACCCACTGAGCTATCACTTATCGACTCGCGCCTCCACTTCTATACCTCATTCACTTTTCGTAATCTCTTCTCCAAGTCTTGTTTCCTTCTTCGGACTTCTGGAAACACAAAAACCCCTAAACTGCTAGGCATGTCCCAACCCTCGAAGTTCTATGTCAAGATCATCCTTGGTTCCTACAGGACACTACCAGTCCTGCTAACTTGGTGATTTTGTTACATGGTCCCTCCTATCGATGTCCTTCCAACCTTCAGCAACCTTTGGTCATCCACCTCCATTCCATCCATCTTTGCTTCTTCGTCCTCTTTCTCTTACCTGGAAAAATGCTCCCCTCCTTGTGCATTCCCATCCCATCCTTGTACAATGTATCCACCTTTACGACTTTTGTCACTCTGAGAAGGGTCCACCACCATGCCTATAATGAGAGCGTGATCATCATGTTCCACATGCACGACACTATTCTTGTGTAAGCTCGCCTCCTGTTGCAATGCAAAAACCTTCCCCACATCATCTGTAGCCTTTTTTCTTAGCGTAAACAGGAGGGGAGCTCCCCTACTGTGCTTTTATTGAAATGAAATAAAACAGTCTGTCTGTCTTACAAACCAGCCTCAAGAAACAAAAAAAAAACTTACAAAGAAAATTAAATAAATTACACATATGCTTCTAGCCATTGGGAAAGAGTGTGAGCTGTGCTACTTTTTGCTCTAAGAATAATCTGAGCAAATTCTCTTTTGAAGATTGCTTTACAACGCTGCAAAGAAGGCTGCACTTGCTTGAAGATTGCATCATTTCTGACTGACCAAATGGTTCCATGAAGAAAGGCTGATGGATCTGCTGTTTAAAGGACTCCAAGGTAGCAAAGGGGGCAGAAGCTTGCTGAATGAATAAACCCAAAGAAGCCCAACACATCTCAGAGAAGGACATTCATGGAATAAGTGGATTAAGGTCTCATCCACTGCTTGATTACATAGAACACAAGTGTAGTCAATCTGTAGCCTTTGCTACCTCCTCTTACGAACCCAAGCCACCGCTAAAGAATTCTCCGACATCTCCAGGCTTAGTGGGATCCTAGCATAATTCTTTCAAGCTCGCCTCATGCATCAAGGGCAAAGCTCCCCGCATCATTTGTAGCCTTCTACCTCCTCCTCTTCTAAACCCAAGCCATTGCCAACGAATTCCCTAACATCTCAAGGCATAGTGGGATCCTAGAATAAAGCTTTCTTTGTCATCCCCGAAGTTGAGATAGATTTCACTATATTTAGAGGGCTTGTGACCTCGTCCTCATCTTCCCCTTTATTCACCATCTTCAGCCCCCATCTCCTTCTGTCTTCCACTAGCTAGGGCCGTCATAGCTTTTTCTCGTTACCACGGCCCCAACTCCACAAGCTACTGCTACCCCTTCCCACTACAATTATTCCTCAACGGAATTTCCTACCTCTAGCCCATTGGTCAGACTCTAAACTCCTCCCCAAATTTATTCTTCTCCAGTATGTACCCATTGTACCGTAAAGCTTTACTAAACTGCATTGCACCCTTCTGCAAGTGCATTTCACAGTTGCAATTTGTGTGGCATATGAGACCATAGGTATAGCAGAAGTGCGGGAGGTAATTATAGGTAAAGGGCACAACATCATATTAATCATGGTCCAGGCTAACACCCTCATGAACAGCTTACAAATATCAAACTTCACTTTAATTCTCATGTACTCACCAATGGCCATATCATCAACATCTGCATCCACATTTAATACATCCCCTATCATCTCCCCAATCCCCTCGATCACCAGCCACATTATTCATCAACACTGGGGGCATTGGTGATCCTTGTCAATAGTTTTGGCACCGTCAAACTCCGCCATTATCACCAGATCCTTCCCAAGCATCCATATGATCTGTGTCCAAGAGCCCTGTCTTCCCTACGGTGCAGAAAGGTGAAGAGGAATTTATTCTCTCCTAGATCTTTGTCCTATACTCCCTTGAGAAGACACTAGATTTGCCAGAGCGAGAGTTAAAGAGCTTCTCCCAAGACCGTTTTTTTTTTTTTGCCAACACCTTCAACTCCCCACTACAAGTGGATCACCCAGCTGCCTGATCTCTACCATTGCGCCACCAATCCTAATGCTCTTCTTATCCATCTCCGACAGGCTCATCTGCTCCAATAGACCGATCACCTTGTCTAACAGCCTCACGCGCTAATGCCGTATATGCAGCACTACTGGGAATCGGTAATTTGCCGAGTGTCAATCTCGGACACTCGGCAAAGAACGTCTTTGCTGAGTGCCAGATTTGGCACTCAACAAAGAGGTCTTTCCCGAGTGTCTTCCTTTTGGCACTCGGCAAAGAGATTTTTTTTAAAATACATTTTGAGGCACTATAAACTATTAGAGAGATATATAAGAATTGTGAACTATGTTAGGACCACCATTTCAGGTGAACAAATGACCAAACAACCAAAATATAGATCTTGAGAAGTTATGAAACGTTGTAGTTCAAAACTTTTTCATTGGAGTTCATCTTTTCATGATAAACTACATGCAAATTTCAAAAATTCAAAATACGAATTTTTTAAATGAGCTCGAGATGGAAAAACACCCAAAATAAAGTTTGTAGATCTAGAAAAGTTATGAAACTTTGTAATTAAAAACTTTTTTATTTGAGTTCATCTTGCCATGCTAAAACGTGTGAATTTCAAAAATTCAAAATACGAATTTTTTAAATGACTTCGGATGAAAAAAAACCCAAAATAAAGTTTGTAATCTCAAAAAGTTATGAAACTTTGTAGTGGATAACTTTTTCATTTGAGTTTATCTTGCCATGCTAAACTTACATTTGAATTTCTCAAATTTGAAATTTAAATTTCTTAAACGATGTCGGATGGAAGAACTTTTTTAAACGAAAAGTGTAGATTTCAAAAAGTTATGAAACTTTATACTTGACAACTTTTTTATTTAAATTCGTTTAGGATCTCAAAAAAGTAATTTATAGTCGAATTGTTATAATACGTGGGGAACTAAAACTATGACACATGTGATGGTGTAGTACAGTGGTTAAGTAGAAACCACGCGAGAGAGAGGTCACGAGTTCGAATCCCACCAAGACTTGTGAGGAGACGGCGGGCACCAGCTAGTGGGTCCCCCTCCCCCAATTAAATTTTTTCCAATTATATTCGGTGGGGGTTGATTTTTGTTCTTTGCCGAGTGCCGCAGGCACTTGGTAGAGACCCTTTTTTCCGTCAAAAAATTTGTCGAGTACCATTTGCCGACTATAGCATTCCCCAAAGCCTTGCCAAGTGTAGAAGAGTCTTTATCAAGTGTCGCGGGACCTCGACAAAGATCTAAAATCCGGCAGTGCTGGAAGGCGTCAAAAGAAGTCGCAACTGGAGTTGATTACGGCCATGGGAAACATGGAGTCATGGGTCGTGGCCTATCGTTGCTAAGTATAATCGTATTAGTACTACTAATGTATTACTACCTAAGGCCATGGGGCGACCGCGCGCCCCACCACCAGCCCCCGCTCCGTGCGCCTCCTCGGCCGCCGCCGCCATCCTTCCGGGCATGCGGCGGCGGCGCCCGGGGACGAGTCCGCACAACCGGACCCTCGCGGCCTTGCCCATCTCCCGTCCCCTCCTCCACCTCCTCCCCAAACCCTAATCTTTCCCCACCAAGTTGGGCCGGCGGCTGATGGCCGGAGGTGTTGTTTCCGACCAAGGGTGGCCGGATCCGCCTCCCCTTCCCCGGTCCTGGTGCTGCAGCGGCTGTTGATGTTTATTAAGTGCAACTAAAATATGAAGGGTTCCGCAAGCGCACAGAAAATATCATCGTAGCATTTTAACCGGGAGTAATCCAGGTATCATTATTTATAATTTTAACAATGGGAAGGGAATGCACAGGATAATGAGCCTTGAGCATTGCACATGCGATAATGGAGAGCTTAACCTTGTTTGTATCTATCATCTCATACTGGGTAAGTGTCACATAAAATATAGAAATGAATAGTAATTGACATAGGATAAAAGAGAACATTTAGCAACATAAAATAATAGAAGCCATCTCAACTTAGCACTCTAAGTTTATAACACTAGCATGGACTAGGATGATCTAGGGTATAATCCTATATTATTCTAACTATAGAGTCAAAGCATATAATGATTAGTGCAAGAACATTTAGCAATCATGGCGGAAAAAGGTTATATCTATGCATAGTGATATTACCAGAGAAGACTAGAGACATAGCAATGACTTCAATGTAATAGGGGTATTCTGCTAGACCTATACTCAAGAGAAGGACTATAAAGGACTCAACAGGAATATCACTCCCGTGATGTACCTCACGACCCGGAATATAGAGTGCAATCGTAGATAAATACAGTCTAGGCACCACGCCTACACAATATTTACCACTCACCCATCGATCTAATGAGCAAGCGCTATACGATACTATGCATAAACATAAGTCTAGTCCAACCATACTAAACATATAATCAAAGTAGACTAAGAACAATATAATTGAGAACATAATTAAATAGAGCAAAGTCAATTCTAATATAATAGAATAGAATAAAGTACTATCCATAGTATCACGAACAATGATGAATATTACAAGAACGTAGAGGGGAATTACCAAGAACTCCGATAGATCCGGACTCCAAGCTAGGCTTGATTCCCTCTAGATCTATTCCTATGTAGCCATGCTACTAAACTATAGAGCTCTAATTGAGATGGTGGCTCTGGCTTCTCTGAATTCTCTCAGATGAATGATTATAGAATGAATTAGGGTTTCTCCCGGGGTCAGGGGCTCTGAATATATAGCCCTCTAGGATGCACCACAGTCCTCGGATCAAACCGACCTAAACGGACGATTATTAGTCATCCTCAAAGGCGGTAGAGCAGGGATCCGCGAGACTCAACCTGATTGGTTGAGGCCAGGGGGCGGCCGACTTGAAGCCAGGGGCGGCCGCCCCTGGTCAATGCCAGGTGGGCCCCGGTTTCAGGCGTCACCTTCTGGAGTCTTCTAGAGTATACAATTTTACCCGGTTGGTCTTTATCTCTATGTAATCCCGACATGTGGGCCGTCTTTAGGTTCTTTCTTGATAACCCCCTGCAGAAATAGACAATCACCAAAACTCGTGGAATTCTATTAGTGTAACCCCTATGTCTAGTAGGTGAACTCATTTTAGTCCTTTCTGTTGCTGCGTTGACGGTATAAAATTGATACTTAACTACCGTCAACAGCGGCGGCGTCTTGAGGGCAGCCGCACCTGTCCTCCTCTCCGACGGCTGGTGCTTCGGGGGCATATCTCAGCCACCCTTGGCTGGATCCGCCCCCTCCCCCGGATCCGGTGCTAGGCGGCGGCGCTCGTCCTCCCCACCGAAGGTGGTGGGTTCATGGACTCCGGCGGATGGCAGCGACGCTCGTCCTCCCCACTGGGTGGTGGGTTGATGGACGGCGGCTGGCTGTCGGCGGTGCTCTGGTTGGCCGTGATGGTCTTCGTCGCACGAGATCCTTCGGTGGGTCCCTAAATGCCTCGACGACAGTTGCGGGATTCAACGTGCTGGCGTGGCGACGGCGGTCCCCATGCGCAGGCGGCCTCGCCTCTCAGGGCTACCTGGTGTGGCGGCGGCGGCTGCCGGTGACGGTTTCTGGGGTGAAACCCCCTCCTCTCCCAGGCCACGCGCCTTGGACCGGTGACGGAGGCATCCCGCGTCATTACCATGTTGAAGGCGTCGCCATTCAGCTCCGGCGGCGGCGGCTGCCAGGGCTCCGGGAATGAAAGTTCCAGTGGGCGTCTTTTCAACGCAATTGGCATGTGCGGGCATCATCTCCTTCTTGAAGGCTCCAATGTTGAACCCTACAAGCTCCTGCGTCGCCATCCGCTGTCCCATCCCAGACCTTCCATGTCACCACCAGCGTTCCCACCCTGCGATCGGCACTGGAGTCGTACCTCTTGTGTGAGCTCCTGCTCCGCTGTCACTCTGGCTCATCTTGCTCGGTTGATTGATGCTACCATGTGTCATGGCGTCTCCCAAGTTTTGGCCTCAGTAACGTTGCATCTCGCCTCGTGAGGTTGCGTTGTGTTGCTTGGTGGGGAGCCTCTTCTCCTTTCTTGTTGTTCTCTAGTAGTAGCTCTTCTTGTTTGTGTTGTGGCCACTTTCTCTGTGGTTTGTGTTGTGTTGTGTTGTATTGTATTCACCGGTCTCGGCTTCTTCTTCTTAATGAAAAGACACTTGAAGTCATGTTCACTACATGGGGCCATCCCGGTTTTGGACTGGGACGGTTGTCCCTCCTGCGGCCTCTGGCTTGACTGCTTTCGTTTTCTATATCGTAATACCGTTTTCGACCGTTTATAACCATTTTCATCCCTAGCCCCGAGTGATTGATCTTCCAAAGTGGGACCACTGTTGAGTAGCAGGAACACGACACAAAATTGATCTTTCATAGTCTAAGCTCATTAAAAGCATTCCGTTCATCACATGTTAGGCACGTTATATTTTGTTATGTTATTTTCTATCACTGGGCTAGATGTTATTGACCATTTCTTTTTTTTTTTTTTTTTTTTTTTTTTTTTTTTTTTTTTGTGGGGAAGATGTTATTGACCATTGACCTAATACAATATGAATCAATAAAGATTCTTTGTAGATGTACATGCCTTATACTTGATTCTTCTTTAATAAACTTTTCAAGGATCATATATAATTGACATAGACTTTTTCTGTACTAATACATAGTTTTATTCTTTTTGACGAAAGTACATTGCTGTCCCATGTTATTCTTGATAGGTACCTTATTGTTGTTGATGATATATGGAACAAATCTGTGTTGGCTAATATTTTGCGTGCTTTGAACAAATGTAAACATGGGAGCAGAATAATCATAACCACTCGTATTCTTGATGTCGCCCAACAAGCAGACGGTGTCTATAAACTACAGGCTCTATCAGCTGATGACTCAAGAAAATTATTCTTCCTCAGAATATTTGGTACTGAAAACAGATGTCTTCCAAGGGAATTGGATGAAGAATCTAACAACATTTTAAGGAAATGCGGAGGTGTGCCTTTAGCTATAATCACGATCAGTAGTATGTTGGCCAGTAAGAAGGAAACAGAGAATACAAGTGAATATTGGGCCAAGGTGTGCAAATCTATGGGTTCCGGACTAGAAAACACAAGCTCAGATGTAATTGACATGAGAAGAATACTTTCAGTTAGTTATCATGACCTACCGCTACACCTTAGGACATGCTTGCTGTATCTAAGTTTGTATCCAGAGGATTATAAGATCATGACACATGATTTGATATGGAAATGGATAGGTGAAGGTTTTATTGTAATAAAACAAGGGATGGACATGTTTCAAGCAGGTGAGGATTATGTACATGAGTTAATTAATAGAAGTTTGATTCTGCCAAAATTTGTCAATAAAAGTAACAGGTGCAGTAGTTTTCAAATACATGATATGGTACTTGATCTCATAACATTTTTGTCAAATGAGCAGCATTTTCTAACAAAATTAGGAGCTCAGGAGTCTGAGCATCTGCCAAATAAGATCCGCCGGCTCTCTCTCCACACCAGCAGCCAAGATGATGGGAAAAGGTTAGGAAATAAGAACTGTTCTCATGTGAGGTCACTTAGTGTGTTTCAGGGAGCTTTTGATATACTTCAAGAGATTTCAAGATTTCCAGTCTTGCGTGAGTTGGACTTAATTGAGGCACAAGTGAGTAATCATCACTTTAAGGATATTTGCAACCTATTTCACCTTAGGTATCTGAGGCTACCATGTAGAGATATTACTGAGATACCAAAAGAGATCGGGAATCTGAAGTTCTTGCAGGTACTAGACATTCATAGGGCTAATATAACGGAGTTGCCATTAACCTTTGCTCAATTACGGCAACTTGTCTACCTGCGGTTTGGTGTGGTGATACCTGAAACAGATGAGTTTGGATATATCAATTTGCAGTCACCAACCATGCTAGATATACTTGGTGGACTGTCTGAGTTCAGACGTGTAAGTTTGGCTTTTACCAAGTGGGATGAAAGGTATGAGAAACACCTCCTTACATGGTTGTCCAACATGGTTTCTCTAAAGTACCTACATATTGATGCAACAGTCAGTAGTATTGACTTAGGTTCCGGATATGAAGAGCTATCACAAGGACTTCAACAGCTTCAGACAATAGTCATACCTTGTGCCCTATGCTCCATTCCAAGCTGGATGTCCTCACTTTGTTCCCTTTCTGTCATGCGTATCTCCCTGCTAACACAGCGATTGGAGGACCTTCAGATCCTTGGGAACATACCACGACTTTCTCATCTTTCGATAACAGTGAAGGAAACTACACAAATCAGAGAAAAAGGGTTATTAGTCATCAGCAATATTTACCCATTCTTGTGCCTAACCAAGTTTGAAATTTACAATAACTACATGGTTGTGATGTTTGCGGAAGGAGCCATGCAACGTCTTCAAACCCTCAAGTTTTCAGTGCGGGAATCAATGGATCAGTTTGGCAACTCCGGCTTTGGCCTAGAGAATCTCTCTTCCCTTGAGAATGTCGTTGTAGACATGGTTTTGTCACGTGCAAAGCCAGAGGAGGTGGAGGCTGCAGAGGCTGCAATTCACAATGCAGTTGACATAAATCCGAACAAGCCAGAACTGAAGTTTGAAAAGGTACTCGACAAACTTCGCCTAAAAGCGGATTTATACTGCATTTGATTGCTGATTTTATATTTATTTTACTTGTTCTCCTAGCTTTCTTTTCTTGTGCAAAAATTTATTTTTGTATGATAGCACACCATGCATTATATGAACCAACCTTGAATACACACTAGCAATGTAGAGTACAGGATATATTAAAGCCTAAATAGTTACAAATTAAATGTGAAGTGAGTCGCATTAGATACATAGACTAGTCCATCATCATGTGCTTCTGCACTGGTTCTGAATCTTAAGAAACAATAGTTAAGATGACGTTGACATTCGTGGTGGTGACCGCTGCCATGGATCGTAGCTGGCTCCAGCGGGCGGTATTTTCTGCATAGTAGATGGTGGTTGGCGGCGACCGCGGCGAAGCCGCGGCCTGATGGCAGCGCAAACGCACGAGGCGAGGGGAAGAGGAGGCTTGAGAGTTGGAGAGCTGGGGTAAGAGGGATTTGACAACCCTTCTTCCTTTGTTCAATTGAACGATTACAATTCTCCTTATATTTATAGCCTAGGGATTTCTTGGCCTCTAAGCGATCTAAACACTAATCTACGTGGACGCGACGCACAACACCAACAGCGCGTGGCAGGCCGTGTGCCCTTTCTGGGCCGGCCGTATGGGCCAAGAGCCCTCTGCTCGTTATAGATGTTATATCCCATGACGATCCATGCGGCTTGTGGTACCACAAAGAACGCATCTATCCTTTCCTTACATTCATTTTAATAGGTTTAAGTTTTCTCTTTTTTCTTTAAATAATAATGATAAAGGTGGATAATTTTTTTAGAAAATAATGTTAATCTAATGGTAACCGATTACTAGAATCTATGGATTAGATGGTTAGATGTTTCTGATTTATGTGAGAATTTATAGTATTTATTTTTTTAACACATCTGGTGAGAATCAGCATAGTGGCTCTGTTGGAGCCTTCAGTAAGATTGGGATGTTTCCCGTCGGTGCAGAAAACCCTGCACCAATTCCTTCTCTCAAATGCTTTTCAAATAAACTAACTCCAAATGTGTTCGAACATAACACCTTTAAGCACAAAGTTAGCTTTTCTAAAATATTTTAAAAAGCATTTTCACTTGCTTCCTCACTAGATCACTAGGTCCAATGCATATGCAAAGTTAGTTTAAACCTACGGATACTAGATAATCATGGTAACAGTAAGGCTACATATATTTATACTAATAAACCCGCCATGCATTCCATTTTGGTCAGTGAAATAAAAAACCCAAACATACATGAGTCATTAAGACATGTCATGTCTAATGAATTATAGTGATGTTGTGTACACTGAATGCCCTGTTTATTGGTTTCTCCTACATTCTCAGCGGGTTCTACTGAGGATCAAGAGCGAGGAACAGCGTAAAGCCCTCGTTGCTGTCTCGGGTCTTGAGGGTAAGAAACACATCCTTTTTCCCAAAGTTGCATTACAGTATTTTGCTCGTTATTATTGTTTTTTTATCCAGTTTTGCCCTCCCCCTGTACATGGCAAATGCGCCAATGAAAATTGAGATGCCATGTATATGCCTCCAGGTATCCATGAATTAAGCTTTGAGAGTCACCTGGGGATGCTCACAGTGGCCGGCCTGGTGGAACCCACCACCATAATCAACAAGCTCAAAAAATCTTCCATACTGGCGCAACCATGGGATGTATGGGCAGAACCTGTCTGCTTGGTTCAGGCTAGCGTAGAGGAGGCGGCGCCTAGCCAAAACAGCACCCTCAGACGGCTGATTTTCAAAGCCTGGGGTCTAATCTGTTGCCTGCCTGCAGCTGCCTGTGCAAGATTTTCATCCAAAAACGCCCCGACTGATTCGTCCAGGATAACAGAGACGGTGACAACCTCAGCGTCACACTAAGTGCCCAAGTGGGTTGGAAATTGGAGGCTGGCCGGGTCTACTCCCAATATACCTGGGGGGTCAATCATATTATTTTACCTGAAATTGGAGGCTGGCCGGGTCTAGTCCCAATATACGTGGGGGGGTCAATCATATTTACCTGATATTGAACAACTTCATTATATTGTGAAAAACAATAAGCGATAGTATATATCTTTATCTTATTTTTCGAAAGGACAGGGGACGACAAGCGCCGCCTGTGGTTATCCCTGCAGCTGCCGCCACCGCTAGCACAAGACAGGTGTCGGTTTGACGTTCTTGAATTGTGCGTCGTTATTTTGCTCTCATCTTGTACTTTTCTTTTGTTCTACACCAAAAGTCCAGTTTCTTTTGTTCCCACTAGCAAGACATGCCTGTGCGTTGCACCGGGATATACAAGTTGCTGAGTAGTGGACAACTCACGATTTAAAGATTTATAGCAATGATCGCATTACTTTTCTAATACGTCTTGGAATCGAATTTTCTACTACCTAAAGATATGCACTCTGGTAACGTTACAGTGTGTGGATGGACGCGTGTCATATTAACTCATACAACACGGGAGAGATATGTTCCAATATGTACTTGGCATTAAATTCCATACTGTAATAGATAGTGTGTTTGAACTCAAACGCTGGACAGAGAAATGATTTTCAATTTGACTTCACACCCTGTTTCTAACTCGTACGAGCACGAACTATATATATATATATATATATATATATATATATATATATATATATATATATATATATATATATATATATATATATATATATATATAAAATATATATATATATATAACCGATCTAAAAACTCTCCATTATCCGGTAGTCAGACCAAAAAATATATTGACGAAAAAAAGGGTGAAAAGTTTGCTAGATATGTATAGATTAGTATAGAAATATTAATTTTATTATTCATATTTCTAGGATAAAATTGAACGGTGGTTGTGCAAAACACAAATTGTTAGCTATAAATCATGGATGTTATCTATACATACCTAGTACCTAGTATAGATAAGAGTTCTGGGATCTTCAAAAATTGTGCGCCCCTCACATATCACTGTTGCCAGAACAGTGAACGGCGCTGCCTCCTAACGCAGTTGGAGAAGATCCTTCTACTTCCTTATCGGCGATCCTTCTACTTCCTTCTATCGGCAAAAAAGAAAAAAAAAAAAAAAAAAAAAAAAGATAACCTCAGATCTTTCTCCTACCTTCTACCGAGGGACGGAAGCCATGATATCCTTCCGATCCGATCAGCCCTGCCCACCTCGCCACCGCCGTGTGACACCCAAGTCCCACCGACGCCTGCCGGTCCATCCCATCCATCCCCTACCTCCGCTCCCCTCCACCCCGACCCCCGCACGGTTGCAGGTTCCTGCGCGTCGCGGCCGCCACCGCCGCCGCAGCGGCCTCCTGCGTGGAACACCAACGCGGCCCCCGAGCAACGCAGCGCGGCACATCGCCGCACAGCGCCGCGGCCGCCTCCGCCACCGCTGCCGCAACCGCCTCCTGCCTGGAACAGCGCCGAGTATGGCGCCATGGGCGCCACCCGCCACGGCCGGCTGTCACGGCACTGGGAGCAGCCACGGAACAGGCGTGCCCCTCCCAACGCCATCGTCCTGCAGACCCAGAGTTTGCTCGGGCGGCAACCTGCACGGACGCGGCACCACCACCGCTGCCTCACCTCTACCACCGGATCTCACAGCAGGTGATGCTCCCTTTTCGTCCGCCTCGCGTGCCTCCTCCCCTGCATTCTCTCTCAGAGTACACTGCCACTGCAACGGGTTATCTGGGTGGCTACCAGCCCTCGCGTCGCACGGTAACGGATCATGGTGGGTGTGCTGCTGACGGTCATCACCTGCACGCTGCTGTACTGCGTATACTGCTGGCGATGGCGGAAGCAGAATGGTGAACTGGGCTCTGCTCTGCTAATATTTCCTTCTTACCTCTCAGATGATTAATTTCAGATATAAGCCATTATCGTGCACGAAGATAGTTCTACCTTCTGTTTTCTCTCACCGCCGTTCCATGCCATGTTATGCTGCATCTGTCCGTAATAGCTGACTATGCCCTTTGAATCATGCTTTTCAGGTACCAGAGAATACAATGCATCAACATAGTTTTGTCTTCAATTTTGCTTCACTCCCGCTCCATGTATTGTTTAAAAATACAAAAAAAAAAAAATGCAATGTGGCCGCTTGGCGTGATTGTGTGATACACAACCGGCATTACCACCACATGAACTCAACTATATATACCAGGCTGAGTACTCAACCATCAGATATTTATTCTATTTTAGTTTGCATATGCCACTGCCCCAACATATTAGGCTCAGCGAAGTTACTAATTGCTTCACCTCCTATTCATGCTCACGCATCTCTTAACTAATATTTTTCCATGTATTATCATATGATGTGCAGTAATCTCAACTTTGCCCCGTGCGGTCGCACGGGGATACCTGCTAGTAAAAGTCGTACAAACCAAAACTTCCGTCTCCTCTCACATTACACTGTTACTAGAACAGTAAACGGGAGGCCACCCAAGGACCCTTCTCGAACCCATTCGACTCTTCCTGCTGCGTCCTACTCTGCCGCCGTTAGAACCCGTGCGGCAGCACGGCCCCATCGCCGCCGCCCACCTTCCGCCCCTCCCATCCGGCGCGCGGCACGGCAACCTGCGCGGGCCGACCCTGATGGCGCGCACAAGAAGCTGCCGCGGGCGTATCCAGCCACCGGACCAGGACGCCCTGCGTGCACCGCGCGACACACGACGGTGCTATCCAGCGTCGCCGGCCTCTCAGCGACTCTGCTTCGTCCCTCCGCGGCTCCCCAACCGGCGACGGAGACCCGGCTTACATCTTCAGTTCCCCATCCACCTCCGGTGCTCGACTGCTCAGCTCCGACTGGAGTTCATAATTCATTCCTTCGTCCAGCGGTAATCAAGACATATTCATTATGTTTGTTTCTGTACGAAATATTTTTCCCTTACTGATTTGCCTCATTCGATCTAAGACGAAATTAATTCTGCAGTTTTACATCAGGCAAACAAACAAGCTTCATATTTAGTTCGATGAGAGTTTTTTCTTGGCTTACCATTTTTTTTTTGGCATAGCTTACCATTTGTTTGGTTTATGCGGATTTAACAGAACAACCACTCCCGAGTTGACGTGTACTTCTACAATTTTGTTTCTATAAACATGTATCTCTCAGATCCTTTAGTTGCTTATTGTGTTCTTTCACTTCTACTTCTATCGGGATTGTATCAAATATGTAAATGCTATATTGGTTCAAGACCGAGGCAAAGTTCACACCATGGCATCATGAGTCTCTATAGCTCCAGCTTTTTTTTTTTTTTTTGACAAATAGTATATATTATATAAAACAGCCAGTTTACACACAAGTCCTCGAAGAAGATTGAATTGCAATAAGGTCCGGATAAGACCGGATAATGAAGAACTACAGCGACGACGATGAAGACGAGCTCGACCGGAGGGGACCGCGCGAGACGGCGCGCGACGGTTGAAGGCGGGCCGACCGAGCCGAAGAGGAAGAGTATGCCGACGACCGAAGGATCCATTTGATGATGTCGTCGAACGAAGAAGATGGCGCTCGAGGTCGAAGCCCAGGTGAAGGCGGCATCGTCGAGACGGCGTCGGCGAAGTAGTTGCTTGCTGGAAGAGTAAGTCAACCGGATCTTGAACAGCTGTCCGCGTTGCAGAGGCTGGGTCCCACCATGATGTCCGGGAGCAATGAACACGGCAAATCTGAGTGAATCGGCAAGAAAACATCGGAGATCGACTCGCCGTGGATTGGACCGTCATGGCGCCGCAGCACCTAGCGAGTTGCTGCTGCAGCAGTGGCAGGTTCACCCGTCCTGGACCTGACGATGTTCTGGTGCTTGGTGTCGATGGAGGCGTGGAGGCGTGGAGAAGGCCGCAGGCGGCGTCGTCGTTGGGGAAGATGAGGCAGCGGTCGCGTAGACGAGACGGCAGGTGGAGGCCGACATCCCCTCGCCCACGCCGTCCCGATAGCACACGAGGCTATCAGGATCAGAGTGGCTCCGAAGGAAGCGGCTATGGCCGCCGTGCAACCACCGTGTAGCTTCGATCTCGTCCATTGCTGCATCCATCGTCGATGTAGTCGACGCAGCTTTCCCGCCGCCGTACAGCCGTGGACCACAAACCGGGGTTGGCCACCATGAGCCATCCTCCTCCGTGCACTCGGCGTCGCGACCTGCCCCTGCGTGGCGGAGTCCGCCCGACAACCAGGCACGCCCGGGACGAGGACGGCAGCTCCATGGAACTCCCATGTTGGTTCTCCACTGGTTGAAGTATCACTGATTGCACCTCTGCCTTGACTCGATTTGGATGGAAGCTCGCCGATTTGGAAGGGGTTCAGAGTACACACCACCAAAATGACGAGGAGGGGCTTATTTAACTGGGGAACTTTACAAGAGGGGGAAGGAGGAGGAAAGGGAGACGGGAAAGGGGGGGACCGGCCCACCTGCCCGGCCGCCGGCGAGCTCGCCGGGGAAGAGGCAGGGGGCTGGCGGCGGTGGTGGCGGCGGTTCGAGGAAGAAGAAGAAGGACTACTGAGAGCAGTTACTACTCCGTGAGGAGAGCGTCTATAGCTCCAGCCTTGTTGTATCCAATTTTAATAACCTTCTCTTTCCATGTACAATCACTCTTTCCATGTACAATCACGTAATATGCAATGTTACAGGCTTCTTATCCCATGCGAAGCACGGGGTACCTGCTAGTACACACTTAAAATTAAGATCATAAAGTGCTCTAACATGTAATTAGTATTCTTTGATGAGTTAATGATAATGATGATATGATGCTTTCCTTGGTTCAAGCCTCTCACGTGGCTTGGATCTTTTTTATACTATATATTTTCTTCTTGTCACTTTCGTACACAATTTGGCCTCCTGTGCCAAACTTGAGACCTGTTGGAAACCGAAACGAGGACGCAGACCAATAAATGTGAACTGTACCAACATTAAAGGCAGAAAAATCCGGCACAAGAGAAAGCGGCAGAAACTAAAAAATTTTTAGAAATTTTATCAATTAAATATTAGGTATAGATTTCGTACACAATTTGGCCTCCTGTGCCAAACCTGAGACCTGTTGGAAACCGAAACGAGGACGCAGACCAATTAACGTGAACTGTACTAACATTAAAGGCAGAAAAATCCGGCACAAGAGAAAGCGGCAGAAACTGAAAAATTTCAGAAATTTTGCCAATTAAATATTAAATATAGATATAGATATAGATTAATTTCATGTTCAATTATGCGTTGCTTCGCTAAGTTCGTTACGATTGAGAGCTCTCCCTCTCATACATCAGGCCCTACAGTACTCGCGTAAGCACAGTTAATTTCACTTTGCACTATTGCGTTCGAAAATCAAAAAAAATGGAAGATAAATAGCTTCTCACTAGTTGTATATACTGCTAGAGTGGGGCCCCGCGCACAGCAAGAGGAGAAGAGGAGGGGAAAAAAGAAAGAGAACCCGTTTGTACAGTAACCGGACCTGTTAGGAAACACCGAACCCGATACGAAATAGTAACTGATCCGTTAAGGAACGGCGTAACCCTTTATAGAACAGTGACAAACCCGCTTGGAAACAGTGTCACCCATTATAGAACAGTAACAAATCCGTTAAGAAACCGTAAACCCGTTACTATTGATGAATAGTGTATATGAGTCTTGACTGTGCGCCCATTACTGTTCATCTACAGGGAAAAACTCTAGGAACAAGAAGTATAGATATATGTAAGTCTTTTAAGATTTCACCACGTGTAGGAGCATAGTGCCACCAGATGGGATACCTTCCCCTGCTTTTCCGTCAGCTAAGACTACCCGCACTCGTAGTACTCTATTTTCTTCCTCTATACATAAGGAATATTCCATCCTAGTTATCAAGATTCTCTACTCTATATCACTTTCTCTCGCATCCATCCATTCTCAATATCATCCTCTATCTATTGTGGGGCCCACATGCCAATTTTTTTCCTTTTTTTTTCTCTTCCTTTTCTTTTTCCCCTCTCCTCCTTTCCCTTATCCATTCGACCGGAGCGGCGAGCAACAGGCCCGACCGGTGGGCGAGCCATGGAGCGGCGGGCCAACATCCTCTGCGCTGGCCACCATCCTCCACGTTCAGCAGCTGGTCCGGCGGTGGACAAGGGCACGGCCTCCTCACGCGGATGGAACTGGAGCCGCGCGGGTCCCGAGCGCGCCGCCGCCGGGTGAGCTCGGCACGCGGTGCCGCTTCTTGGAGGCCCCTACGCCACGGCGATCGACCCGGCGCGGGGCCACGGCGTCGGCACCATCGTGCCGCTCGCCGGGATGAACTGCGGCGAATCGAATCGACGAGCTTCCCTCGGCTCGGGTGAATCGGCGGCGCGGCGAGCGGCGTGGCGGAGTTTCTTGGCGGGGCGGAAAGCGAGGTGCGCATCGAGCTGTGGGAGAGCAGCGCGGGTGCGGGCGTGCTGCGGCATCGCTCCTCCTCGCGCCGGCCCCGCTCCTCCATCCTCCTTCCTCCTCGCCGAGCTCGCTGCTCCCTCCGCCCCAAGCTCCGGCGGCGGGCGTGCTCGCCCCCCACCTTCCATGCATGGCGGTGCAGCGGCGACCCCGGCCCGTGGCGCGGTGGCAGCGGCCCGCGTCCCCTGCTTCGTCGCGGCGGGGGCGGCGCGCGAGCGGCACGCGGCTCGAGGACGCGCGGACCCCGCGAGGCGCATACCGTATGGATCATACATCCGTGACAGACCCAGGACGCGAGCCCGTCCTGAACTTTCCCGTATGCCTTCGAGGCTCCCGCTGCAGGCGTTTTTAGTGTAAATGCATACTCCAGTATGGTTTTCCAGGAGCCGCTGCGGGTAGTCTAAGAGCCGTCCCCGTCCAGCACCCGCAGAAGTTCAAATCGGCCAACATCGATATATATGATGACAAGAGGGAACCATGTCAGTTGCTGCGATACTACTCGCAATCCATCGAAATTGCGCAGGAGACAACAATGACGTCAAGGGCATCTACTTCCCTATGGTACTCGACACCACTCCACCGACCTGGTTTAAACTCCGGAAAGAATCCATCGATGGTTGGCATGCACTCTCATACTCGTGAAAAGTTCAGTGACCAGAACCGCCGAGATAACCGAGGCAACGACCGAGAAAGAACAACCAAGGTGGACAGTCGAGCAAGAAGAAGAGGGCCGGACAATACAATCGCGGCCATGAACAAGTTAGAGGAGGGCTGCAAGACCAAAACCTTCGAAGACATAATGCATGAGCAGTGCCGGTTCCACCCATGCCACAAGCACTCGTTTGTTATTTTCATATGAATTTTAACAAAAAGAATTTGGATCCTAAATTTTGTGACAATGTGCATCTATAGATGCACTATCGTTGTGCAAAGTTTCAAATTTTTTGAAAACCTCTAAATATTATTTTAATGAGGTTTTCTTGGATTGCACCGAGTATGTGGTTTGCACCGAATATTTTGCCCTAAAAAATGGACAAGGTCAAAACTACGGACAAGGCGGACAATGATCCAAAAGACCAAGACAAGGGGAACAAGGGAGGACCCTTTCATCTAGCTACCAACATTGTCAATCTCATCTTCGGAGGAGTAGTTGCTTCAACATCCAAAAGAAACGCTATGCTTACCCTCCGCGAAACCATGGCTGGTTGAGCCCCTGACTCCAAGGTACCGGGACTGGTCCAAGTACCCGATTCAGTTCTCAAGGGAGGACCAGTGGGCTATTTTCTTCTCAAATGTTTTCTTACACAAATACTGTGGGGGAGGTCCCAACAATTGATTTAGTATTAAAAAAACATAGAGTTTAGAGCAAAGTTACAAACATAAATCTTATCTTACTATTAATAGTTAGAGGCTCCAACCGAAGCTTCACGTTAATTCTCACTAGAAGCGCTAAGAAAAAACAAAAATACTAGTAATTCTCATGTTAATAAAAAACATCCGGCCATCAAACCGAAAGTCTATTGCCCCCTCAATGACCATTGGATTTAGTTTTTTCAACTAAGAAATTACCCACCTCTACCATTATAGTTCTTTATAAAAAAAAATCTCTCTTTCCATCCAACGAGTAAGAAAACATAAATCTCTTCTTTATATTGGAGAAAAATGTGGTTTGTTTACTATTATAACAAAAAGTCTCTTCCAACGGAGTTCCATCTCATGAACTCAACGGGTGCGATGCTCCGCATGAGTGGACGAGTGGGAGACGGAGAACAGGGCCCATATCCATTATTGCTCACGCGCCAACACAATTTTGCTCCTAGAGCGGGGCTGGCCCAACATCAAGAAGGCCCACACTCCAAATGCGGAACCCGACTTCGGCCCCGGTCGACCGAAGGCCCGCTCCGCTAAGCGCGCGCCCGTTCGTCGTTCCCTCCCGCAATCCCAATCCTCCCGCCGCCTCGCGCCCGCAACCACACGGTCGGCGACTCGGCATTCCATCCTCCCGCCGCATCACGACATAGGTTTCATCCGCTGCTTTGGTTCCGCTGCGTCGGGACAGATCGAGCCAACGAGGTCACATCGGCCAAGGTGAGCTTGTCCGCTTGACGAGGCTTCTCACCCCGTGGCCCCGTATCGAAGCGGAGCCTAAGGGATGAAGCAGCCACCGGTGATGACCCCATTTGCCGCAACCTCCACCAAGCGATCCAAAAGGTGCATCCTTTAGCATTCACTTTCTCCTTTATTTTAGTTATTACTTTCTATCCACTTGCATAGCAAAAACTATGAATTAAAATTTACCAAAACGTCTTGTAATTTTAAAGGAAGGGAGTAATTGATTATTATGAATTTTTTTTAGACCACGTGAAGGCGCGTATTTCATTAAGCAGGAAGAGTTTTGTTTAAAGCTTACAACTCCAGGAGACGTTAACCTGAGTTTACCGAACTCCGAGCGCCAAAAGTGAAACCTACCCAACCGAACAACACGTGGTTGTACTTACAAGAAAACAAATGTGCTTCAGTTAGCCTAAGAGCCCTTGCTCAACCAAGTGCGGCAAGCAGCACACACCTGCGGCGGCTGTTACCGGCCGAGCACCACGGGTCCATCGCGCGTCGTGAGGGGCTGGGCACCCCGTCTTTGTGCCCGTCGCGCGGGGGGAGGCACGCGCCGCCGCTGCGTGCTTCCAAGAGGCCGTGCACCACTAGGGCCTCGCCGTCGTAGGGCTGGTCGCTCCGGAGGGAGGGGAGGAGGATTCGTCGACAAATCTTGGAGGGGGAAGGAGGGGAGATGGCCGGACGGAGGGCGGATAGGCGGCGGGCCGGAGGAGATGGCCGGACGGCGAGGCGCGGCGATAGAGCGGCGCCTGGAATCGCCATCTCGTTGTCCTTGACTCGCGAACGGGGGCGCTGGGCGGCGCGGGGAAGCGGACGGTGGCGGCGCCGTGGCGTAGTGAAGCGGATGGGGGTCGAGGGTAGGGTTCAGGAGGACAGAGGAGGGAAATAAGCCTTATTGTGCTAATGGGCCGTTGTTTTCAGTGTCTAACAGAATAGCATATGGGCTGTACACAAACTCGGTTATTTATGGGTTAATTCGGTTAACCGGGGGTGAAACCGGAAGAACCGTACTAAATTCGGTTCTTGGGATTCTGGAACCGAATTTGGAATCGAAACCATTCGGTTCAGTTAATTTGGGTCCGGTTCCGGTTCGGTTCTCGATTTTCGGTTTTCATGCCCAGATTGAGTAGCCACTGCCATGATCACCATCCTTGTCATGGTCAAGCTGGGGAGTTTTAACCTTCCCAAGAGCGTGAGGGTTCAGTCGTCTTTCCTCCCTCTGGGTGTGTAAGGTCTTACTCCGTCGTCTCGTGCAGTGTTCGTGTTTATAAGAAAAACAATTCTAGATCTAGTTAAGATCAAACTTAAGTTTAACTGAGTTTATAAAAACTAATACATCAACATTTATGACTCCAAACCAATAAAATATGATAATATTTTTTCATTATTGATATAATGATATCAGTTTAGTACGATAGAAATTAATATCTTTTGATATAAACATGGTTAAACTTTCCATTTAACATTGCATTATTCCAAAAGTATATTCTCTTCATAGCCGGGGGAGCGCAGTAACAATAGTTTATGGGTCAATGCGCGGCAAGTCTGATATGGCGGCTAGCTCTTGGCCCCACATACCATCGGTAGTTGTATAATATATGGCGGCTAGCTCTTGGCCCTGGCACGAACGAACGACCATCGGTAGTTGGCTAGCCCCCACTGCAGCGCGTTAAAAGGAGCCAGCTCCCCAGACAGAGTGCCTTTTTAAAAAAAAAATTGCACTACAGCGCGTTAAAAGGAGCCAGCTCCCCCATACGGATTGCCTTTTCTTTTAAATAATTGGAGGTTGTCTTTCATCTTCTTGCTCCGCCTCACCTGCTCTTTCATCTTCTTGCTCCGCCTCACCTGCCTTAGGCCCTTATCTTCTTGCTTCCGCGGCTTCCCCTTTTCCGAGACTTCAGATCTGGGCTTGGCTGTCAATCACTTCACGTTCTCTGCTAATTAAGGTTTGGTGCTTGATTGTTTCATTGTTCTTGTGTATTTTGCCAATATAGCAACAACAAGATTTGGGGAAGGTTTGATGGAGGTGCCTCGATTCTATATGCAGGTCTCGCCAGCCGTACTGTCGAGTGAGCAATCATGGAAATGGAGGCAGTCACGGTGCCATGATCAGCATCCTTGCCATGGCCAAGCTGCCAAGCTGGGGGTGTTTAACCTGCCGAAGAGCGTGAGTTGTCTTTCCTCCCTCTCCATCCGTAAGTCTACTCAAGGTTTTTTTTACCGGTAATAAATTTTTGGTGATTACCGATAAAAGCGAAATTTTAAAGATTTCGAGAATTTCGGTGATCACTGTAGTTTTTTTAAAAAAAAATAATTAATTTTGTGCTAAAGAACAAAAACCGGTATTTGTTTTTTGTTTCTGCACTCACCGATAAAAGCGAATTTTCGAAAATTTCGATGAAATTTCGCCGAAATTTTCTTCCCTGGGTCTACTCTCGCCGTCTCGCGCACTGGTCGATCGTGTTCCCTGCCCATCAAATTAAACAGTCCTGTTTAGTTTATTCTCTTCGGTGCGCCAAATGAGCTCTCTGGCCATTTTGTGTCCAAATTCATCACGGTTTTATCCTTTGCTTTTTCAGGTCTTTTCGGAATCTCACCGGGTGGCGTTGCAGGCTGCAGCTTCCAATTTATTAGCAGACGTTGCAACAACCCAGCTGTCGAGCGAGCATGGAAATCGCGACAGGGGCGATAAGTACACTATTGCCCAAGCTGGGCGGCCTCCTGAAACAGGAGTACAAGCTCCAGAAGAGCGTCAGGGGTGAGATCATGTTTCTGGAAGCCGAGCTAGAGGCCATGCAGGCTGTTCTCCTTAAGATCTCGTCGGCGCCGATGGACGACCAACGTGACGAGCAAGACAACCTTTGGGTGAGGGAGGTCAGGGAGCTTTCCTATGACCTCGAAGACAACATCGACAGATTCCTTGTGCGCATCGACCATGCGCCCGAGCAGCTTCATAGCCTCAGGGGCTTCATCGACAGAAGCCTCAAACTGTTGACCAAGGAAAATCTCCGCCGCCAGATTGGAACCGATATCAAAGAAATTAAAACACGTATCAGGGAGGTGAGTGAGCGTCGTGACAGATACAAGAATGATATTGTCACTGCAAAGCCTGCTCGCCCAAGTGTTGACAGCCTTCGCCTATCAGCGCTACACAAAAGGGCCTCAGAGCTCATTGGCACCGAAGGGAAGATCAAGGAAGTAGTAAAAATGCTAATGGAAGAAGACGGGCTCTCAAATAAGAAACTGAAAATAGTTTCCATTGTTGGTTTGGGGGGATTAGGCAAAACAACTCTTGCAAACGAGGTCTATAAGAAGCTGAAAGTCCTTGTCAAAAAAAAAAGAAGAAGCTGAAAGTTCAATTCGACTGTGCAGCATTTGTTCCAGTATCTCTTGATCCTAGAATGGATCAGGTTTTCAAGAGCATGCTCCGTCAACTTGATAATGACAGGTACAATAAAATCAATGGAGAAATGTGCGAAGAAATGCAACTAATCAACGAGTTGAGATCCCTTCTTAAAACTAAAAGGTATGATTGTTACTGCCCTTTAGGTTTGCTATTATTTTATCGATTTCTATTCTTTTATTGATTCCAGTTTGGTTGAAAGTTCCCATGATGTTCACTATCATAAAAAACCAATAGTCCTAGTTAGACCCTGTTTGGTACAGCTTATAACAGCTTTACAAAACCATTGTGTGCTGTTTTTTTATAAACATCTATTTACAAAACAACTCCACCTATGAAGCTGTTTTTCTCCTCTCACAAAGGGATGGAGTGGGAGAGAGCCGAAAAAAGTAGATTTTCTCAGCATCATCTGCCACATGTGGGGCCCATGGTACTCAAATGACAGGTTTTGCCCACGCGCGTGTGAGAGAAAACACTCGCACGCGAAGGGGGGCTTCGGGACATGGCCACTGGAGCTTAGTCACTGGAGCTTAGTTTGTCGGGGTGTGGCCGATGGGGGCACGGCTCGCTGGGGCTCTGCACGCCAGGGGCGCATCCGCCGAGGCTGGGAGCGCGGTCTGCCGAGGCCGAGAGCGTAGCCCGCCGGGGCACCGGTCGCCGTGGCTTGACCACTACCCATTAGGGGCACCGCCCGCCAGGAGCGGGGCTTGCCGGGGCGCATGTCGCCCATCAGCCGCAGACTTCTAGGGCACCAGGGGTCCATCGAGCTTCAAAATCGATTGCGGAAGAAGATTCTTTCTAGGGAACTAGCGCGTGGTGAGCAGTCGAGGGCAAGGCTGGTAGGGCCGCCAGAGGACGCGTGGGGAGGTGTGCGCGGTGGTGACACCAAGCCCGACGCCGGCCATGGGTAGAGCTATAGGGAGGCGCAGCTGTGGGCGCGCGAACACCATCGGGCGCAGGGGTAAAGACGCGCGGCTAGGACTCCGGCACCGGGTTTCGGATCTTTAGGTGCCAAATGAACTATGAAAAGAGTTAAGCAGGCGAAGCTATGATTTTCAGCTCCACCAATTCCAGATCTACCATGCTACAGTCTTTCTGCAGTTGAGGAGCTATAGCTAGGAGAAGTTGTACCAAAGATACCAACTTTCAATCAAATGTTTCAAATCTTTTTTTTTCGAGAACATGCATTGGCATGTATTTCATTAAGCAGAAGTAGAGCCCTTACACGGTAAGCCAAAGCTTACCAACCCCCAACACACACACACACACACTGAACCCGCTCGCACGAGGTTGTAATTACATAAAACCAATGATGCGACTAGCTTGCTACCGAATCGCTATCCCCGCATCGGCTTGTCCTCCAAGCCAAGCATATTGAGCTTGAAAGCGATCGGGTCAAAGTGACCACCCAGAAACGTTTGAAGATTGGCATAGGTGGCGTCCGAGAGCAGATGGCCGAACGCCTTCTTGCACAGCCGCACCGTGTCACCCCACGGACGAGGAATGTTTCAAATCTCATCTTACATAATAAGTTGTGCTTGCTGCTTCCAATACATATTAATATATGCTCTTCTAGTGTATCCACCTTGAAACTTCACACCGCCTGTCAACCCACTGAGCTATCACTTATCGACTCGTACCTCCGCTTCTCTACCTCATTCGCTTTTCGTAATCTCTTCTCCAAGTCTTGTTTCCTTCTTCGGACTTCTGGAAACACAAAAACCCCTAAACTGCTAGGCATGTCCCAACCCTCGAAGTTCTATGTCAAGATCATCCTTGCGGTTCCTACAGGACACTACCAGTCCTGCTAACTTGGTGATTTTATTACATGGTCCCTCCTATCGATCTCCTTCCAACCTTCAGCAACCTTTGGTCATCCACCTCCATTCCATCCATCTTTGCTTCTTCGTCCTCTTTCTCTTACCTGGAAAAATGCTCCCCTCCTTGTGCATTCCCATCCCATCCTTGTACGATGTACCCACCTTTACGACTTTTGTCACTCTGAGAAGGGTCCACCACCATGCCTATAATGAGAGCGTGATCATCATGTTCCACATGCACGACACTATTCTTGTGTAAGGTCGCCTCCTGTTGCAATGCAAAAGCCTTCCCCACATCATCTGTAGCCTTTTTTCTTAGCGTAAACAGGAGGGAGCTCCCCTACTATGCTTTTATTGAAATGAAATAAAACAGTCTGTCTGTCTTACAAACCAGCCTCAAGAAACAAAAAAAAAAAAAAACTTACAAAGAAAATTAAATAAATTACACATATGCTTCTAGCCATTGGGAAAGAGTGTGAGCTGTGCTACTTTTTGCTCTAAGAATAATCTGAGCAAATTCTCTTTTGAAGATTGCTTTACAACGCTGCAAAGAAGGCTGCACTTGCTTGAAGATTGCATCATTTCTGACTGACCAAATGGTTCCATGAAGAAAGGCTGATGGATCTGCTGTTTAAAGGACTCCAAGGTAGCAAAGGGGGCAGAAGCTTGCTGAATGAATAAACCCAAAGAAGCCCAACACATCTCAGAGAAGGACATTCATGGAATAAGTGGATTAAGGTCTCATCCACTGCTTGATTACATAGAACACAAGTGTAGTCAATCTGTAGCCTTTGCTACCTCCTCTTACGAACCCAAGCCACCGCTAAAGAATTCTCCGACATCTCCAGGCTTAGTGGGATCCTAGCATAATTCTTTCAAGCTCGCCTCATGCATCAAGGGCAAAGCTCCCCGCATCATTTGTAGCCTTCTACCTCCTCCTCTTCTAAACCCAAGCCATTGCCAACGAATTCCCTAACATCTCAAGGCATAGTGGGATCCTAGAATAAAGCTTTCTTTGTCATCCCCGAAGTTGAGATAGATTTCACTATATTTAGAGGGCTTGTGACCTCGTCCTCATCTTCCCCTTTATTCACCATCTTCAGCCCCCATCTCCTTCTGTCTTCCACTAGCTAGGGCCGTCATAGCTTTTTCTCGTTACCACGGCCCCAACTCCACAAGCTACTGCTACCCCTTCCCACTACAATTATTCCTCAACGGAATTTCCTACCTCTAGCCCATTGGTCAGACTCTAAACTCCTCCCCAAATTTATTCTTCTCCAGTATGTACCCATTGTACCGTAAAGCTTTACTAAACTGCATTGCACCCTTCTGCAAGTGCATTTCACAGTTGCAATTTGTGTGGCATATGAGACCATAGGTATAGCAGAAGTGCGGGAGGTAATTATAGGTAAAGGGCACAACATCATATTAATCATGGTCCAGGCTAACACCCTCATGAACAGCTTACAAATATAAAACTTCACTTTAATTCTCATGTACTCACCAATGGCCATATCATCAACATCTGCATCCACATTTAATACATCCCCTATCATCTCCCCAATCCGCTCGATCACCAGCCACTTTATTCATCAAAACTGGGGGCATTGGTGATCCTTGTCAATAGTTTTGGCACCGTCAAACTCCGCCATTATCACCAGATCCTTCCCAAGCATCCATATGATCTGTGTCCAAGAGCCCTGTCTTCCCTACCGTGCAGAAAGGTGAAGAGGAATTTATTCTCTCCTAGATCTTTGTCCTATACTCCCTTGAGAAGACACTAGATTTGCCAGAGCGAGAGTTAAAGAGCTTCTCCCAAGACCGTTTTTTTTTTTGCCAACACCTTCAATTCCCCACTACAAGTGGATCACCCAGCTGCCTGATCTCTACCATTGGGCCACCAATCCTAATGCTCTTCTTATCCATCTCCGACAGGCTCATCTGCTCCAATAGACCGATCACCTTGTCTGACAGCCTCACGCGCTAATGCCATATAAGCAGCACTACTGGGAATCGGTAATTTGCCGAGTGTCAAATCTCGGACACTCGGCAAAGAACGTCTTTGCTGAGTGCCACCCGAGTGTCTTCCTTTTGGCACTCGGCAAAGAGATTTTTTTTTAAATACATTTTGAGGCACTATAAACTATTAGAGAGATATATAAGAATTGTGAACTATGTTAGGACCACCATTTCAGGTGAACAAATGACCAAACAACCAAAATATAGATCTTGAGAAGTTATGAAACGTTGTAGTTCAAAACTTTTTCATTGGAGTTCATCTTTTCATGATAAACTACATGCAAATTTCAAAAATTCAAAATACGAATTTTTTAAATGAGCTCAGATGGAAAAACACCCAAAATAAAGTTTGTAGATCTAGAAAAGTTATGAAACTTTGTAATTAAAAACTTTTTTATTTGAGTTCATCTTGCCAAGCTAAAACGTGTGAATTTAAAAAATTCAAAATACAAATTTTTTAAATGACTTCGGATGAAAAAAAAAAACCCAAAATAAAGTTTGTAATCTCAAAAAGTTATGAAACTTTGTAGTTGATAACTTTTTCATTTAAGTTTATCTTGCCATGCTAAACTTACATTTGAATTTCTCAAATTTGAAATTTAAATTTCTTAAACGATGTCGGATGGAAGAACTTTTTAAACGAAAAGTGTAGATTTCAAAAAGTTATGAAACTTTATACTTGACAACTTTTTTATTTAAATTCGTTTAGGATCTCAAAAAAGTAATTTATAGTCGAATTGTTATAATACGTGGGGAACTAAAACTATGATACATGTGATGGTGTAGTACAGTGGTTAAGTAGAAACCACGCAAGAGAGAGGTCACGAGTTCGAATCCCACCATGACTTGTGAGGAGGCGGCGGGCACCAGCTAGTGGGTCCCCCTCCCCCAATTAAATTTTTTCCAATTATTTTCGGTGGGGGGTTGATTTTTGTTCTTTGCCGAGTGCCGCAGGCACTTGGTAGAGACCCTTTTTTCCATCAAAAAATTTGTCGAGTACCATTTGCCGACTATAGCACTCCCCAAAGCCTTGCCAAGTGTAGAAGAGTCTTTGTCAAGTGTCGCGGGACCTCGACAAAGATCTAAAATCCGGCAGTGCTGGAAGGCGTCAAAAGAAGTCGCAACTGGAGTTGATTACGGCCATGGGAAACATGGAGTCATGGGTCGTGGCCTATCGTTGCTAAGTATAATCATATTAGTACTACTAATGTATTACTACCTAAGGCCATGGGGGCGACCGCGCCGCCCCACCACCAGCCCCCGCTCCGCTGCGCCTCCTCGGCCGCCGCCGCCATCCTTCTGGCATGCGGCGGCGGCGCCCGGGGACGAGTCCGCACAACTGGACCCTCTGCAGCCTTGCCCATCTCCCGTCCCCTCCCCCTCCACCTCCTCCCCAAACCCTAATCTTTCCCCACCAAGTTGGGCCGGCGGCTGATGGCCGGAGGTGTTGTTTCCGACCAAGGGTGGCCGGATCCGCCTCCCCTTCCCCGGTCCTGGTGCTGCAGCGGCTGTTGATGTTTATTAAGTGCAACTAAAATATGAAGGGTTCCGCAAGCGCACAGAAAATATCATCGTAGCATTTTAACCGGGAGTAATTCAGGTATCGTTATTTATAATTTTACCACTGGGAAGGGAATGCACAGGATAATGAGCCTTGAGCATTGCACATGCGATAATGGAGAGCTTAACCTTATCTGTATCTATCATCTCATACTGGGTAAGTGTCACATAAAATATAGAAATGAATAGTAATTGACATAAGATAAAAGAGAACATTTAGCCACATAAAATAATAGAAGCCATCTCAACTTAGCACTCTAAGTTTATAACACTAGCATGGACTAGGATGATCTAGGGTATAATCCTATATTATTCTAACTATAGAGTCAAAGCATACAATGATTAGTACAAGAACATTTAGCAATCATGGCAGAAAAAGGTTATATCTATGCATAGTGATATTACCAGAGAAGACTAGAGACATAGCAATGACTTCAATGTAATAGGGGTATTCTGCTAGACCTATACTCGGGAGAAGGACTATAAAGGACTCAACAGGACTGTCACTCCCGTGATCTACCTCACGACCCGGAATATAGGGTGCAATCGTAGATAAATACAGTCTAGGCACCACGCCTACACAATATTTACCACTCACCCATCGATCTAATGAGCAAGCGCTATACGATACTATGCATAAACATAAGTCTAGTCCAACTATGCTAAACATATAATCAAAGTAGACTAAGAATAATATAATTGAGAACATAATTAAATAGAGCAAAGTTAATTCTGATATAATAGAATAGAATAAAGTACTATCCATAGTATCACGAACAATGATGAATATTACAAGAACGTAGAGGGGAATTACCAAGAACTTCGACAGATCCGGACTCCAAGCTAGGCTTGATTCCCTCTAGATCTATTCCTATGTAGCCATGCTACTAAACTATAGAGCTCTAATTGAGATGGTGGCTCTGGCTTCTCTGAATTCTCTCAGATGAATGATTAGAGAATGAATTAGGGTTTCTCCCGGGGTCAGGGGCTCTGAATATATAGCCCTCTAGGATGCACCATAGTCCTCGGATCAAACCGACCTAAACGGACGATTATTATTCATCCTCAAAGGCGGTGGAGCAGGGATCCGCGAGACTCAACCTGATTGGTTGAGGCCAGGGGGCGGCCGACTTGAAGCCAGGGGCGGCCGCACTTGGTCAATGCCAGGTGGGCCCCAGTTTCAGGCGTCACCTTCTGGAGTCTTCTAGAGTATACAATTTTACCCGGTTGGTCTTTATCTCTATGTAATCCCGACATGTGGGCCTTCTTTAGGTTCTTTCTTGATAACCCCCTGCAGAAATAGACAATCACCAAAACTCGTGGAATTCTGTTAGTGTAACCCCTATGTCTAGTAGGTGAACTCATTTTAGTCCTTTCTCTTGCTGCGTTGACGGTATAAAATTGATACTTAACTACCGTCAACAGCGGCGGCGACGTCTTGAGGGCAGCCGCACCTGTCCTCCTCTCCGGCGGCCGGTGCTTCGGGGGCATATCTAAGCCACCCTTGGCTGGATCCGCCCCCTCCCCCGGATCCGGTGCTAGGCGGCGGCGCTCGTCCTCCCCACCGAAGGTGGTGGGTTCATGGACTCCGGCGGATGGCAGCTACGCTCGTCCTCCCCACTGGGTGGTGGGTTGATGGACGGCGGCTGGCTGTCGGCGGTGCTCTGGTTGGCCACGATGGTCTTCGTCGCGTGAGATCTTTCAGTGGGCCCCTAAATGCCTCGACGACAGTTGCGGGATTCAACGTGCTGGCGTGGCGACGACGGTCCCCATGCGCAGGCGGCCCCCTCTCCCAGGTGTCCCGCGTCATTACCATGTTGAAGGCGTCGCCATTCAGCTCCGGCGGCGGCGGCTGCCGGGGCTCCGGGAATGAAAGTTCCAGTGGACGCCTTTTCATCGCAGTTGGCATGTGCGGGCATCATCTCCTTCTTGAAGGCTCCATTGTTGAACCCTACAAGCTCCTGCGTCGCCATCCGCTGTCCCATCCCGGACCTTCCATGTCACCACCAGCGTTCCCACCCTGCGATCGGCACTGGAGTCGTACCTCTTGTGTGAGCTCCTGCTTCGCTGTCACTATGGCTCATCTTGCTCGGTTGATTGATGCTACCATGTGTCATGGCGTCTCCCAAGTTTTGGCCTCAGTAACGTTGCATCTCGCCTCGCGAGGTTGCGTTGTGTTGCTTGGTGGGGAGCCTCTTCTCCTTTCTTGTTGTTCTCTAGTAGTAGCTCTTCTTGTTTGTGTTGTGGCCACTTTCTCTGTGGTTTGTGTTGTGTTGTGTTGTATTGTATTCACCGGTCTCAGCTTCTTCTTCTTAATGAAAAGACACTTGAAGTCATGTTCGAGAAAAAAAAAAAACTACATGGGGCCATCCCGGTTTTGGACCTGGGACGGTTGTCCCTCCTGCGGCCTCTGGCTTGACTGCTTTCGTTTTCTATATCGTAATACCGTTTTCGACCGTTTATAACCATTTTCATCCCTAGCCCTGAGTGATTGATCTTCCAGTGGGACCACTGTTGAGTAGCAGGAACACGACACAAAATTGATCTTTCATAGTCTAAGCTCATTAAAAGCATTCCGTTCATCACATGTTAGGCACGTTATATTTTGTTATGTTATTTTCTATCACTGGGCTAGATGTTATTGACCATTTCTTTTTTTTTTTGTGGGGAAGATGTTATTGACCATTGACCTAATACAATATGAATCAATAAAGATTCTTTGTAGATGTACATGCCTTATACTTGATTCTTCTTTAATAAACTTTTCAAGGATCATATATAATTGACATAGACTTTTTCTGTACTAATACATTGTTTTATTCTTTTTGACGAAAGTACATTGTTGTCCCATGTTATTCTTGATAGGTACCTTATTGTTGTTGATGATATATGGAACAAATCTGTGTGGGCTAATATTTTGCGTGCTTTGAACAAATGTGAACATGGGAGCAGAATAATCATAACCACTCGCATTCTTGATGTCGCCCAACAAGCAGACAGTGTCTATAAACTACAGGCTCTATCAGCTGATGACTAAAGAAAATTATTCTTCCTCAGAATATTTGGTACTGAAAACAGATGTCTTCCAAGGGAATTGGATGAAGAATCTAACAACATTTTAAGGAAATGCGGAGGTGTGCCTTTAGCTATAATCACGATCAGTAGTATGTTGGCCAGTAAGAAGGAAACAGAGAATACAAGTGAATATTGGGCCAAGGTGTGCGAATCTATGGGTTCTGGACTAGAAAACACAAGCTCAGATGTAATTGACATGAGAAGAATACTTTCAGTTAGTTATCATGACCTACCGCTACACCTTAGGTCATGCTTGCTGTATCTAAGTTTGTATCCAGAGGATTATAAGATCATGACACATGATTTGATATGGAAATGGATAGGTGAAGGTTTTATTGTAATAAAACAAGGGATGGACATGTTTCAAGCAGGTGAGGATTATGTACATGAGTTAATTAACAGAAGTTTGATTCTGCCAAAATTTGACAATGAAAGTAACAGGGCAAGTAGTTTTCAAATACATGATATGGTACTTGATCTCATAACATTTTTGTCAAACCAGCAGCATTTTCTAACAAAATTAGGAGCTCAGGAGCCTGAGCATCTACCAAATAAGATCCGCCGACTATCTCTCCACACCAGCAGCCAAGATGGTGGCAGAAGGTTAAGAAATAAGAACTGTTCTCATGTGAGGTCACTTAGTGTGTTTCAGGGAGCTTTCGATATACTTCAAGATATTTCAAGATTTCCAGTCTTGCGTGAGTTGGACTTAATTGAGGCACAAGTCAGTAATCATCACTTTAAGGATATTTGCAACCTATTTCACCTTAGGTATCTGAGGCTACCATGTAGAGATATTACTGAGATACCAAAAGAGATAGGGAATCTAAAGTTCTTGCATGTACTAGACATTCATAGTGCTAATATAGCGGAGTTGCCATCAACCTTTGCTCAATTACAGCAACTTGTCTACCTGCGGTTTGGTGTGGTGATACCTGAAACAGATACATTTGGATATATCAATTTGCAGTCACCAACCATGCTGGATATACTGGGTGGACTGTCTGAGTTCAGACGTGTAAGTTTGGCTTTTACCAAGTGGGATGAAAGGTATGAGAAACACCTCCTTACATGGTTTTCCAACATGGTTTCTCTAAAGTACCTACATATTGATGCAACAGTCAGTAGTATTGACTTAGATTCCGGATATGAAGAGCTATCACAAGGACTTCAACAGCATCAGACAATAGTCATACCTTGTGCCATATGCTCCATTCCAAGCTGGATGCGCTCACTTTGTTCCCTTTCTGTCATGCGTATCTCCCTGCTAACACAGCGATTGGAGGACCTTCAGATCCTTGGGAACATACCACGACTTTCTCATCTTTCGATAACAGTGAAGGAAACTACACAAATCAGAGAAAAAGGGTTATTAGTCATCAGCAATATTTATCCATTCTTGTGCCTAACCAAGTTTGAAATCTACAATAACTACATGGTTGTGATGTTTGCGGAAGGAGCCATGCAACATCTTCAAACCCTCAAGTTTTCAGTGCGGGAATCAATGGATCAGTTTGGCAACTCCGGCTTTGGCCTAGAGAATCTCTCTTCAATTGAGAATGTCGTTGTAGACATGGTTTTGTCACGTGCAAAGCCAGAGGAGGTGGAGGCTGCGGAGGCTGCAATTCACAATGCAGTTGACATAAATCCGAACAAGCCAGAACTGAAGTTTGAAAAGGTACTAGACAAACTTTGCCTAAAAGCGGATTTATACTGCATTTGCTTGCTGATTTTATATTTATTTTACTTGTTCTCCTAGCTGTCTTTTCTTGTGCAAAAATTTATTTTTGTATGATAGCACACCATGCATTATATGAACCAACCTTGAATACACACTAGCAATGTAGAGTACAGGATATATTAAAGCCTAAATAGTTACAAATTAAATGTGAAGTGAGTCGCATTAGATACATAGACTAGTCCATCATCATGTGCTTCTGCACTGGTTCTGAATCTTAAGAAACAATAGTTAAGATGACGTTGACATTCGTGGTGGTGACCGCTGCCATGGATCGTAGCTGGCTCCAGCGGGCGGTATTTTCTGCATAGTAGATGGTGGTTGGCGGCGACCGGCGGCGAAGCCGCGGCCTGATGGCAGCGCAAACGCACGAGGCGAGGGGAAGAGGAGGCTTGAGAGTTGGAGAGCTGGGGTAAGAGGGATTTGACAACCCTTCTTCCTTTGTTCAATTGAACGATTACAATTCTCCTTATATTTATAGCCTAGGGATTTCTTGGCCTCTAAGCGATCTAAACACTAATCTACGTGGATGCGACGCACAACACCAACAGCGCGTGGCAGGCCGTGTGCCCTTTCTGGGCCGGCCGTATGGGCCAAGAGCCCTCTGCTCGTTATAGATGTTATATCCCATGACGATCCATGCGGCTTGTGGTACCACAAAGTACGCATCTATCCTTTCCATACATTCATTTTAATGGGTTTAAGTTTTCTCTTTTTTCTTTAAATAATAATAATAAAGGTGGATAATTTTTTTAGAAAATAATGTTAATCTAATGGTAACCGATTACTAGAATCTATGGATTAGATGGTTAGATGTTTCTGATTTATGTGAGAATTTATAGTATTTATTTTTTTAACACATCTGGTGAGAATCAGCATAGTGGCTGTGTTGGAGCCTTCAGTAAGATTGGGATGTTTCCCGTCGGTGCAGAAACCCTGCACCAATTCCTTCTCTCAAGTGCTTTTCAAATAAACTAACTCCAAATGTGTTCGAACATAACACCTTTAAGCACAAAGTTAGCTTTTCTAAAATATTTTAAAAAGCATTTTCACTTGCTTCCTCACTAGATCACTAGGTCCAATGCATATGCAAAGTTAGTTTAAACCTACGGATACTAGATAATCATGGTAACAGTAAGGCTACATATATTTATACTAATAAACCCGCCATGCATTCCATTTTGGTCAGTGAAATAAAAAACCCAAACATATACATTAGTCATTAAGACATGTCATGTCTAATGAATTATAGTGATGTTGTGTACACTGAATGCCCTGTTTATTGGTTTCTCCTACATTCTCAGCGGGTTCTACTGAGGATCAAGAGCGAGGAACAGCGTAAAGCCCTCGTTGCTGTCTCGGGTCTTGAGGGTAAGAAACACATCATTTTTCCCAAAGTTGCATTACAGTATTTTGCTCGTTATTATTGTTTTTTTATCCAGTTTTGCCCTCCCCCTGTATATGGCAAATGCGCCAATGAAAATTGAGATGCCATGTATATGCCTCCAGGTATCCATGAATTAAGCTTTGAGAGTCACCTGGGGATGCTCACAGTGGCCGGCCTGGTGGAACCCACCACCATAATCAACAAGCTCAAAAAATCTTCCATACTGGCGCAACCATGGGATGTATGGACGGAACCTGTCTGCTTGGTTCAGGCTAGCGTAGAGGAGGCGGCGCCTAGCCAAAACAGCACCCTCAGACGGCTGATTTTCAAAGCCTGGGGTCTAATCTGTTGCCTGCCTGCAGCTGCCTGTGCAAGATTTTCATCCAAAAACGCCCCGACTGATTCGTCCAGGATAACAGAGACGGTGACAACCTCAGAGTCAGCGTCACACTAAGTGCCCAAGTGGGTTGGAAATTGGAGGCTGGCCGGGTCTAGTCCCAATATACCTGGGGGGTCAATCATATTATTTACCTGAAATTGGAGGCTGGCCGGGTCTAGTCCCAATATACGTGTGGGGTCAATCATATTTACCTGATATTGAACAACTTCATTATATTGTGAAAAACAATAAGCGATAGTATATATCTTTATCTTATTTTTCGAAAGGACAGGGGACGACAAGCGCCGCCTGTGGTTATCCCTGCAGCTGCCGCCACCGCTAGCACAAGACAGGTGTCGGTTTGACGTTCTTGAATTGTGCGTCGTTATTTTGCTCTCATCTTGTACTTTTCTTTTGTTCTACACCAAAAGTCTAGTTTCTTTTGTTCCCACTAGCAAGACATGCCCGTGCGTTGCACCGGGATATACAACTTGCTGAGTAGTGGACAACTGACGATTTAAAGATTTATGGCAATGATCGCATTACTTTTCTAATACGTCTTGGAATCGAATTCCCTACTACCTAAAGATATGCACTCTTGTAACGTTACGGTGTGTGGATGGACGCGTGTCATATTAACTCATACAACACGGGAGAGAGATATGTTCCAATATGTATTTGGCATTAAATTCCATACTTTATAGATAGTGTGTTTGAACTCAAACACTGGATAGAGAAATGATTTTCAATTTGACTTCACACCCTGTTTCTAACTCGTACGAGCACGAACTATATATATATATGATATATAACTTCGATCTAAAAACTCTCCATTATCCGGTAGTTAGAGGGAAACAGACCAAAAAATATATTGACGAAAAAATGGTGAAAAGTTTGCTAGATATGTATAGATTAGTATAGAAATATTAATTTTATTATTCATATTTCTAGGATAAAATTGAACGGTGGTTGTGCGAAACACAAATTGTTAGCTATAAATCATGGATGTTATCTATACATACCTAGTACCTAGTATAGATAAGAGTTCTGGGATCTTCAAAAATTGTGCGCCCCTCACATATCACTGTTGCCAGAACAGTGAACGGCGCTGCCTCCTAACGCAGTTGGAGAAGATCCTTCTACTTCCTTATCGGCGATCCTTCTACTTCCTTCTATCGGCAAAAAAGAAAAAAAAGAAAAGAAAAAAAAAAGATAACCTCAGATCTTTCTCCTACCTTCTACCGAGGGACGGAAGCCATGATATCCTTCCGATCCGATCAGCCACGGAACTGTCACGGCTGTCACGGCACTGGGAGCAGCCACGGAACAGGCGTGCCCCTCCCAACGCCATCGTCCTGCAGACCCAGAGTTTGCTCGGGCGGCAACCTGCACGGACGCGGCACCACCACCGCTGCCTCACCTCTACCACCGGATCTCACAGCAGGTGATGCTCCCTTTTCGTCCGCCTCGCGTGCCTCCTCCCCTGCATTCTCTCTCAGAGTACACTGCCACTGCAACGGGTTATCTGGGTGGCTACCAGCCCTCGCGTCGCACGGTAACGGATCATGGTGGGTGTGCTGCTGACGGTCATCACCTGCACGCTGCTGTACTGCGTATACTGCTGGCGATGGCGGAAGCAGAATGGTGAACTGGGCTCTGCTCTGCTAATATTTCCTTCTTTGATTTATTCATTCTTTCCATCCATTGTCGTGTGTACTAATGGCTGGATGGTGATTGGGTCCATACCTCTCAGATGATTAATTTCAGATATAAGCCATTATCGTGCACGAAGATAGTTCTACCTTCTGTTTTCTCTCACCGCCGTTCCATGCCATGTTATGCTGCATCTGTCCGTAATAGCTGACTATGCCCTTTGAATCATGCTTTTCAGGTACCAGAGAATACAATGCATCAACATAGTTTTGTCTTCAATTTTGCTTCACTCCCGCTCCATGTATTGTTTAAAAATACAAAAAAAAAAAAATGCAATGTGGCCGCTTGGCGTGATTGTGTGATACACAACCGGCATTACCACCACATGAACTCAACTTATATAGACCAGGCTGAGTACTCAACCATCAGATATTTATTCTATTTTAGTTTGCATATGCCACTGCCCCAACATATTAGGCTCAGCGAAGTTACTAATTGCTTCACCTCCTATTCATGCTCACGCATCTCTTAACTAATATTTTTCCATGTATTATCATGATGTGCAGTAATCTCAACTTTGCCCCGTGCGACCGCACGGGGGTACCTGCTAGTAAAAGTCGTACAAACCAAAACTTCCGTCTCCTCTCACATTACACTGTTACCAGAACAGTAAACGGGAGGCCACCCAAGGACCCTTCTCGAACCCATTCGACTCTTCCTGCTGCGTCCTACTCTGCCGCCGTTAGAACCCGTGCGGCAGCACGGCCCCATCGCCGCCGCCCACCTTCCGCCCCTCCCATCCGGCGCGCGGCACGGCAACCTGCGCGGGCCGACCCTGATGGCGCGCACAAGAAGCTGCCGCGGGCGTATCCAGCCACCGGACCAGGACGCCCTGCGTGCACCGCGCGACACACGACGGTGCTATCCAGCGTCGCCGGCCTCTCAGCGACTCTGCTTCGTCCCTCCGCGGCTCCCCAACCGGCGACGGAGACCCGGCTTACATCTTCAGTTCCCCATCCACCTCCGGTGCTCGACTGCTCAGCTCCGACTGGAGTTCATAATTCATTCCTTCGTCCAGCGGTAATCAAGACATATTCATTATGTTTGTTTCTGTATGAAATATTTTTCCCTTACTGATTTGCCTCATTCGATCTAAGACGAAATTAATTCTGCAGTTTTACATCAGGCAAACAAACAAGCTTCATATTTAGTTCGATGAGAGTTTTTTCTTGGCTTACCATTTTTTTTGGGCATAGCTTACCATTTGTTTGGTTTATGCGGATTTAACAGAACAACCACTCCCGAGTTGACGTGTACTTCTACAATTTTGTTTCTATAAACATGTATCTCTCAGATCCTTTAGTTGCTTATTGTGTTCTTTCACTTCTACTTCTATCGGGATTGTATCAAATATGTAAATGCTATATTGGTTCAAGACCGAGGCAAAGTTCACACCATGGCATCATGAGTCTCTATAGCTCCAGCCATTTTTTTTTTGACAAATAGTATATATTATATAAAACAGCCAGTTTACACACAAGTCCTCTGAAGAAGATTGAATTGCAATAAGGTCCAGAGACCGGATAATGAAGAACTACGGCGACGACGACGAAGACGAGCTCGCCGGAGGGGACCGCGCTGCGCGACGGTTGAAGGCGGGCCGACCGAGCCGAAGAGGAAGAGTATGCCGACGACCGAAGGATCCATTTGATGATGTCGTCGGACGAAGAAGATGGCGCTCGAGGTCGAAGCCCAGGTGAAGGCGTTATCGTCGAGACGGCGTCGGCGAAGTAGTTGCTTGCTGGAAGAGTAAGTCAACCGGATCTTGAACAGCTGTCCGGTTGCAGGACCTGAGGCTGCAGAACATGCACAGCACGGCCACTCAAAATAAAGACACCTATGTCTAAACGAAGATCGCTGGTTGAGACTGTACAAAGCTGAACTAGAAGATAAAATAAAGAGAAAATAAAAATAAAAAAGAAAATAAAAGAAAGACGAGGTGGCAGCGTAGTGCGTTGGCCACACAGAACCGGCCATCGATGGGCCTCTGCACCAAGCAACCAATTATGGAGGAGCTCTGCATGCGATACACGTCATCCAATCCTGGAAGCACGCGTACGCAGGATGAGTCCAGAAAAGCCGGCATGCTCTCCAGCATGGTTAGCACGTTGCAAACGTAGGCCCCGCGTCACAGAGGTTGGGTCCCACCATGATGTCCAGGAGCAATGAACACGGCAAATCTGAGTGAATCGGCAAGAAAACATCGGAGATCGACTCGCCGTGGATTGGACCGTCATGGCGCTGCAGCACCTAGCGAGTTGCTGCTGCAGCAGTGGCAGGTTCACCCGTCCTGGACCTGACGATGTTCTGGTGCTTGGTGTCGATGGAGGCGTGGAGAAGGCCGCAGGCGGCGTCGTCGTTGGGGAAGATGAGGCAGCGGTCGCGTAGACGAGACGGCAGGTGGAGGCCGGCGTCCCCTCGCCCACGCCGTCCCGATAGCACACGAGGCTATCAGGATCAGAGTGGCTCCGAAGGAAGCGGCTATGGCCGCCGTGCAACCACCGTGTAGCTTCGATCTCGTCCATGGCTGCATCCATCGTCGATGTAGTCGACGCAGCTTTCCCGCCGCCGTACAGCCGTGGACCACAAACCGGGGTTGGCCACCATGAGCCATCCTCCTCCGCGCACTCTGACTGTCGCGACCTGCCTGCGCGGCAGGTCCTGCCCGACAACCAGGCACGCCCAGGACGAGGACGGCAGCTCCATGGAACTCCCATGTTGGTTCTCCACCGGTTGAAGTGTCACTGATTGCACCTCTGCCTTGACTCGATTTGGATGGAAGCTCGCCGATTTGGAAGGGGTTCAGAGTACCCACCACCAAAATGACGAGGAGAATCGAGGTCCTCGAGTCACCCATGAAGGGGCTTATTTAACTGGGGAACTTTACAAGAGGGGGAAGGAGGAGGAAAGGGAGACGGGAAAGGGGGGACCGGCCCACCTGCCCTGCCGCCGGCGAGCTCGCCGGGGAAGAGGCAGGGGGATGGCGGCGGTGGTGACGGAGGTTCGAGGAAGAAGAAGAAGGACTACTGAGAGCAGTTACTACTCCGTGAGGAGAGCGTCTATAGCTCCAGCCTTGTTGTATCCAATTTTAATAACCTTCTCTTTCCATGTACAATCACTCTTTCCATGTACAATCACGTAATATGCAATGTTACAGGCTTCTTATCCCATGCGAAGCACGGGGTACCTGCTAGTACACACTTAAAATTAAGATCATAAAGTGCTCTAACATGTAATTAGTATTCTTGATGAGTTAATGATAATGATGATATGATGCTTTCCTTGGTTCAAGCCTCTCACGTAGCTTGGATCTTTTTTATACTATATATTTTCTTCTTGTCACTTTCGTACACAATTTGGCCTCCTGTGCCAAACCTGAGACCTGTTGGAAACCGAAACGAGGACGCAGACCAATAAACGTGAACTGTACTAACATTAAAGGCAGAAAAATCCGGCACAAGAGAAAGCGGCAGAAACTAAAAAAATTTCAGAAATTTTGCCAATTAAATATTAGGTATAGATTTCGTACACAATTTGGCCTCCTGTGCCAAACCTGAGACCTGTTGGAAACCGAAACGAGGACGCAGACCAATTAACGTGAACTGTACTCACATTAAAGGCAGAAAAATCCGGCACAAGAGAAAGCGGCAGAAACTGAAAAATTTCAGAAATTTTGCCAATTAAATATTAAATATAGATATAGATATAGATTAATTTCATGTTCAATTATGCGTTGCTTCGCTAAGTTCGTTACGATTGAGAGCTCTCCCTCTCATACATCAGGCCCTACAGTACTCGCGTAAGCACAGTTAATTTCACTTTGCACTATTGCGTTCGAAAATCAAAAAAAATGGAAGATAAATAGCTTCTCACTAGTTGTATATACTGCTAGAGTGGGGCCCCGCGCATAGCAAGAGGAGAAGAGGAGGGGAAAAAAGAAAGAGAACCCGTTTGTACAGTAACCGGACCTGTTAGGAAACACCGAACCCGATACGAAATAGTAACTGATCCGTTAAGGAACAGCGTAACCCTTTATAGAACAGTGACAAACCCGCTTGGAAACAGTGTCACCCATTATAGAACAGTAACAAATCCGTTAAGAAACCGTAAACCCGTTACTATTGATGAATAGTGTATATGAGTCTTGACTGTGCGCCCATTACTGTTCATCTACAGGGAAAATCTCCAGGAACAAGAAGTATAGATATATGTAAGTCTTTTAAGATTTCACCACGTGTAGGAGCATAGTGCCACCACATGGGATACCTTCCCCTGCTTTTCCAGTTAGCTAAGACTACCCGCACTCATGGTACTCTATTTTCTTCCTCTATAAGGAATATTCCATCCTAGTTATCAAGATTCTCTACTCTATATCACTTTCTCTCGCATCCATCCATTCTCAATATCATCCTCTATCTATTGTGGGGCCCACAGGACAATTTTTTTCCTTTTTTTTCTCTTCCTTTTCTTTTTCCCCTCTCCTCCTTTCCCTTATCCATTCGACCGGAGCGGCGAGCAACAGGCCCGACCGGTGGGCGAGCCATGGAGCGGCGGGCCAACATCCTCTGCGCTGGCCACCATCCTCCACGTTCAGCAGCTGGTCCGGCGGTGGACGAGGGCACGGCCTCCTCACGCGGATGGAAGTGGAGCCGCGCGGGTCCCGAGCGCGCCGCCGCCTAGGGTGAGCTCCTGGCACGCGGTGCTGCTTGAGGCCTCCTACGCCACGGCGATCGACCCGAAGCAGGGCCACGGCGTCGGCACCATCGTGCCGCTCGCCGGGATGAACTACTGGCGAATCGAATCGACAGAGCTTCCTCGGCTCGAATTGAATCGGCGGCGCGGCGAGCGGCGTGGCGGAGTTTCTTGGCGGGCGGAGCAGAGGCGCGCATCGAGCTGTGGGCGAGCGGCGCGGGTGCGGGCGTGCTGCGGCATCGCTCCTCCTCGCGCCGGCCCCGCTCCTCCATCCTCCTTCCTCCTCGCCGAGCTCGCTGCTCCCTCCGCCCCGAGCTCCGGCGGCGGGCGTGGGAGCTCGGCGGAGGCCCATGGCGGCACTGGGCGAGCTCGCCCCCACCTTCCGTGCATGGCGGTGCAGCGGCGACCCCGGCCCGTGGCGCGGTGGCGGCGGCCCGCGTCCCCTGCTTCGTCGCGGCGGGGGCGGCGCGTGAGCGGCACGCGGCTCGAGGACGCGCGGACCCCGCGAGGCGCATACCGTATGGATCATAGATCCGTGACAGACCCAGGACGCAAGCCCGTCCTGAACTTTCCCGTATGCCTTCGAGGCTCCCGCTGCAGGCGTTTTTACTGTAAATGCATACTCCAGTATGGTTTTCCAGGAGCCGCTGCGGGTAGTCTAAGAGCCGTCCCCGTCCAGTACCCGCAGAAGTTCAAATCGGCCAACATCGATATATATGATGACAAGAGGGAACCATGTCAGTTGCTGCGATACTACTCGCAGTCCATCGAAATTGCGCAGGAGACAACAATGACGTCAAGGGCATCTACTTCCCTATGGTACTCGACACCACTCCACCGACCTGGTTTAAACTCCGGAAAGAATCCATCGATGGTTGGCATGCACTCTCATACTCGTGAAAAGTTCAGTGACCAGAACCACCGAGATAACCGAGGCAACGACCAGAAGAACAACCAAGGTGGACAGTCGGGCAAGAAGAGAGGGCCAGACAATACAATCGCGGCCATGAACAAGTTAGAGGAGGGCTGCAAGACCAAAACCTTCGAAGACATAATGCATGAGCAGTGCCGGTTCCACCCATGCCACAAGCACTCAGTTTGTTATTTTCATATGAATTTTAATAAAAAGAATTTGGATCCTAAATTTTGTGACAATGTGCATCTATAGATGCACTATCGTTGTGCAAAGTTTCAAATTTTTTGAAATCCTCTAAATATTATTTTATTGAGGTTTTCTTGGATTGCACCGAGTATGTGGTTTGCACCGAATATTTTGCCCTAAAAAATGGACAAGGTCAAAACTACGGACAAGGCGGACAATGATCCAAAAGACCAAGACAAGGGGAACAAGGGAGGACCCTTTCATCTAGCTACCAACATTGTCAATCTCATCTTCGGAGGAGTAATTGCTTCAACATCCAAAAGACACGCTATGCTTACCCTCCGCGAAACCATGGCTGGTTGAGCCCGTGACTCCAAGGTACCGGGACTGGTCCAAGTACCCGATTCAGTTCTCAAGGGAGGACCAGTGGGCTATTTTCTTCTCAAATGTTTTCTTACACAAATACTGTGGGGGAGGTCCCAACAATTGATTTAGTATTAAAAAAAACATAGAGTTTAGAGCAAAGTTACAAACATAAATCTTATCTTACTATTAATAGTTAGAGGCTCCAACCGAAGCTTCACGTTAATTCTCACTAGAAGCGCTAAGAAAAAACAAAAATACTAGTAATTCTCATGTTAATCAAAAACATCCGGCCATCAAACCGAAAGTCTATTGCCCCTGGATTTAGTTTTTTCAACTAAGAAATTACCCACCTCTACCATTATAGTTTTTTATAAAAAAAATCTCTCTCCATCCAACAGAGTAAGAAAACATAAATCTCTTCTTTATATTGGAGAAAAACGTGGTTTGTTTACTATTATAACAAAAAGTCTCTTCCAACGGAGTTCCATCTCATGAACTCAACGGGTGCGATGCTCCGCATGAGTGGACGAGTGGGAGACGGAGAACAGGGCCCATATCCATTATTGCTCACGCGCCAACACAATTTTGCTCCTAGAGCGGGCTGGCCCAACATCAAGAAGGCCCACACTCCAAATGCCAGAACCTGACTTCAGCCCCAGTCTGACCGAAGGCCCGCTCCGCTAGCGGCGCCCGTTCGTCGTTCCCTCCCGCAATCCCAATCCTCCCGGCCGCCTCGCGCCCTGCAACCACAGTCGGCGACTCGGCATTCCATCCTCCCGCCGCATCACGGCATAGGTTTCGTCCGCTGCTGGTTCCGCTGCGTCGGACAGCAGATCGAGCCAACGAGGTCACATCGGCCAAGGTGAGCTTGTCCGCTTGACGAGGCTTCTCACCCCTGTGGCCCTGTATCGAAGCGGAGCCTAAGGGATGAAGCAGCCACCGGTGATGACCCCGCTGCCGCAACCTCCACCAAGCGATCCAAAAGGTGCCTCCTTTAGCATTCACTTTCTCCTTTATTTTAGTTATTACTTTGTATCCACTTGCATAGCAAAAACTATGAATTAAAATTTACCAAAACGTCTTGTAATTTTAAAGGAAGGGAGTAATTGATTATTATGAATTTTTTTAGACCACGTGAAGGCGCGTATTTCATTAAGCGGGGAAGAGTTTTAGGCGCGTATTTCATTAAGCAGGAAGAGTTTTGTTTAAAGCTTACAACTCCAGGAGAGACGTTAACCTGAGTTTACCGAACTCCGAGCGCCAAAAGTGAAACCTACCCATCCGAACAACACGTGGTTGTACTTACAAGAAAACAAATGTGCTTCAGTTAGCCTAAGAGCCCTTGCTCAACCAAGTGCGGCAAGCAGCACCTGCAGCGGCCTGTTACCGGCCGAGCACCAGAGGTCCATCGCGTCCGTCGTGAGGGGCTGGGCCGGCCACCATCACCGCGCGGGGGGGGGGGGGCACTGCCGCCGCTGCGTGCTTCCAAGAGGCCGTGCACCACTAGGGCCTCGCCACCGTAGGGCTGGTGGCTCCGGAGGGAGGGGAGGAGGATTCGTCGACAAATCTTGGAGGGGGAAGGAGGGGAGATGGCCGGACGGAGGGCGGACAGGCGGCGGGCCGGAGGAGATGGCCGGACGGCGAGGCGCGGCGATAGAGCGGCGCCTGGAATCGCCATCTCGTCGTCCTTGACTCGCGAACGGGGGCGCTGGGCGGCGCGGGAAGCGGACGGTGGCGGCGCCGCGGCGTAGTGAAGCGGATGGGGGTCGAGGGTAGGGTTCAGGAGGACAGAGGAGGGAAATAAGCCTTATTGGGCTAATGGGCCGTTGTTTTCAGTGTCTAACAGAATAGCATATGGGCTGTACACAAACTCGGTTATTTATGGGTTAATTCGGTTAACCGGGGGTGAAACGGAGAAGAACCATACTAAATTCGGTTCTTGGGACGGAACCAATTTGGAATCAAAAGTTCGTTCGGTTCATTAATTTGGGTCCGGTTCCGGTTCGGTTCTCGATTTTCGGTTTTCATGCCCAGATTGAGTAGTCATTGCCATGATCACCATCCTTGTCATGGTCAAGCTGGGGAGTTTTAACCTTCCCAAGAGCGTGAGGGTTCAGTCGTCTTTCCTCCCTCTGGGTGTGTAAGGTCTTACTCCGTTGTCTCGTGCAGTGTTCGTGTTTATAAGAAAAACAATTCTAGATCTACTTAAGATCAAACTTAAGTTTAACTGAGTTCATAAAAACTAATACATCAACATTTATGACTCCAAACCAATAAAATATGATAATATTTTTTCATTATTGATATAATGATATCAGTTTAGTACGATAGAACATGGAGCCACCCCACTAGGAAGAACATGGAATCGAAGCCACGACGCAAGGGCTTAGGGATACTCTTCCTGCTGCGAAGCCACCATGCCATGGTCGGTTCTTCATTGACGTTGACAAGGTCCTGCAGGTGCAGCCTGTAGAGGCAGATGTTCCAAACTTCTCTGCTAGAGCAGCAACCAAGGATAATGTGGTCGATGGACTCAGTTTCTTGATCGCACATGACGCAGATAGGAGAGCTCTGAAGTCCGTGACGATGGTGACGCTCTGCAGTCCAACACCTCCCGTGCATGACTAGCTAGTAGAAGAAACGAACCCGAGGATGGGCGGTAGTCTTCCAGATGTGCGACGCCCCGACCGGCGCCGAGGTGCCGATGAACATGGCCCCGTACGCCGAAGCCACCGAATAGCTCCCGTCCGGTGTGAGCCACTAGATGAACGTGTCTGGGTGGTCCTGCAGATGTATATCCTCCAACGCGTCATAGATTCTATCAAACTCCACGAGGAGCTGCATGGTGTGGCCCCGGAGATGTGGCGCACTCAGCCATCGCCGGCCAGGGTGTCGGCCACTAGTGCCCTCCGCTTCCTAGGACGTACGGCCGCGAATACTGCAGGCGCCAAGGACCGGATGTTGGTTCCACGCAGCCATCGGTCTGTCCAGAAGTACATCGATCTCCCATCCCCCAGCTCCAGGACGGTTCCTGCTTCAAACAGGGCGGCGACTGCACGGTCGCCGACGGGATGCACCCGCCCCGCACGACGTTCTTTCCAAACCCAGCGCACGCGCAGCGCAACGCCCGCACGCCGTAGATCTGAGATTCCCAGGCCGCCGAGCTCCCTCGGCCGGCAAACGAGAGGCCAAGCCGCCTTGCATTTTCCGCCACTCACCGAGGAGGTACCGGCCCATAGCAAGGATCGGCGGAGCTTGTCGATGGCGCCAATGGCCCATGGTGATAGGCACAGGGCAATCGAGGTGTGGACGGGGATCGCCGAGATTGTGGCCTTGACTAATGTCGTGCGCCCGGCGACGATGAGGAGATTGCCCTTCCATATCGGAATCCTTGCTGCCACCGAGTCCACCAACGGCTGCTCCTTGGATCTCTTCAACTTGTGCACATATAGAGGTATGCCGAGGTACCGGCAGGGGAACACCCCCATGGCGTAGCCGAGAATGTGCTGCACCGTCGCCATGTCATCCTCAGAGCAGTGGATGGGCGTCGCGACGCGCTTGTCTAGGTTCATAAAGAGACCTGAGGCAAGGCCGAAGTGCTCCAAAGTCGCCTTGATCGCCAGGAGGTCATGTTCTGCGGGAGCCAGGAACAGCACAAGGTCGTCCGCGTACAGATTGACGCGCGGTGTGACCAGACCCGGACCGGCGAGCGATGACCCCGCTGCTCCACCCAGCGCAACAGATGGTTGAGAACATCCATCACCAACACGAAGAGCATCGGGGATAGAGGGTTCCCTGCCTCAGGCCGCGGGCATGGCAAATCCGACTACCGGGAACGTCGTTCAGCATGATTTTAGTGCTCGCCGAGGACAGCACTAGGGCCACCCAGTTCCTCCAACATAGGTCGAACCCCATGTGACGCAGGACCTCAAGCAAGAACAGCCAAGCGATGGTATCAAATGCCTTAGCGATGTCCACCTTCAACAACAGGCATGCCTCCTTCTGCTGGTGGATGGCCTTGCAAGTAAGCTGCACCCCTCGAAAGTTGTCGTGGATGCTTCTTCCCTTTATGAACGCGGTCTGATTTTGTTGCACAAGCTGGGCAAGCACCGACGCTAGGCGCGATGCCATACATTTAGTGATAATCTTGCCGAAGCTGTGAATGAGACTAATCGGACGGTAATCCTTGATCTCGGCCGGGTCGCTCTTCTTCTTCAACAGGGCCATGTACGCGTCATTGAGGTGGAAAAAACTCCGAGAGTCTTGTGCCCAGAATGCATTGATCTCATGCATGACATCCACCTTGATGACATCCCACGCCCTCTTGTAGAACAAGGCCGTGAAGCCATCTGGGCCGGGCGCCTTGTCATTCCGGAGTCCATTGATCACCCCGCGCACTTCATCTTCGGTGAAGAGGAACTCCAGACCATCAAGCTGCAGAGAAGGGACGCCAAGCACTTGGAGGTCCAACCGCCTAGAACGCACGAAGGCCGTGCCGAGCACGCCATTGAAGTGACTGAAGAGAGCATCAGCCATCCCTTGATCCGAGACGATCTTTGAGTCCTGAACTCGCAGAGACTCGACCCGGCTCTTACGACCCCGATGGCACGCCTACAGGTGGTAAAACTTGGTGTTGGCTTCACCCTCCCTCAGGAACAACATCCTAGACTTCTACCTGGCTAGAGTGCACGCCAGTGAAGCCAAACCCAGCACCTGAATCTTGAGTGTCGACCGAAGCTCCGCCTCTTAGATGTGCAACTCCCTGGTGTCCATCTGCTCCTCAAGCGCAAGAATCACTTCACGTACCAAGGTAAGCTGCAGCCTGATGCTCCCAATCTTGGAGTTGCTCCATCTCCTCCTCGCCTTCGCCGTATTCCTCAGCTTGTAATCTAGGATGCAGAAGGGGTTGGCATCAGCCAAAGTCAAGCCCCAAGCACTGGCCACGACGTCCACGAAGCCCGGGATCCGCACCCAATATGGCTCGAATTTGAAGTGGCGCCTTGGCCCAAAAGCTGCAAGAGACTGTAGCACGATCGGGCAATGGTCGCAGCAATCCATGGACAACGGCTTCAACACATGCCTCGGATGTGCCATGAACCAGTCGGCCGTGGCGAACACCCTGTCCAACAACTCAAGAGTAGGCTATTCCCTCTCGTTTGACCAGGTGAAACGACGACCCACGAGCTCGATCTCCTCTAGCTCCTGTGGTCAAGTCGGCCGTTGCTCTTGTCCTGCGCATGATAGATCATGTTGAAGTCACCGCATACGAGCCATGGTCCCGACGAAGCGGCCCTAACCGCCTCTAGCTTGGCGATGAACGCCACTTGTCCACGTCTAGTTGCGGTGGTCCATACACCACCGTGATCTACCACCAATTCGACGGGGAGGAAGCCATCAGCTTGGCCGACAGGGAGTATGCACCCTTAGAAACATCAGACACCGTCCAAACATGACGGTCCTAAGCAAGCAGGACACCCCCTGCCACGCCCACAGACGGGAGAAAATCATAATCAAAGGATGGACCTAGCAGTTCATAAGCCACAACATTACAAAAGTCTTGGACCTTGGTCTCCTGGAGACACACCAACGCTAGCCTATGGAGCACCAGCAGGTCTCTAATTACATTATGACGCGTGCGGTCATTTAGTCCGCAGACGTTCCACACCAAACAGGAAAAGTTTGTCGTCATAGGGAAACAAGTGATGCTATGTGGGACGAACAGGGGATCAAGCCATCCCATCACCCAGCTTGGAGGTGTCGAACTCCATGGCCGCCAAGTCGAGGCTGTCATGCAACAGCATCTGGAGACATCTCTGCTTCCTGGTCGTCGTATCCCCATGGATAGTGCGCTTGAAGTTCACCTCCACCTCGGCGTCTGGCCTGTCCTCGTCGACATGTGTGCCCAACTTCATGAGGAGGACGTTCTGCACCTGGCGCATGGTGTTCGCCACCCTCGGCTGTGCAGCGATGCGACCGCTCCACCGGAGAGAGTGCACAGAGATCGGCGTCCACGCCCGCTGCAGTCGAGGTCTGCGGTTGAGCACTGGGGTCTGCAATGGGAGGCATACCTCGGCCTCAATGCCAACACGTATCGCATCCAGCGGGCCGGAGACAGTTGCCAGAGCCGGAGCCACAGCATCCACGGCAATAGGCTGTCCACTGGACGGCACATCGCCTGCAACAGCCGCGGGGGAGCCGCCTGGACCCCTCAACACTTTGTCATCGATGAAGCCTGCGGTGCCAAAGTAGCAGCCAGAGTAGCCCGTGGCTCCATCGGGTCAACCGCATGCAGCAAGGCCACCTCCAAGGACCATCTGTGGGCCGCGCTCGACCAGCGGCGGTGTCAGCACACTCTTCCCACCTTGCAGCAGGAATGGCGCCACCCTAATGAACTTACCAACCACGCCAGCGGTAGCAAGTTCCTCACGGGCCCTGAACTCCAATAGGGACGGCGAGGCCAGGATTGCCCCCCGTCAGTCCCGGGAACGCGGAGACGAAAGTTCCCCCGGCACCGGACACTGCAGAGCCCCAACCTAGATGGACACGTTCCGATTACAGCATGCCCTAGGGTAGTAGTTGTAGTTGTTATCCCTAGAGTCATCACTGTCGTTGTCTCTCCTTGTTGTGGGGCAGTCTTCCACCTTCTGCACGTCTTCTACAATTCCGTCGCCAACGTCCCCGTCACCAGCATCACCGTCATCCCCATTATCATCATCACCTCCATTGTTTCCATCATTGTCTGGTGGAGTACCAGGCGGAGTGCTCCAGTCTTGATACGCCACAATTCTGATTGTTTCCATCATTGTCTGGTGGAGTACCAGGTGGCGTGCTCCAGTCTTGATACGCCACAATTCTGGTGCGCACCAGATAGCAGAGACCGGGGAGAGAGGGGGTCCCCCGGCAACCCCGGAATCTGTGGCTCCAGGATGAGGATTGTAACAACTCCAGTTTTCGTCTTAATAAATCTTGCATCTTCATGAGCATAATCATCCCATAAGCATCTCATGCTCATAATTGCCTGAATTGCTTGATGCTTGTTTCCTTGTGGTTAAATAGATTTATTCGTTATATATATGCATTAAGTAGTTTCCAAACTTTTCCAAAAAGTCCTGTTTCCATTGCTCGATCAAGTTAGACCCTTAATAGAGTTTATAGAGAAAATTATTTGGAGAAAACTTTGTTTTTACACCAAGTCATGAAAATACTTTTAAGGCTTTCAAAAAGGGCAAAACAGAAAGGGGAATATTGAAAAATAATATTTTTTATAATTATAATTTGACCCTAATTCACATTTTCAAATCCAAGCCGAATTAGCAAAAACTTCCAACATGAAAAGTATTCTACCCATCAAATGGAGAAACTTTCATGTTTTGAGTTTTTCCAAATTCGCTATATTTTTGGAGTTATTCGCGGTCAAACATTTCAAGTCGAGACAAAAACAGTGGGACCCACTCCGGGCCCCACCTGTCATCATCGTCCCTCTCTCCTTCCCCTCTTTTTCTCTGCTTCGCGCGAGCAGGACAGCAGGCCGCCGCAGCGGCGCGTTGCTTCCCCGCTGCCGCCGCAGCGCTGCCCGCTGCCCCCTGCCGCCCTCGCTGCGCCTCGCGCTCGATGCCGCACGCCGCGCGCCGCCAAGCGCTAGCCGACGCCCGCCGGCAGCGCTGCCCTGCCATCGCTGCGCCGCGCCATGCCGCGCTCCTGCCACCGAGCCAGCAGCCGCCGCAGGGCATCAGCGAGCGCGCGCGCACGCCCGACACCTCCCCGCCTGCATCTCTGCGCCATGCTTGCCTCTCCTGCCCCGCTGCGTCTTGCTGCCGTCGCCGCGTTCACCGTCGCCCCGGAAGCATGCCGCGCGCCGCCCAAAGGAAGCGCCAAGCACTACGCGACGCCGCCCACGAGCACTCGAGTACGCCTGCCCTCGCCTGCCCGCCCTGCCGTGCTTACTCGCTGGGGCGCCTGCGCCGCGGGCGCCGAGCGCCATTGTCGCCTTCGGCCGCCGCGCGCCCGTGACCACCCCCCCGGTCCAAATTGGCCAAGCCAAGTGACCTTAAAAATGACCGCCTCGCTCCACCACTCACTTGCCACCCCTCTCCGCTCCTTTCCCCCGCCAAGCAACCTCGCGCCCGATTTCGTCGTCGCCGTCCGGAGCGGAACCGCCGCCACGCACGGCTTCCCCGAGCCCTTTCGCGCTCCATTAGCATCCCCATGAGCTTCGCCTAGCCCCTCCTCCCGTGCCCGCGCGTCCGCCCGCCCTCCGCGCCGCCGGAGGGCCGCCCATCGGAGCGATCCGTCGCCGAGCCGCGGGCTCGCGTGGCCGGTGCCGCCACGGCCACCGCGAGCGAAGCCGAGACCACCTACGGGTGCGTCGTGGCCCCCGCGTGCTCCGTCGCCTCTCGGTGCCGCCGGAGAGCCGCCGGCGCGGCGAGCTCAGGGAGCTCCCCGAGCGTCCCGAAAGCAAGGACCACGAGACTAGAATTTGGGATAGGTGAGGGTGGTCTGTGCAAAGTTGCCAGACTCAGAGGTCTTTCATTTCTAGGCTCGCATAAATACCGGGAAAGTCAGGGACTTTTCTGCAAAAGTACTGCCACCCGTGTCAATGACGTGTGGGTTCTCGGTGACGTCACGGCTGACGTCAGCATAGCTGGGTCTGGGTGCATGACACGCGGGACCCTGATGACGTCATCATGACGCCGGGGATGACGTCAGCTGGTCACGGGTCTGTGTACGGTAGCCGGGTGTACCTAGCGGTAGAGCGCCTCTGGGTACTGTTCCGGGTGCACATAGCAATTTAGGGGCCGATTTTCAGAAAAATGGTTTTTGGCAGATTTGGATAAAATGTTTTGAAAAATCATATCTAGAGCTAGGAGTGTCCAAATTGAGTGATCTTGGTCTTGTTGTGATCATGGTGAAGTGCAGTATTTGGAAAAAATATAATATTTCCTGTTTGAGCAACTTTTCTGTATAGTTTTATTTAAAGTTTGGCAATTGAATTAAATGTTGTTTATCTTGGTAAATGCATAGATAATTCTAGGATGCTCAGAAAAATATGGTTTTAGTCTTGTTGATCTTGTATTGAGATGCTCTGTCTATGGTGAAAATATCACATGCATGTTTAGTGTAATTTTATACAGCTGTAGTTTAAGCTTGATTTATGAGCTAGAGAGGAATTAATTCATAAATCAATTATAGGCATGTGATCTGAGCTTGATAATTTTTGTGGGCTCATTGTATACTAATGTGCAGCCCCTGATTCTATGATATGCTTGGTTTGCATGATTTGGTAGTGTAAAGTATTTTTAGGTGACCCTCTGCCAGGTCACTTGTCATTTTTGTGTAGGGCAGTTGGTGCATCCAAATAGGTTGAAACTAGAAAGCAACGCGCGGCGTTGCCGCACGGCCTGGGTAGAATCAGTTATGTAGTTAAAATCTAATGTTGAGGTCTTTTGAAACAAATAGGAAAAGATTTAAAGCAATAGCAGAGTGACATCTTCAGACTTTTTAGAAAAGACATGGAGGTAGCCCTTGGGTTTCTTATGCTATGATTCATCTCTAATATCGATATTTCATTAGTTCCATTTGTCTTTTGGGTTTTTCTGATGGCTAACATGTTCAAACAAATAATTATCTTACCGACTTGCTAGTTTCTGAGTTTCCTTGTCATCTCAGTAGATGTCAGAGTTTCACATAAACATAGCTCAAATTTCGAGATGGGTCAAATTATATGGTCAATCTCGCATTCTATTTTGCATTCTGAAACCATGTCACTCGTATTCCATTTTGCAGTCTGAAACCATGTCACTTGGGTTGCTGAAGAAATGCAGAGCCATTGTTTGTACATTGGCTTATTGTGCAGTGGATTGTTAGAGATGTTAGACCTCTCAACATTAAGATTGATGCAATCCAATTTTCAAAAAAAAAATGATGCAATCCCAATGCCAACAGTATGTATCAATTACTATAGTAAGCAAGTCAAAGTTCCATCTGTATTTCCTCTCTTAGTTTGTACTATATATTTTTCATCTTGAGTGAAGACCACAGATGCACAACCAACGCAAGGCCCCTGATGAACCAGCCACTAGTCGACCGGTGAACCAAAACACCAGAGGTAACCCGAGTAAGCCAAACACCAGCAGCAACCTTGGTGAACCAAACACCACAGTACCACACCAGGCCACAATGACGGCAGCAAGCGCTCAAGCCGGCCATGGTGCTTGCTACCGCGACGAGCAGAAAGAGTGAGGGCAGGGGAGCTGAGCAGAGGAGCTGAGCAGAGAGAGCGAGCGAGGAGCGCAGGGGCAGGGAGCGGCCAGCACGGGCGCCCTGCAAGGCAGCCCGTCCTACCTCCCACGGCGACCTGGCGAGGGGGGCCCGACAGCAGCTTGAGCCACGGCCAAGCGAGGTTGTGTGAGCGGGGGACCTGGCCATGCTACTGTGGACGGAAGTGTCGCTCCCAACGCTTCGATATACACAGCCGTTTGATTCGTGGAGAACCACGATGCTTTTCTAAAGGCTCTGGAAACTATCCGGCGTTGGGTCGTGTGGGTTGTGTTCAGAGCTGAGTACGTAGCCTTGTCAAGAGCTGTTACGTGGCCACCTCAGGAGCTTTATACGTGGCAAAATATTAAGGCAGGATTCATGGTGCAACTTTCGTTCTATGTACAGATTTGGATGATGATATGTTTGTGACATGTGTTACCTACTGTAATTTTTGTAGGATTTTAGGAGTAGCCAATCATGGTGCTCCCTGTTCAACTCTTGGATGTTCCAATTAAGGGTTAAGTCCATTGATGCTAGGCTAATCTAATGATAAGTTGGGTTTCTGGTTTACTTGTCTAAAGATGATAGTTAGTTTGTTAGCTTGACCATCCACTGTTAAAGTTTCATGGTCATTGCATGAATGGTTTAGGAGTTATGGGTGTGACAAGATGGTCACCAGGGCTGTTTTAGTGGCTGTTTTGCCAGAATCAGTCCGGATGTTCTGTGTTTTAGGTATAATTAACCTAGGAATCAGTTTGTGATGTCTTCATATGTTTGATGGAGAATTTCATAAGCCTTCCAGGATGTCTTCTTTCATATCCATAGAGTCTATGGTTATTTATTTATGATTTATTTACTGATCTGTTAGTTATATGGTTAGGACTAGTATTGATGCTTGAATAAGTGATGTTGTATACTAGGTTTATTGTCCAGTGTTCGAGGTGATTAGTGGCATGATGGGTGGTAAAGTAGTATACTAGGATGAGTAAATCATGATGAATTGGTTAAGATGATTACGCTTGAGTATAGTCTCTTTGGCTTTACTGACTTGTTTGCTGGTGATAGTAGAAAGGGATGTCGTACTAGGATTACATTGTTGTAGTAGAAAACGTAGTAGATGACATGTGCTTATGATACACGTTCTTGGATGATGTTTACTACCTTGTAGAAAGAATAAGCAAGCACGCATTCGCATTATCATACCATGTGTATTCTTAGTATTCATATATGCACCCGCATCATACAGGATCGCTAGGAGAACAGAATGTGACGTGGGTCAAGGATCCAAAGGAGGAGTCACCAAGGGGAACCACGGCACGTGAGGTGATCGAGAACCAGGAACCAGACATGGAGTGATCAAGTGCTGGGAGCTTCAACATTGATCGTATTAGGAAGGCAAGCCCCGGAGCATTTCTCCTACGGTTTGCAAAATGATTTACTTTGCGTCCTTTATGGTTTATGATGCATTAAGTTTATAGGCGTTACTTGGAACCGTTACTGCATTATGAGTACCTTGATCCACCTGAATACCTTTACCCTTTTAAGTTCAAGATCGTGCATATGCTTAGCACTGCTTAATTAGATCGGTAGAAGACGGGTGATTGACCCTCATCCGCGAGGTAGGTGGTTACTACCCTATGGTTGAGGAAAAGGAGGTTGGTTTAGAGAACATAACCATGTGGCCTTGTTAAATCACGACCGGTCGGAGTTTGTGGTGTGTTAGACCACGGAAACTCCGGCGATGTCACTTAAGGGACTATGGCTTTGTACGTCCTCGGATCATGTTGAACAATGCCTCACGAGATAAGCGGAAGGATGCGATCATCCGACCGCGAAGCCTTGAGGATGTTTGGGCCGGAATTTCAGCGAGTTGAGTGTATTGCCCACAAAGCGCGGTATTAAAGCCGGTGGCCGATCACGCCGGAGAGATCTGGTAGCCGGGCAAGCCCTGGTGTAATCATATTTGCTGAAATCCGCGATTCCACCCGAATAGACCAAGGTGATCTAATCGACTCCGACGGGAGACGTGTGGTTTGTGTGAGGAATACCCGCTACGGTGGTTTGCAATCGATTATAATCGCCATCGTTCCCGGACGGTGAACACTTGACCGAGCAGCGCACCGTCGCAAATATGTGTGCAATGTAAGATGGTTATGGTTACGATGTTGTTGATCTTTGGTATGCTCAACTTTGAAGGATAAGATAGTGTTGTTTGCTCATACTCGGAGTTGGAGTAGTACGAGATGCTAATCTAGTGATGTCGGGATCCAACCTAAAAGATGATAAGCTAGAGAGTCCTTTATCACTAAATGATTATTTAATAAGCTCATCTTTTATCGCAAGTTTAAATGAGTCAGCTATCCCACTAATAAAGCCTTGCATACTCCTTGGTGTCACTTTATTTTTGGTTTATGTCGGGTAAGTCTAGCTGAGTACCTTCTTGTACTCAGGGTTTTATTCCCACTTGTTGCAGATCATAAGACCTTTGCTGTGGCAACAAGATGGACCTGTATCCCACTACGGGAGGATTAGACCTTGGGCAAGGTCATCTCTTATGTCTCATTCCTCCATGCTTTTGCCGGATTTGATGATGGACCAGGCACTATTTTTAACTAAGTGTGCGTTTGTAAAACAACACTTTATTTTGCTTCCGCAGTTTGGTTTTTAACTTGGCATTGTAATAAATATTTCATAACTCCAATGTAATCAACTACTTGTGAACTTATGTATTACTATGAACGGTTTTATGTTGAACTTAATTCGGTCAAGAATTTTGTATTGTGGAAAGTTTGAAATCCTTCGTGGTTTCACGGACTACCGGGTTGATATAAGCGTCATGTGCTAATTAAGTTGCTTAGACGACATCATTAGTACATTATGTTTATATTAATTGGTCAGTTCCGTTACAGCTGGCATCGGAGCAGGTTCAACGTATTACTGTTCATAAGTATATTTAAAAATAAAAAGATTTTGTTTTATAAACAGTAATTACGAACTTATAGCCACTTAATCTCATATATAGGCTTTTCAAAAGTGTGTGGTTTTCAAAACTTATATATGTGCCTTGGACCATTCATATCCTTTATGCCCAATTAAGGACTTCAGGTGGCTTATATCAGTACTAACTTGGGGATTACTGCATCATATTTTCTTTTTGTTTGTGCTCATACACGACGGATATGTATGAGGGCCATTCACTTGAATGGTTATGTATGGATCAATTTGCCCCTACGCCAAGGTAAGATGGGTTCGCCGCTAAGGTAAGTGTGAGCTGTGAGAGCATGATCGGACGCAATGCCGAACTAGGGGAGTGCTTATTGGTGCTGGATTATATACATGTTCACACATGTTTATAAAAAGGTACCCCATGTGAGGGTGTCGTCTTCTGATGACTTGTTGGGTAGTATGCACTCGGGAATGGGTGCAAGTAATCGGAGATTTCACCTTGTTCGGAAGGTGCGTGGATTTTTACGTCGCTTGCATTCATTGGGATATTGGGCTGAAATGAATTTTCTGCAGGTACACTAACTACGCAAGATCGTGTAGCCCGACCAGTTTACGCTATATGAGAGCACGTTGGTATGCCACCGCCTAAAATGCTAGAATTCATTGTTTTCCGGATTTGTGAGGACGTACGGAACGTGCATGCATCATGACACATAATCATTTCATGGCAACTGCATTATTTCTTCCCTTATAAAAGAATGATTCTCTCTTTCGATAAAAGCCACCAACTTAATCTCCATCTCATGAGAGTTGTGAATCGGTTGGACGAGATGGCAAGAATGAAGCGCATCAAATCCAAGTCAACCAAGGGAAAAGTTTTGCATCGCTGCAGCTTGCCACCCGTGAGCCTCGTGGTGCCAAAAAGTTTCTAAAAGAATATGGAATGCCTTCATTGCTATGGCGAATTCTCGCACTCGTGGGTTATCCCACGGGTAAAGAACCTCGCTATCGTGGAGTAAGGTTTGGAGAGTCGTATGAGTTTGATTCCGGTTGAAGTAGTGATTCCCGCCAAGAATGAAGGAGCGTCACTTTGGTGTAGACGTCGGTTCATTGCTCGAGGTAGGAATCCTCGGGAAGGTGCAAATGTGGTTGCATACAAGGCACTTTGCGGGATTTGCTCAAAATATGCCCGGAAAGAGGTTGCTCGTGCCCTTTGCAGTGTGTGTTTCCGCAGGGTGACCCATACCATGTTGTGTGGCGTCAGCTTAGTGAGACTGCACTTGTCGGTGGTAAAGATGAGGCTGAGAACAGCAATGGTCCTGCTAGTAGCGCAATGTTTGCTATGATGAAGAGTTACTCCTGTCTAGAGAACGCATTGGAGTCCCTTAATCGTGACCTCATCTATGTCACCTCATTTAAGCGAGAGATGAAGAAAGAACATGAAGAGGAAGTTGAAAGACTGACCACATTACTTGAGCAGATGACAATCTCCAAAGATCAGGCCATTCAGAGAGAAAACGCTGCTGTCCATGAGACCTTTGTGGCACAAAGTCAGTTTCAGGAGTTGCTTGCCCTACTTGGTCAGTGGCAACAAGCCTTTGGTATAGTTGAGCAGCAACAAAATGAAGCTTGGCATGAGGAATACCGTCTGAGGGAGCAAGTGCTTGCATTAGAGGTCATCAATGGTGCTTTGCAAGGAGAACTGCTACGGGTCTACAACCAGCTTCACCCCAATTCTCTTGGTGTGGATGAGGAAGGACTTCAGATAGTGCCCAACATTGATAGTGCGAATACTGGAAATGCAGAAAGTGTTGAGAACATGGACCATGACCATGAGGAGTAAGCTTGATGAGAAGTCATTAGTAAGAATGTTATGTTTTCTTTGAGCGGGCCTGTTGTAATGACCTGTACTCCTAAGCAGATGGTACATGGATTAGTGATTATGAATCACTTAGCATGCTTCAGTGATGTATTCGTCCTATGTAGCCTGCAAGAACAAGTTTTATATGTCATGTATTTTGGGCATCAAAAATTCAGTCGTTGATCAATTTTGTATTCTATCCTTGTCCATGTAAATTCACTTTTATTCCTCTCGGTCTATAATGATATGTTGACATTGGTTTCTTGTTGTCACATACCTTGACCAATTGTTAAGTGAATATTGTTATTAATCATCACTTGGGAATGACGCGATGATAGTATGTAGCACATGCTATGTCGTTCAAAAATATTCCTTGATATCCACAATTTTGAAATTCTCGGTAATTCCTTCACCTTGTCTTGTGCACGGAGCTTAGTTGTACAAGATATCGTATATAATTCGATTATCTGGCGAATTATTCTGTTGGCCGTAGTCATGGCAATATTGTCTCGGTTAATAAGTTACCGTGCCGCGACAAGAACCTAGACCATTTCGGTGGACGCACCTAGATGGATTACTAGGGGGTACGCAGGTATTGTAATTATTAATCATAACCCGTTGTTTCGTCTAAGCCAAGACAACATCCTTGTTATAAAACCTCCCTTGAATGTTTGCTTATTCGTATCCTTGTCAATGCACTCCACCCACATTCAAATCTCGCCATGATATTATGACAGTAGGTTGCTACAAATTGGTGTAGTTGACCTTTTTCTTATTACCTTGTGTCCTTGTAACTATCCTTCGTATATCTCACTTTTGCCTTGCACGTAATGCTTATTCGTGCGAGAATACCTTTAATCATGTGGAATCGCATCTTAAACGCAAGATTTGTGATGGAGTCCTGATTAACGACTGATTGTGCCGCGACGAAACTGAGAGCACCCCGTGGCCGACACATGGATGTGCTGCTCGGCACGCGCAGGTATCACGATTGTTGATCTCGACCTATTACAAAGATTACCTCGAGGTGTCATTTTGCATGAACCTACCTTGATTTCCTCTTGATACTCATCATCCGAATCTCTTATGACATTTTCTTCCGAAGAGCAAAATCAAGCAGAACAAAGAGAATAAGATTGCTTACAATGAGACCAATCGGACCACAAGAGGTGGTAGACAAAGGACTATATCAGGTGTTTGTCTGATCAAGAGAATGGTTCCTATTCCATGGTACTCCATGGTAGAGACTTAGAATTCCTATACATCTATTAGGTATTCTAAGGCCTTATGGAGTATTCATGCTTTATGGGAGTCAATGAAGGAAATTCTTCAGACAAAAACTTCTTATAAATGGATTATGACAGCAATTTTGGGTTTGCATCTGGTCTGGTACTCAAGCGTCATGATGTTGGATTCAACTATGCATTGGGTACGCATCGTACAAGTGCTTGGGTATAATCTTGGATTTACCAACATATAGTTCTGCCTTGAGTATCAAACAAAAGTCATCTGAATAAGTGAATTTGGATCAGTAGAGACAACATTCAGAAAGAAAGGTTGGCATATTTATCATTGGGAAGGAATGTTGGTTGGAATAACAAAACTCAACAAATCCTTACTTTGAGAGCATGACTTATAGAAAGAAATTGGTAATTCTAAGTCAGTGCCAAAGAATCTGCTCATGTTACCGTTTTGGTGCTATAAGAGAGGCAATTGGTTGGTTTCTATGGAGTTAGAGAATCATTTACCTAGGAATTTTGATTTCTACATGAGATGATTTGGATGTCTTTGACCTAAGAACTTTGACTTCTATATGCAAAAGAGTGGACTTCGTCAGTCTAGCTGGTTCATATTAGCATACATTAGCTTGTGCTCTTATGTATGGCTATGTCAGAATTGAACTCACCTCAAGGAATCCAATGAGGATAGCCAATTCAGTTTGTCTTTTGCACACACAGGTCCTAGATGATATTGTAGAAAGTATTGCAGGTGCTATTCTTATTGACAGCAAACTTGATTCGGATTTAGCTTGACAGATGTGCAAACCTCAGCTTGACCTGCTTCGTAGTGGTAAACTCTTTGAGGGTTGAAGCACCATTTGATGTATTTAATGATGTGAGTAGCAGATTCTCTCACATTAAACCCTTTGATGCCTCCAATAGGGTAATTGTTGGTTACGCCTTGCGATAACCTGCCCCTCTTGTGTAGTAATTTTGGGGTTTAATGAGAGAGTACATCATACTATTCTGTCATCTTCATACTTCGATTAAGAAAAAGGATTTGACATCGATTAGAAGAATGGGATAAGTAGAAGAATGTCCTCTAATGGTCTTGGAAGTGGATAAATGAATATGTGGACAACTGGAATGGTCACAGCAAGTCAACCAGAAGAGAACTGTTGCAATCCTAGGGGACCCACTTGTGCACCGTGTTTGCGTGATCGCCGCACTCGCAAAGCACGCACGCAGTGAACCCTCCTTTATCCCGTCGCCCGTCGGCTCTCGCGCCTCGTCCTCGTTCCCGTGCCGGACCCCTCCTCTCTTTCCCGGCTTCAAAAGATGGTCACTCGCCCGCCTCCTCGCCGAGCGAATCTATTCTCTCCTCTATCTTCTTCTCGCCCGTGCGTGAGTGACTCGTCGTCCATCTTCTTCCTCCCCGCCTCCACTCGGTGCCTTGCATCATTCTGTCTTCTCACTCCGTCGTGGATACCCTCCAGTGCATCTCTTCTTCTTTCCCATCCCCAAATCTGAAATCTTGCTCTGAAAGGAGAAACTCGAGGAAGCCATCGCTTTGGAAAGGGAAGAGTAATCAGGAGCAGAGTTGCAAGCCGGTGGTTGTCCGTGGACCCAGAGTCGCCAGCATAAGAGAGAAGAAAATTATGTATTTCATGGAGGAACTCCTGATCTGTTTTGGATTGATTTTGCTGGTTGGGTTCACGATGGTTGAGTTCACCCTTGAGGTTTTCTGGTTCTTGTGGACATTCTTGACGTTTTGGAGCGTCGTCTTCATCCTGTGTCTCCATTGTCCCTGTATAAGTCGCTATCTAGATTAGGCTAATGATTCTCATGTATTTCTCTTAGCCTTGTTCTCTCAAATCTTGAGAGGCTTTGTATCAGAGTCATGTAATCCTCGATGTAAATCCAGATCTATGAATAAAACTCTTATTTCTTCCCTTTTCCCCTCTTCTTGCTTTAAATCTCGGGGCGAGATTTCTTTAAGGGGGGTAGGCTGTAACAACTCCAGTTTTCGTCTTAATAAATCTTGCATCTTCATGAGCATAATCATCCCATAAGCATCTCATGCTCATAATTGCCTCGAATTGCTTGATGCTTGTTTCCTTGTGGTTAAATAGATTTATTCGTTATATATATGCATTAAGTAGTTTCCAAACTTTTCCAAAAAGTCCGGTTTCCATTGCTCGATCAAGTTGGACCCTTAATAGAGTTTATAGAGAAAATTATTTGGAGAAAACTTTGTTTTTACACCAAGTCATAAAAATGCTTTAAGGCTTTCAAAAAGGGCAAAACAGAAAGGGGAATATTGAAAAATAATATTTTTTATAATTATAATTTGACCCTAATTCACATTTTCAAATCCAAGCCGAATTAGCAAAAACTTCCAACATGAAAAGTATTCTACTCATCAAATGGAGAAACTTTCATGTTTTGAGTTTTTCCAAATTCGCTATATTTTTGGAGTTATTCGCGGTCAAACATTTCAAGTCGAGACAAAAACAGTGGGACCCACTCCGGGCCCCACCTGTCATCATCGTCCCTCTCTCCTTCCCCTCTTTTTCTCTGCTTCGCGCGAGCAGGACAGCAGGCCGCCGCAGCGGCGCGTTGCTTCCCCGCTGCCGCCGCCCTCGCTGCGCGCCGCCAAGCGCTAGCCGACGCCCGCCGGCAGCGCTGCCCTGCCATCGCTGCGCCGCGCCATGCCGCGCTCCTGCCACCGAGCCAGCAGCCGCCGCAGGGCATCAGCGAGCGTGCGCGCACGCCCGACACCTCCCCCCGCTGCGTCTTGCTGCCGTCGTCGCGTTCACCGTCGCCCCGGAAGCATGCCGCGCGCCGCCAAAAGGAAGCGCCAAGCGCTACGCGACGCCGCCCATGAGCACTCGAGTACGCCTGCCCTCGCCTGCCCGCCCTGCCGTGCTTACTCGCTGGGCCGCCTGCGCCGCGGGCGCCGAGCGCCATTGTCGCCTTCGGCCGCCGCGCGCCCGTGACCACCCCCCGGTCCAAATTGGCCAAGCCAAGTGACCTTAAAATGACCGCCTCGCTCCACCACTCACTGGCCACCCCTCTCCGCTCCCTTTCCCCGCGCCAAGCAACCTCGCCGGCCGATTTCGTCGTCGCCGTCCGGAGCGGAACCGCCGCCACGCACAGCTTCCCCTGAGCCCTCTCGCGCTCCATTAGCATCCCCATGAGCTTCGCCTAGCCCTCCTCCGTGCCGCGCGCGCGTCCGCCCGCCCTCCGCGCCGCCGGAGGCGCTGCCCATCGGAGCAGTCCGTCGCCGAGCCGTGGGCTCGCGTGCTGGTGCCGCCACGGGCCACCGCGAGCGAAGCTGAGACCACCTACGGGTGCGCCGTGGTCCCCTCGTGCTCCGCCGCCTCTCGGTGCCCGCCGGAGAGCCGCCAAGCCGCCGGCGCGGCGAGCTCAGGGAGCTCCCCCGAGCGTCCCGAAGCAAGGACCTCGAGACTAGAATTTGAGATAGGTGAGGGTGCTCTGTGCAAAGTTGCCAGACTCAGAGGTCTTTCATTTCTAGGCTCGCATAAATACCGGGAAAGTCAGGGACTTTTCTGCAAAAGTACTGCCACCCGTGTCAATGACGTGTGGGTTCTCGGTGACGTCATCGCGCGTCCGCGCGACGTCGGCATAGCTAGGTGCAGGTGCATGACACGCGGGACCACGATGACGTCATCATGACGCCGAGGATGACGTCGGTGGTCACGGGTCTGTGTACGGTGGCCGGGTGTACCTAGCGGTAGAGCGCCTCTGGGTACTGTTCCGGGTGCACATAGCAATTTAGGGGCCGATTTTCAGAAAAATGGTTTTTGGCAGATTTGGATAAAATGATTTGAAAAATCATATCTAGAGCTAGGAGTGTCCAAATTGAGTGATCTTGGTCTTGTTGTGATCATGGTGAAGTGTAGTATCTGGGAAAAATATAATATTTCCTGTTTGAGCAACTTTTCTGTATGGTTTTATTTGAAGTTTGGCAATTGGATTAAATGTTGTTTATCTTGGTAAATGCATAGATAATTCTAGGTTGCTCAGAAAAATATGGTTTTAGTCTTGTTGATCTTGTATTGAGATGCTCTGTCTATGGTGAAAATATCACATGCATGTTTAGTGTAATTTTATACAGTTGTAGTTTAAGCTTGATTTATGAGCTAGAGAGGAATTAATTCATAAATCAATTATAGGCATGTGATCTGAGTTTGATAATTTTTGTGGGCTCATTGTATACCAATGTGCAGCCCTTGATTCTATGATATGCTTGGTTTGCATGATTTGGTAGTGTAAAGTATTTTTAGGTGACCCTCTGCCAGGTCACTTGTCATTTTTGTGTAGGGCAGTTGGTTCATCCAAATAGGTTGAAATTTGGATGATGATATTTTTCTGACATGTGTTACCTACTGTAATTTTTGTAGGATTTTAGGAGTAGCCAATCATGGTGCTCCTGTTCAACTCTTGGATGTTCCAATTAAGGGTTAAGTCCATTGATGCTAGGCTAATCTAATGATAAGTTGGGTTTCTGGTTTACTTGTCTAAAGATGATAGTTAGTTTGTTAGCTTGACCATCTACTGTTAAAGTTTCATGGTCATTGCATGAACGGTTTAGGAGTTATGGGTGTGACAAGATGGTCACCAGGGCTGTTTTAGTGGCTGTTTTGCCAGAATCAGTCCTGATGTTCTATGTTTTAGGTATAATTAACCTGGGAATCAGTTTGTGATGTCTTCATATGTTTGATGGAGAATTTCATAAGCCTTCCATAATGTCTTCTTTCATATCCATAGAGTCTATGGTTATTTATTTATGATTTATTTACTGATCTGTTAGTTATATGGTTAGGTCTAGTATTGATGCTTGAATAAGTGATGTTGTATACTAGGTTTATTGTCCAGTGTTCGAGGTGATTAGTGGCATGATGGGTGGTTAAGTAGTATAGTAGGATGAGTAAATCATGATGAATTGGTTAAGATGATTACGCTTGAGTATAGTCTCTTTGGCTTTACTGACTTGTTTGCTGGTGATAGTAGAAAGGGATGTCGTACTAGGATTACATTGTTGTAGTAGAAAACGTAGTAGATGACATGTGCTTATGGTACACGTTCTTGGATGATGTTGACTACCTTGTAATCCAAGGAGGAGTCACCAAGGGGAACCACGGCACGTGAGGTGATCGAGAACCAGGAACCAGACATGGAGTGATCAAGTGCTGGGAGCTTCAACATTGATCGTATTAGGAAGGCAAGCCCCGGAGCATTTCTCCTACGGTTTGCAAAATGATTTACTTTGCGTCCTTTATGGTTTATGATGCATTAAGTTTATAGGCGTTACTTGGAACCGTTCGCATTATGAGTACCTTGATCCACCCGAATACCTTTACCCTTTTAAGTTCGGGATCGTGCATATGCTTAGCACCGCTTAATTAGATCGGTAGAAGATGGGTGATTGACCCTCATCCGCGAGGTAGGTGGTTACTACCCTATGGTTGAGGAAAAGGAGGTTGGTTTAGAGAACATAACCATGTGGCCTTGTTAAATCACGACTAGTCGGAGTTTGTGGTGTGTTAGACCACGGAAACTCCGGCGATGTCACTTAAGGGACTATGGCTTTGTACGTCCTCGGATCATGTTGAACAATGCCTCACAGATAGCTAGAAGGATGCGATCATCCGACCGCGAAGCCTTGAGGATGTTTGGGCCGGAATTTCAGCAGAGTTGAGTGTATTGCCCACAGGCGCGATATTAAAGCCAGTGGCCGGTCGCGCCGGAGAGACCTGGTAGCCGGGCATGCCCTGGTGTAATCGTATTTGCTGAAATCCGTGATTCCACCCGAATAGACCAAGGTGATCTAATCGACTCCGACGGGAGACGTGTGGTTTGTGTGAGGAATACCCGCCAGCTGGTTTGCAATCGATTATAATCGCCATCGTTCCTGGACAGTGAACACTTGACCGAGCAGCGGCACTGTCGCAAATATGTGTGCAATGTAAGATGGTTATGGTTCGATGTTGTTGATCTTTGGTATGCTCAACCCGAAGGATAAGATAGTGTTGTTTGCTCATACTGCGGAGTTGGAGTAGTACGGTGCTAATCTAGTGATGTCGGATCCAACCTAAAAGATGATAAGCTAGAGAGTCCTTTATCACTAAATGATTATTTAATAAGCTCATCTTTTATCGCAAGTTTAAATGAGTCGGCTATCCCACCTATAAAGCCTTGCATACTCCTTGGTGTCACTTTATTTTTGGTTTATGACGGGTAAGTCTAGCGAGTACCTTCTTGTACTCGGGGTTTTATTCCCACTTGTTGCGAGATCATAAGACCTTTCTTTGTGGCAACAAGATGGACACGTATCCCACTACGGGAGGATTAGACCTTGGGCAAGGTCATCTCTTATGTCTCATTCCTCCATGCTTTTGCCGGATTTGATGATGGACCAGGCACTATTTTTAACTAAGTGTGCGTTTGTAAAACAACACTTTATTTTGCTTCCGCAGTTTGGTTTTCAACTTGGCATTGTAATAAATATTTCATAACTTCGATGTAATCAACTACTTGTGAACTTATGTATTACTATGAACGGTTTTATGTTGAACTTAATTCGGTCTGGGCTGTATTGTGAAAAGTTTGAAATCCTTCGTGGTTTCACGGACTACTGGGTTGATATAAACGTCATGTGCTAATTAAGTTGCTTAGGCGACATCATTAGTACATTTTGTTTATATTAATTGGTCAGTTCCGTTACAAAGATGATCCGCTCCGGGAGGATGAATGAGGGGTGCCAGCACCATGCGATGACAAAGAACTCTCAATCGTCATCCTCCGGGACGTCCCTAATTAGGGTGAGTTGCACATCGGCATAAGAAGGCCCCAGCACAATCTGCACCACAGCCATGGTCCTGGCATGGAGGGGGAGCCTTGAGATGGCAAGCACCACCCTGTAACGGAATGCACCAACGCTGGCCAGCGAGGTCCTACGCCATGCCCGCCAAACCAGTGGCAAGGCTCCACCCAGCCTAGAAGCCAGAACCCGGGCCCTGTCCTCGACGAAACGGAAGCGGACCACAAAGTCTTTGGGATGGTGGCGGCGAACCTCGACGTCATCGGTGTTGATCCTGAACCGAGAGGCAAGGTGTGCCACAACGGCCACCGTGGAAACCTCAGCCCGCCTGCCGCCTCCCAGCATGGCAAGAAGAGCCCGGCCAAGAGCATCCTCCACCGCCTGGAGCTCCTCCGACCGTGGAACCACCACCAGGGTAGCCCGAGGCCAGCCATTCCCGTCCCCCTGCGGAGCGTTGGGGGTGGCACAATTAGGGGCGCACGAAGGTGGCGCTGAGCAATGTTGAGACCCACTAGAATCCCACCCACCGGCGCAACCTCGGCTGGGCCAGCCTGCTACGGTGGCGAAGGCGGGGGCGGAGGAGGCGGTGGGAGTGGCAGCATCCAGCCGGCTGTGGAGACGCTGCACAAGCAGCCGGGATGGATTTTGAGCGGCACGTGGATGCAGAGCCCCCCGAAACCATGTCTGCCGATTCAGGGCAGTGGCGGCGCATCGGAGAGCATCGGCGAGCTACATTGCGGCCAGCTTCAACCCGAGATGGGAAGCGGCAGCGCTTGCTTCCCACCATGATGGCGCGCCATGGGAACGGACAATTCGCCTCGCGGTGGCCCTCCGTGGCGCAATTGTAGCATTTCACCATAAAGCTGCAGTTGGCCCGAACTTGATCCGTGCCCAAGCAACGGAAGTAGGGGCCGACAAAGCTCTAGCGGCACCTGGGCGGCGGAGAGCGTGGGGGAGCGCTAACGGCCGAAACGACGGCTGCGCACGTGGAAGAAGCCCTCCCTGTCCGGCAAGCCGAAGGACCTCGCCGGGTGCGCCGGGGAGCATCTGCGTGGTGGGGAAGGCGGAGACAGTAGCAGGTGGGCTCGGCGCGCAGCAGCCAAGAAACCTTCAATCCATCGACGATGGTGATGCCGGCGGACCCGATGTCACTTCCGAGAAGGCTCCACCACCGCCTTGCCCTTGCCTTCCGGCGACGGAGCAACCTCGTCTTCTTCGTCGGAGTAGTCCATGAGCTCCTCCGAGTCAATGAGGGGGACCCGCCCCCCAGGACCGCGGTCGAGGAGCTCCTCCTCCACTTCAGCCACCCAAGAGTGGCGGCGAGAGGGGGATCCGTCTTCCATGGCGGGGAAAACCTAGATTTGGGGAGAAAACCTTCGACTTGGGGAAAATGGGGGTGGCGGCAGGGGGGGCAATGGAGCGCGACCCTATAGCGGCAGGGAGGGGGAAGAGATTAGGCGGCCAGCTCGCGGGGTGCGACCGCCAGGGCCCTAGTGGCCCTGGCCAGCGTGGCGTCGGGGCGGCGCCGAGCGGCGCCCGAAATCGCCAACCCCCGCCCGAAATCACCAACCACCTAGAGAGAGAAGCTAGAGAGAGAGCGTATTGTTCTGTATGATGTATTATTACGAAAATTAACTGAGTTGATTTAGTCTCCATGTCTTTGATATGCATGGTCACTTAATTAGGTTTTGTTTAAATAAATGCACATGTATCCATCTCAATCCATATGTGTTAAAGTGGATCGGAGTGGGATTAAACTAAGTTCCATTCCAATCTTCTCCAACACACGTGGGTGGATCGAAGAGGATACACATACATCCAAACAAGACCTTAATATATGTAGTCAAAATATTTTGATAGATTATCTAGCTAAAAAATAATTAGAATTACTTATTAATCACAACATAAATGCACGTCATTATATTGGTGATGAAATTGCATACATTGACCTCTAGTTTGGTGCCATGTCAATGGACCACACAAAGGACATATGACCCTTCCACGCGGTTCCATGGCAAAACAAAAAAGTGTATATTTTTCCACACAGTAGCCATCAGGTTGCACTGGCAGTCAGTCAATATTTTGACTAAAGTTGGAAAACTGAGATCTCGGGATCACTTAGAATCACTATAAAATTCCAGAAATAGCAAGCCCCTTTTTTCTTCAGTCCTCAACAAAGAGACGAACTCATTGTCTTTCCCACCATGCATCCTGCTGTAAAGTTCCTCTTCCACGCCTTGGCTGCCACGTTCCTGACATCCAATGCTCTTTGGCCAACCGGAGGTGCAGGTGCAGCTGGTGCAAGCTGCATACCACACGAACGGGACGCCTTGCTGGCCTTTAAACATGGCATAAGCAGTGATCCCATGGACCTCCTTGCCTCTTGGAAAAAGGACGGAGACTGCTGCCGGTGGAGAGGCGTCCGCTGCAGCAACCGGACTGGCCATGTCTTCAAACTTCAACTTCGTAATGTGAACGTGCCATCTTCAAACTTGTACAGTGATGATGTTGATTATGCTGATGCTGTTTCGATTCTTCTCACAAACACAGCGTTGGTCGGCCAGATAAGTCATTCCTTTCTCTCGCTGAATAAATTGGTCCACCTTGATCTCAGCATGAACAACCTTACCGGTTCGAGTGGCCACATACCAGACTTTTTGGGCTTTTTGGTGAACTTGAGATATCTCAACCTCTCAGGCATACCATTCTCTGATAGAGTGCCACCCCACCTTGGTAACCTCTCCAAGTTGAAGTACCTTGATCTCTCCCTCCTGAATTTCTTTTCGGATCAACCACACACATACTCAATGAACATTTCATGGTTAGCTGGCCTTTCTGTGTTGGAGTATCTTGACATCAGCACAGTAGACCTCAGCACAGTTGTCGATTGGGCTCATTTGGTGAACATGATTCCTTCCTTGAAAGTCCTCCGTCTTAGTTCTTGTTCACTTCTAAGTGCAAACCAATCACTCCCACGAATTAACCTTACAAATCTTGAAGGGCTTGATCTCTCTGGTAATAAGTTTGACCACCCAATTGCATCCAGCTGGGTTTGGAATTTGACAAGCCTCCAGTATCTGTACCTTGCGGAAACTAACATGTATGGTAAAGTTCCTGAGGCACTAGGTATGCTTGCTAAGTTAACCGTTTTAGACTTGAGTTACAACAATATTAATGGTGATATCACAGAAAATCACTTTTTAAGATTAGCAAAACTAAAGACCTTAGGCTTATATGGAAATTCCTTGAAGATTAAACTTTCTTCTGAATGGCGACCTCCATTCAGTTTACAAGAAGCATATCTAGCAGGTTGCCAAATGGGCCCTCTGTTTCCTGCTTGGCTCCAATTTCAGGTGAATCTTACTTGGGTTGATATTTCAAACAATGGTTTAATCGATAAGCTTCCAGACTGGTTCACTACTACATTCTCAAAGGTCACTGATTTGTCCATCTCCTACAATCAAATATATGGCAGATTGCCCAAAAACATGGAATATATGTCCTTAGAAAATGTACATCTCAGTTCAAATAATTTTACTGGACAAATACCATCCTTACCAAGAAACCTTGTCTCCTTAGACCTTTCTTTTAACTATTTATCTGGAAACCTGCCATCAGAACTTGGAACTCCAGAACTTCAACTTCTAAATTTGTTCTCCAATCACATCTCTGGTGGTTTTTCCGGTATTTGTGAACTACAAATGTTATCTGCATTGGATTTAGGTAACAATCATTTAGAGGGCGAGCTTCCTCATCAATGTTTCCCAGATTTCCTTGAGTATCTATTGTTAAGTAATAATAATTTCTTTGGTGACTTCCCACCATTCCTTCAAAACCGTATGCAATTGCAGTTCCTTGACTTATCGGAAAACAAGTTCTCTGGAACATTACCACAGTGGATTGGTGGTCTGGTGGGACTATGGTTCCTACGCTTAAGCCAGAACATGTTCTATGGGAATATTCCAACTAGCATCACAAATCTTACTCATCTTCGCCATTTGAACCTTGCCAGCAATAGGTTGTCAGGTGTCATACCCTGGGACCTTTCAAGACTGACAGCTATGATGTCAGAATATACAGACTTTATTGATACTCCTCCTTTGGGATATTCTGAATTTGAATCACAAGATTACTTTTCGGCAGTCACCAAGGGGAAAGAACTGTATTATGATGTCACAATTTTTAAATTGGGGAGCATTGACTTATCATGCAATGACTTGTCGGGTGAAATTCCAGTAGAAATAGCACGTCTTGAGGGACTGTTCAATTTGAATCTTTCAAGAAACAATTTAATCAGAGAAATTCCAGACAAGATTGGGGCCATGAAGTCACTTGAATCACTGGACCTCTCAAACAACGTGCTTTCTGGAGAAATCCCTTCGAGCTTATCAGATCTATCAGGATTGAGCTATTTGGACTTATCTAATAACAATTTAACAGGGCCGGTACCATCTGGACAGCAACTTGACACCCTCTACGCAGAGTACCCGTCAATGTACAGTGGCAACAGTTGTCTATGTGGGCCTACTCTTCGAAAGATCTGTTCAGGAAACAATTCATCAAGTCAACTTGTCCATGAACAAGGTTTTGAGCCAATGTCTTTTTATTTTGGACTTTCTTTGGGATTTATACTGGGTCTTTGGTTAGTGTTTTGTGTCCTGTTATTCAAGAAAGCATGGAGGGTTGCCTACTCCTGCCTCATTGACAAGATGTACGATCAGATGTACGTGCTTGTGGTTGTTACATGGAAAAACTTGGCAAGGGAGGGATCTACTGCTGAAATATGAGAAGTTGAAAATCAAGCATTGCTGTGCTCTGGACATTTGAGCCTTGAAGACATCGGACTGAAAAATGTACATACATAGCAGCATCTTAAGTATATACAGTTGTTTATTGCTGTATAATAATTGTTTTGTATTCCTGAACCCCTGATATATCTTGGTGTGAGCCCAGAGTATTGGTATTTGTCATTATAGGTGTTGTGAAAGTTGCATGAAAGTCAACTATGTCGTGTAATAAAGTTGAATATGCTGGTTCCGCTATTCAGTTGTCAAGTGAGAGCTAGTATATTTATTAATGTAAGCTACCACGATTCATGAGCTGCTTAACAATTCACTTTCTGCTTACATTTTGTCATAGAGCACACACTCCTTTATAACTTATAAATTGTGATAACCGACATGTACATGCTTCTGAGGAATGACAAATTCAGAATATGCCCAGGATCATAGCCACTTGTGGTGACACAGTCAAGGTGCAGGCCTCCCCTCCTTGGCATCCTTGTACATCTGATCGATGCGATCCTGCAGAAAAATTTTCTTTTTGATAAATAAAATAACAAACATTGCAGCTTTCCTTAAAGAAAGCATCACAGCATTGTAAAACTTTTGTCTGAATTTAGATAGTTCCCTCAAACCTTGTAATATTTGAGCAGTTGGGGCCTCTTGAGCTTAAAGGTTGGAGTGATGAGGTCCTTCTCGATGCTGAAAGGCACCGGCTCCAGGTAAACTGCTTTCAGCATCTCAAAGCCTCTCAACTGTATTCAGAAAACAAGATTGATTTTTTTGTTATTCGAATAATTGTGTAGGAACCATGGAAATAATTTGCTGCAATTAAATTGTTTGCTAGCTATGTCGTTTAGATCAAGCACCAACTTACCCCAAGTTTCTTGCCAGTTTGGTTCAGCTGATCCTGAATGTAACTCCTTGCTTTGGGATCAATACACACCTCTGCAAAATCGCCGGCCTTGTTGTTGGCTGCTGCCCATTCCTCGAGAGCTTGCCTCTCAGGGACAACCACGGCAACAAGGAATGACTCAAAGCTGTTACCATAGACCCAGACCTGGTTCAGAGGAGCGATCCTCTAGGTAAGTTAAATCTGAGCATGAAACTAATTTGGTTTAGGATTTTGTTGGTATCAGAAAGTGTACCGATGCCACAAGGGGTGACTGCATGTATGCTCTTTCCAGGACCTCAACTGCTACATACTCTCCCTGGGACAGCTTGAAGATGTTCTTCTTTCTGTCAATGATCTTCATCGTGCCATTGGGTTGCCACTCCCCAATATCACCTGCACACATAAGGTGAGGATATGTTTCACAAATCAATCATCATCACTAACTGATCATTCAGTTAGCTCCAAAAGAAGTGAGAAATACTTTATTTCACCTGTATGGAACCAGCCATCTGACAACACTTCTTCAGTGAGGCCAGGGCGCTTGTAGTACCCAGAGAACATGGTGTGGCCCCTCAAACAGATCTCACCCTGGGGCATGTCTGACAGTGCCTCATAGCCCATTTCAGGGACGGATTCAAGTCGTGCCTCGATCGTTGTAACAGGAGGACCAACTGTTCCAATCATTGAGAAAACATTGGCGATTGATGTGAAACATCCTGCGCAGCTCTCAGTGAGCCCTGCATATCCATATGATAAGTCAGACTTAGACCACATGGTTTCCAGACCAGAATGTTAAGTATACTACTAGAGTTCTGTTAAGTGGTTTAAGAAATCTAATACTAATTTCAACAGATGAACTATTGGTTGTTCGCTTTTATTCTATGCATAAAAACTGAAGTGGGTCATGCTAAAATGCACCTGAAGCTCTTACCATATCCTTGTACTACAATGCTGCAGCTGGTTACCCGCAAGAACTCTTCTATTTGCCCTGGCAAAGGTGCTGCTCCTGCTATCATGAGTCGTATACGCCCTCCAAGCCCTTCCTTTATCTGTACCAGCAACAAGATAAATGTTAAGAGCTTTGTATTTTTGCAAATAAAATATAAAGACGTCTCACTGTACACACTTTGCTGAAAACAATCTTGTCGAAAAATGGTGATGCCTCATGCTGCTTCAGCCCTTTGCTCATGTTGGCAAGCTTGCTGTTGGCAAATGGATTTTGTTTTTTATTATATTTGAAATGAAAGTATGCATGGACTTGAGCTTCTTTGCTTATTCAATCTTGTAGTGCTACTTACTAGTTGTAGGCATACTGAAAAAGGTGTTTGGCTATCATCCCTCCAGACTGAATTTTCATGTTTATACCTTCAATTAATGAGATCCACAGATTATGATTAAGCATGGAATCAGGATGGAATTGAGAATATTAAATTTACTCTGGGTTGCATTAAACCTGTATATATACGATCATAAACACGAGGAACACCACAAAATATTGTGGGCTTCATCACTTGAATATCCTCCATCAGATACCTAACGTCCTGTAAACAAGTTTTATACCTCAGTAGGCATATAAGAACAGACACTATAGTATTTAGAAGAAAATTGAGTGAATTGCAATGGTTATTAGTTTATACCCCTTGCCAGAACCCAATGGAGGCGCCTTTAGAAATACAGTAATTCTCAATTACTTGATCAAATATATGTGCTAGTGGAAGGTAGGAAAAATAGGAGTCCTCTTCTGAGATCTGCATGAGTACTAATGTCAGCAGTGTAACATTACTGTAACTAAAGAAATCAATTGCGGAAGAAGCCATGATGGATTTTACAATAGATGTTGATTAGTGTTTGCTGATGTAAAAATATTTGGAACTACAGAAGAAATTAATACCAAGATCTAATAGGCTGGAATCTTGCTTGATGTTTATGCAGATAAAAGATAGTTAGAGCTTACCACTTTATCTGTCTCTTTGAGGAGGTGTTCTGTGGTCATAACGCCAGCAATGATAGCCCTGTTTGTGATTATCACACCTTTGGGATCTCCAGTTGTTCCACTGGTATACATGATCGTACAAATATCTTCCTTACATTTCTTGGGAAGTTTGTCATCTTGTTTTCCCTATTCAAACAGCACATTCCGACAATGTCATGGTATTCTTAATGAACTAGTAGTCCTTTAGGCACCCATAAAGAGTTGTAAGAAGAAATCAGACTAACCATTGAAGAAAATTCTTCCCAAGAAAAGCAAGAGACACCGAATTTCTCAGCTTCCGTCTTCATCTCACTTGTAAAATCTCCAAAACTAACAATGGCTGAAGATGCACCAAGTCATAAATGATCTTATAAAGCAAAAGATAGTCATATTAAGAAATCTGCTGTTCCGCAAGCTAACCTCTAAGGTGGGCTCTGCACTTTGGGACTACTGCTAGTGTCTGAAAAATACAATTCAATGAGTTGACAGATGTAAATAGAACGTTATGTGTAGCATTGATCGCGAAAACTAATTTCAAATAAATAGCATTGATTTGAGCTGGTTCATGCCCAGTTCTCTATTGCAACTTGGTACACATTACCTACTTATATTTAATTGAAATTTGGAAGCCAAACACATGTAGCATTTACTGGAGACATTAATCACTATAATGCATAAACCAGAGGGTACTAGTATTATTCCAAGGGGACAAATGTTTTTGCTTACTGATTTGATCTTGCTCTCCTGAACAAATGCAATGGATATCTCAGCATGGTCCATGATGAATTCAACAGCATTTGCTCCTGCATCGTGTTACACTTCAATCGTCAATAAGACAAAAGAATTTGATAACTACAATGAAGGACAAAAAAAAAAAGCACGCTGTTTTGAGTTATCCATTAATTGTAATATTATTTTCTACTCTAAGATAAGATAAGATTATTCATAAACACCTGTTAACCACGTGCCTAAATCTGAGTATTCCGGAATTCAGACATTCAGCCATTTATGTGTTCCAGTGAGTGTGATGAAGTGGAGAACCTACCGAGGGTGTCATAGAGAGGCACATAACATATTCCTTGACTGTTGCATGCCTGAAGAAAAAAGTTTGGATCAGATTTCACTAAAGAAGAATTTTGATAAAAAATGAAATGAAATAAAATGAGGTCACCTGCATAGCCATAACCCATTCCGGGGAGTTGGATCCATATATGCCACAGTGAGCTCCCTGCATATATATATCGACTTGATGAATAAGTTCTCATACTGACATGCATTTTCAGGATAAAGTTAAAATCACAACATAGGCAGGGACATCAAACAGTATTGTTGGCTCACCGGCTCTACGCCCAAGCTTCTGATGGCTGATCCAATCGCCATGACCTTCTGGTACACTTCCTCGTATGTTTGCCACGCATACTCGCCGGCCTACATATAAGGAAAACAACTGGGTTGAATATCTGACGGAACAGGTAAAATTCCTGTCAAGATTCAGTTTCACCTTGCCATCTGTAACCTGGCGCCGGCCGAGCATCCTGTTCTTGAGGTACTTCTTGACTGCTCCACTAAAACCACAGAACCCAAAACAAACTGAAATTTCGAACCGAAATTATCTGGAAAATCAAGAATCTTTTAAAATCTAGGATCTTGTAATATAATAATCTTATAATGTACCACCCAAAGATTGGCATCAAGCTAAACATACTAGTAGAATATACTCCGTAGTAACCGAGAAAGTTAGAAAGGAAAACACACTGCGAAAACAGAGGGCACTACTATGCTCGCAGGCAGCGTGCTCGGAAATCCAACCGAACCTGAAGAAGTCCCAGGGGGACTGGACGTCCTGCGGGACCTCCATGAGGCCGTCCTTGGCGTAGATGCTCCGGTACACGGGCCCGGCCGACGGCCTGCCGCCGGCGGCCGGCGTCGCCTCCCCGACCTTCACGGTGAACGTCTCCGGCATGGACATCCTCCACCCCTCTCGTCTGCAACGATGGGATTTGGGCGAAATGCAGTGTGGATGGTGGATCTCCCTCACCTCTCCCGGCCCTCTGGATCTTTGAGCTCGAAGCGCAGGAGGTGCTGGGCGGTGGAGATGGGAGGGCAGTTATGGCGGTGAGAAAGTTGGTGGGCGATTTAAAGCTTGTGTTACTGCTATGCCGGTGCAGAGTGCTGACCGTAGCAGTCTTGGTGGCATCACTGACTGACAGTGTTTTTTGTTGTCCTGAGTGAAATCTGACGTGTTTTATATACAAATTATGTTAGAGAAACACGAGGTATGTCCTTGCCAGATCATTGCTGCGACAAATTGCTCTCCAGAAGTCCATAGTCCAGGAGCAGGGACAGGCAGGGAGAGGGCGTTGGTGGTTGGAGTTGGAGGGACGCGAAATGGCGGCAATTGAAGGCGCGGCGGGAAACAAATTATATATGACGTCAGAGAATACATGTCGCTCAACAGCTTTGGGCAGCATTCATGCCGGCGATTTTAATAACCGTTGCAGCAAAATTCTGTTCCTCTCACATCATATCTTCGTCGGCTCTTGAAGTTTTTTTATATAATTTAATAATAAACAAGGCTGCTGATCCTGAATTCCTGAGGACGATCTCGAGTGTTTGAGCTTCGGGGCTTGGCCAGCTTTAGCTTCTTTGTTGGGCCCTGAAGCTGCCAACAAATGATATATGGGTCTTTTTACATTTTACTACTTGAACATAGCATATTTGCATTTTTCAAATAAATTGAGAAACTAGTTTATCTGAAATGTTAAAGTAAGTTTTAGATTATTAACATTACCTTTGTGGAATTCAGATTTTTTTAAGAAAAAATAAATTTTATTTCAACCTCTGTGAGAGTTTTACACTCAACATTTATTGTTATAAAGCTTTATCTTCCACCTGATGAAAGGAATCCTTGAAAAAGCACAAATGTAGAGAGACTAAATTAGACTAACTACGAACTAAGCACAAAGTCTATTAGAAGATAGCCACCCATTTTTAACAACAATTTCCATTGTAATAGTCTCTATCGTTCGACATGTTTGTTTCAATTTGATCGATTGGCATATTCTCTAGTGATCCGTTCATGGGCATCATCACAAAAAAATCCGGTGACCCTGATAGAGCTGGCAACAGTTAATCAAAAGGGTCAGGCTAGACTCTACGGTAATGTGCTTTCCAAACAGGGGCACTCGATAAACATGGCAAGTATGTATTTTAAGTGCAGTAAGTCCTTTAAAATCAATTTCACAAACATGCTAACTCCAAACGAATTACATTGAACTCTTTAACCTTTAAGAACTGAGTTGCTTCCTCTCTAATCCATATGCAAAGTTAGATCGCACCTATTAGTGGCACTAGATAACAATCTTTGGCTTTCGAGATACCCTCTTATTAGTAGTATGTGTATATATTCTAAACCCGACTATGCACTCTATTCCATCTCAAATGGTCAAGTGAAGAATCCCTATCATATACCTTTGCCTTTGGGCTTGTTTTCATCTCTTTCCTCAATCCAAGGTTGAGCTCTTTATCTTGTGGTCATCAACCATCTTAGACATGAGCATATCCTCCAAGGTTGTCACCTTAAGTAGCTCCTCCCTCAGATGTGGACTATACCTAGCTAGCTTATCAACACTTAAGCACATAGATTAGTCCATTAGTTGTCACCCAATTACCAAAACAAACTTAGGGCTTTCACCTATCACATCCAACTTCTATATGGGTAGAAAGACCAAAGTGTTTTTAAAGTTTCTCATTATACTAAGAGACATTCTACCATGCAAGGAAATAATATGAGCCCTCCGTTTCCTTAAATCTAACGGTCTAAAAATAGGTGCAACCAGATAAGAGGAACTCTGAAACTGTGGATCTGTAACTGGTTTTGAAGGGTAGGACAATCTTTTGACATATAAGGAGCAACTTCTCTAAATAAGCTTCTTCGAATCATTTTGTTGCTACACCACTGCCGGCATGTCCGATCACCACCATGACGACCCCGCCGATATGGTCGCAGCCGCAACAGTTGGCTGCAGCCACCATCGTCCTGATCAGCCACGGCTCACCGTCCGATCGATGGATAAATCGATGGAGCCGTACGTTTCTTTTTTTGTCCTGGTGCTGGTGCTGGTGGGTGTCAATTCGTCGTCGTCTTCCCCACTTCATGGAAGTTGTTATTCTTGGTGCATAGGTGTTGTGTTGGTCGTCTCTAGTGAGCTGAGCTCGTGGTGTGTAGTTGGTTAGGTAGATTGGATCATGGCAGATGGGGTCAGGAGTCACGGAATTTTTGCCATTGTTCAACGGATCATGCATGGATCGGCGGCTGACGAGCTTGCTACACGGGTGGGCTGCGAGCTTGGAGGCGATGGGGTAGGAGGAGGATCGACGACGCGACTCGCGAGGTGCTGCGGAGGCGGAACCGTAGGCCTGGAGCAGTTCGTGGATTTGGATATAGACCGTGGAATTGGGAATTTGGGATCTAGAGCTGATGGAGGTGAGAATTGTTACAATGTACTAAATTACCCTTAGAGAGAATTAAGGGGAAGAACCGGCTAAAAAGATACTAGAGAGAGATTAATGGGAGGAACCACGGTTTCCTCTCAAGCACCATCAAAATTCTCTTATATTAAACCTATTTGTTGATTTGTAGACAATCCCGATTCCATCCATACATGTCTCTTTTGATCTTTAGGGCTTGTTGTAGGAAAACCGCATTTATTTTTTTTGAAGGTGCCCTTTATTGAGATGTGCCTATGCCATGCAACTACATCATCCAAAGGTTCAAGCATGTATCTGGCTAATGCATGTTAACTTCTTCTTAATAAGTTACTATTAACTAATGGTCATTTAGCCCTGTCATTTAGCTGCCTAGGGATCCAAACAACCCAGTTTAAACAGTAGCTAGCTAAAGTGTTGCTACTTCAATCCAGATAAGCTAAGCTAAAGTTTAGCTTAGTCTATTAGCTAGTCAAAGTTTACTTTTAAATCTTTAGCTATCTAATGGATAGATCCAAATAGGACCTAAGGCTACCTGTAGTTCATTATAAGGAATGTGCCATTTTATGATGATTATGGTATGACATCTAAACAAAAAGGTCACTAAATCGATCAAATTATGCCATTATATTGGCCATTGGGAGCACATGCATGCAATCGCGCATAGACTAAAGAATACTTAGTGTAGCTTTCTTTCCTTTTTCATATTAGTGAGTCCTCTTTTAGTGATGAATGACGTCCCCGTCAACAGTTGTGCACATGTGAATCATATATTTAGGTTTAAATGGATGACTTAGAGTATCAACATTTATATGTATCACCTATTTTGAAAACTTGAAGTCTGAACTAGATTAAAGCTAAGAATGAAAAGGTCAATAATCCAACTTCACACCTACTCCTCTTCCACATCCATTTTACGGCTTCCCACGTGCTAATATTCTAACCTAATATTCCTCCGTGGACAATGACGGCATTGGAGCAACGTTAGCGTGTCGTCGTGTCCCTCCTAGGACACCACCCCTCGCGATATAAAAGGGCAGCCACACACGCTGATGCATGCTGCCGACGAGCAAACAAATTAAAAGATTAGCCACCTTCCATAGGTTACTCACCAATCATCATCGTCGCCAGCGTCGTCGATCAGCCGCATCCAGCATGGTTGAAGGCAGCACTACCAAGCAGACCGTGCTGTCGGCTCCCGGCGTCAAGGACAGCAACCTGGTCTCCTTCACCCGTGACGCCACGACCACCGAGAAGGACGCCGTCGCCGGCCTCATCCGCTCCATCATCGCCACGTCGAGCCCTGCGCAGCGGACCGCCTTCCACGTCTTCCACCTCAACACCGTCGTCGACCTCTACTCCGCGTGGCGCCGCGCGCTTCCCGGCGTGCCCCCCTACTACGCCGTCAAGTGCAACCCTCACCCGGCGCTCCTCGGCGTGCTCGCCGCACTCGGCGCCGGCTTCGACTGCGCCAGCCGCGCCGAGATGGAGGCCGTGCTCGCGCTCGTCGGCGATGCCAAATGCAGCATCGTGTACGCCAACCCGTGCAAGGCGGAGCCGCACCTCGAGTACGCGGCGGCGGCCGGCGTCGTGCTAGCCACCTACGACACCGAGGCGGAGGTGGCCAAGGTCGCGTGCTGCCACCCGAGGTGCGAGCTCCTGCTCCGCCTCAAGGGCCCCGACGGCGGCACCGGCGGTGGCGACCTGATGAACAAGTACGGCGCGCACGCGCACGATGTGGTCCCGCTCCTGCGCGCGGCGCAGCGCGCGGGCGTGCGCGTAGCCGGCGTCTCGTTCCACGTCGGCAGCCCCGTGTCCCGCGTCGAGGTGTACCGCGGCGCCATCGAGTCCGCGCGCGCGACCTTCGATGCGGCCATCGCGCTCGGCATGCCGCCCATGCGCGTCCTCGACATCGGCGGCGGGTTCAGGGCCAGCGGCGCCACGTTCGACGATGCCGCGGCGGTCATCAACGCCGCGCTGGCGGACGTCTTCGGCGACCTGCGGCCGGGTGTGGAGGTGATCGCCGAGCCCGGGCGGTACTTCGCGGAGACGGCGTTCACGCTCGCCGCGCGCGTCATCGGGAAGCGCGCGCGCGGCGAGGCGCGCGAGTACTGGATCGACGACGGGCTCTACGGCTCGCTCAACAACGTGCTCATGGACCACAAGGTTCCTCGCCCGAGACCGCTGGCCTGCGGCGCGCGCCCCGCCGACGGCGAGGACGAGAAGACGCACGCGTCAACGGTGTTCGGGCCGACGTGTGACTCCCCAAGACCGGGTGGTCACTGGGTACCAACTGCCGGAGATGAGCGTCGGCGACTGGCTCGTCTTCGACGATATGGGCGCCTACTCCACAGGTGCAGGCTCCAAGTTCAACGGCTTCGACATTTGTGAGATGAAGATCTACGTCGTGGCCTACTCCAGCTGAGCAACATCATCGATGGCGTCACGATGATACGTATTTGGATATCCCTATTTGCACAACTGCAAGCTACTTTGTTTATTTATTTGGCTATAATTATTTTCTCTTTGTTGAGGAGAGACATCAATTCTAAGATTTGGACGACGGTCAAGACCATAGACGCAGTCACCACCACCCACGATGCACACGTCGTGCAACCGACTGCTCATTGTGCAACCGCTTGCACAATGAGCAGTTGGTCCTAGCTAGTGCACTCGTGGGTTATTGTCCTAGCTAGTGCACGCGGGTTCGTGATGAAGAATGGGACAAAACCAAAACGTGTTGTTCACCTCCACCGCTAGCACGACGTGTGCACAAGGGTGTTGACTCCCAATTCTATTCTCTGCATGGTATCAGCTAGCGCGCGGGTTCGTGAGATCCTCCTCTGCTCAACGTTCATTGTCTCGTGTTCCGCTGCTCACCTCCACCACGCTCTTGGCTTCGCCGTTCCCACGGCCCTGGAGAACATGGAGGACAAGCCTCTCTTCAACCTCAACCTCTCTCTAACAGCGCTCCCTCATCCGTTCCTTCCTCTCTTGACTCCTCCATCAACAGTGGTGAGATTCCTGCTGCCACCGGCGCCACACCAGTACGTTGTTGGCGGTCACATATATATTCGTTGAAGCTGAATAGAAGGGTGTTGGCGCCATATTTTATTCTCTACTCTCTTCGATACGCAATACGCCTCTGTTTGGCATGGCTCCAAATCCAGGTAGAGCAGCTCCACCCCAGAAATCCAGGTGGAGCTGGCTCTGAGTAGAGTTGGAGCCGTATTTTAGGGGTGTTTGGCAAGAATAGTGTTCTCAGCTCTAGAGCGGTATTTTATTGTGTTGATTGCCCACTTTACCCTTAAGTGTGACCCACCTGTCATCCTCTCCAGCGGAGGAACTCAGCCATTGCCCGAGGGGAAATTGGGTGCTGCTGTGGTCGGTCGAAGGGAAAATTGGGCGCCGGTGCCCTGAACGAGTTGTCACTCCTGCGCTCAGATCGAGTTGCCTGGACGCAGTGGAGGCGGCGCCGACCGGCGAGGTGGACTACTCGGGGAAGGGGAGCCGCCGGCGGCAAGCGCGTCTCCCAGTCGCGCGGCAGAAGGAGTCGCGCATCTCCCAGGTCCCAGTCGCACCGTCAAAGGTGGGAGGTGGAGGGAGGGGGCGGCGCCGCCCGGCCTGCTCCTCCCTGGAAGCGGGACGGCGGCGATAGGGGAGTCGCGCGCCTCCCTTCCGGGGCAGCGCCGCTTGGGGAGGTGGTCGTGGCCGGGGATGAGGCGACGACCGGCAGGGCGCTTGCGCCGCGCCCAGTTGCAAGAGCCGTGAGAGGAAGGGGCGAGCAGAGGCGGATGGAGGAGGGAAGGGGCGTGGAAGATTGGAAGGCTTGTACATTGCACAAATCCAACTTCACAATGGTACTGGGGATGACCAAGAGGAGGAATAACAAGATAGCAATAAGCTATTTACACCTAGCGTGGAAGAGAGCTATGCTTGAAGGGATGCACCCATCAAAGGACTTCTCACGAACAATTCTGAGGCTGGTATTGTTGCTCTTCAGCACCGGCCCGGCGAGCTCATGGCCGAGAAAGGGGGATGGTGGTGAGCTTGTTGCCCTGTCTCGTGTGGCCGAGAGAGACGAGTTGGGGAGGAGTCGTGCGGAGGGAGTTGAGTCAGGGAGAGAAACAACGCGAGAAGGCTTCGAGGCGGAAAAAACATAAGAAAATAACAATTCGAAGGGTGAGAGTGTGTAACCAGTGGCAATTGCGGGTAATTTCACCCCAACTCCACGTCTTGGTCTATTTTGGTCAGTTTCGGAGTAGGCGAAGAGGTACTCCGAAAATTTATACTAGAGCTCCAAAAACTCCATGGAGTTGGGCTGCTCCAACATTTTGTGGAGTTGGGGTGTTTGGCTAGCTCCACCTAACTCTGGGGTGGAGTTCCCTGGAGCCATGCCAATATTGACATAAAGAGCTACTGTCATCTTTCTTGTTTCCCTTTTTCCTATTATTACTATCCCGTGATTGCACAATTTTAGCCAAGACCAAATAAAGTAGCCTGCACTCTCATCTTGGTATGTTTTATTGGCGATAAAATCACTTTCCAAGCCTGTAATCAGTTCCTTAGATCTCTCGGGCATTTAAATTCGAGATGATCATGTTTCTTCTATTATGGACCTATAGTTTCTTTCTTTCCAAAGTGTCGTTTGATTCAACATATATAATGCTTTTCATATTTTGGAGCCGTTCGCTAGGAGCTTGACACACCATCGTTTAGTTCCACATATGTAATCATGAGTCAGATTAATCGACAACTTATATACTGAGTTGTCCTTTTAGTCGTCTCTAGTAACTCACAACTCGATCTAGGGAGAGCTTTTTTTTTTAAGATTACACAACACACGTACGCAAATCCTACCCCTATCCCTATGAGCACTTTCGAAGGACTGAGCACCTGGCAGATTTGGAGATTCTCGAAGTCACCTCGTCGTCGATGGGAACGTCGCTTACCACTTAATGCATAACGCCGGTAAATTCTTGGAAAAATTCAAGAAAAATGTGCGAGCACCAGTATTTGAACCCTGGTGGGTAGCGTCCTACTGGACCGTCCTACCATTGGACTACAAGCCAATTCGTGATCTAGGGAGAGCTTGTAGAGGTTATCTCATTCACGGATGGTTGTGACATGGCATTAGCCAAGATCATGTCCACTTCATTCAAGAACTTCAAGGGTGAGTTGAACAACAACATCAAGAATGGGGCAAAATCAAATTGAGAGAAGTTGTCGAACCAGTTATAGTACTGGGATGAATACAAGCAATACAAAATCTCAAGCAAGGCATGGGAAGTTAGCATAACAAACAAGCTGAACTCCACTTTTTTTACACAAAAAAACAAGTTGAACTCCAAGAAGAACATAACTCCACACAGGCTTGGCTCGCGTATGCGAAGGAAAACCCTAGATGGGATAGGCAAGAGGAAGAGGTCGTCTGGTGCATCACCTCTGCAATAGTCGATTCGGAGCTACTACACGGAGATTGAAATACCTAGAGGGTACACCAAGATTAACATCTATAGCTAGTGTTGTGAAGAGAAGTTAGACAACATTAGTGTTTGACCATCTGCCTTAGTGTCGATGGTTTACACTGATAGCCCGTCACCGAGGTACCCGGGACGGTGTTTTGTTCGGAGGGGTGGTGGCATATGCAGGAACTTGAAGGTAAATGCAGGTAGACAACGATTTATATTGGTTCGGTACGTTGGAAAGTCACGGCGTCCTACGTCTAGTTGGGTTGGATAATATATCACGCCCTGAGCTTCTAGACCGTGAGGTGTGTTGTGGTTGTAGTATGTGCAGGTTGTATGTTCGGTGCCGATCTAGGGAGCCATGCCCTCCTTTATACGTCTAGTCGGTTACAAAGTAGAGATCCTAGTAGGATTATAAACTAGTCCTAGTAGGATTACATGAAAGGAATCCTAATTGGACTATGTCTTCTTCTATCTTCTTCGTGGGGAAACCCATGGGTCCCGTATCGACACTGAGGAAGACAACCTGACACTTGGTTGGAATAAGAGACCTTTGTGGCATGGCGCAAACACTACAAAAAGTTCGGTAAAAATGATTCCTCTTCATATGAAGGGGGAAATAATGGTGGGTGTTTGTCAACACCGCCAAGGGTTCCCTTGCCATTGCCTCCTATGTCATCCCTGCCAGCAAGGAGCGATGGCTGCTCCTACGCAACGCCTCCTGTGTTGTCACTGTAAAGGAGAAATCATTCTCCTATGTCATAGACAAGGAGAGATCTATCTCCTTCACTATCGCCACTGCTACCGCCAAGGTCTAAATGGATCAAGGTCCAACCCCTTGATAAATTAGGCTCCTGAAATTCATGGGATTGTATCAGTTGGGAGCACAACTAGCCTATTACAAGGACCCACCCACCATGGAAAGCAACATACTTCAAATGGAAAAGCAACGAAAATTCCAATAGACAGACTAGATTACAAGTACCTACAAAAACAACCAGAATTCTAGAATCAAGTCACATCCATGTGTACAATAGAGCAATTGCGGGATATACAGGAAGGAAGACTAGAATTTGACAAGGTACCTCTTGCGTACCATACGAGGCCGGCAAAGATCTATTGGATCATGCAGATAAGATCGCGCAACAACCGACTAGTTTGGGTCGACTGCATGAATGTTACAAAATAGAGACCGTTAAGAAGGAGCAACTAATGTTCGGAGCTCAGTTAGTTCATTTCTTATGGTGAAAATTGTTCATCTAGATTCCTATATACTTGACTTCGTACTAGTGTGCTTTGCATTTTTCTATGTTCGTTACAAAATGGCAGATGTCATGTCTGACAGGGAGATGTCTACGGTGACTCTATCAATCTCGAGATTTGGTGATCACTTAATCTTGGGTGTTCCTAGAGATATACAGGAGTACGTCCATATGGGTAAGTAATTGAGTAGTAAACATGAGTGTGTATATATGATTTTTGGGGAAAAACACTTTTGAGTGCACTTTTTGACTGCTGCCGCGGTCGCTTCTACTTTTGAGGCTCGCTCCCGTGCGCACTTGTTCGGTCGTCGTGTGCGTACGTAGGGGATAAACATTGACTTGTCATCGAATTCTTACATACTAGGTGTAAACCCGGAGCAAAACCTGAGGTCAATCACGGCGCGACTTGCTTCATCTTCACGCGCGCCATTTCACGCATGACTCCATCGCTGCTTTTTCGTTGTCACAAGCTGGATACTGATAGTTTGTTCATGGTTGGACCAGGCAATGATATGGGTCCATATATACATGTGTCCGTCTCTGCATGCCACTTGAAAGCTGCGTCCGCCCACAGAAAGAGAGAGATAAGAATAAGAATAATAGGGATGATCTCCCAATGAAGAAAACAAAATCAAGATCTTTTTGTTAAGCACCAGATCAATTTTCTTTGTCGACATTGAGTAAATTAGATCTAACATACATAATGTATCCTATTTCTAGCACATCGTCTATCAAAGTATATAGTATAAGGAAATTAGTGTAAAAAAGTACAATATAAGGAAGTATATACTCCCTCCATACAGGATTTAAAAGTCGTTTAGGACAGTGACACGGTCTTCAAAACATTGATCTCTTGTTTTTATCAAAATATTTATAAAAAAGTGATATATGTATATTTGTATGAAAGTATTTTTAAGACAAATCTATTCATATAATTTTCACATTTCCAAACTCAACAATTTAAAAGTTATTGATGATTTAGATTCCCAATGTTTGACACAAAACCTTATCCAAAACGGCTTCTAAATCCTATATGGAGAGTATAGTCTCAAGCAGCACAAATTTTACGTGCATAGACAAAAGACAATTTATCCAAACGCCATTCCCAAAGACCTCTGTAAGTGTAACAAGATTTTACCTGTGATATAAGCCAAGGACACCCATGGCCGATGCAAGGCTCGCCTGTAGAAACGGTTACTAGAGGTTGACAACTTACCTGTTTGGAAACAAGGGCAATTGTTAATTACTCCCTCCGTCCTAGAATATAAGACATCCTAGGTTTTAGAGATGTCCTCAAATATAATGCATTTGAGTAACAAAGGGGATAATATTTTCTCAAATAACAATACATGAAATGAAACTAATAATTGAGTGGTTTCCATATTTTCTAAAAGGAAACATAGATTGCACCCTTAATGAAGCGGTATAGGATCAGATTTCGATAGATTAGAAAGTTAAGTGAGGGGTACATACGTCTATTGCCCCCTCTCTTATTGTTTTTGAAAACAGAAAGAATATACTATATTCCAGGACGGAGATGTGTTTCCTTCCCTGGTTGTTTCATTCAAACCAACATTGTCTAAAGGAACAATTCACTAGTCAGATAAAAACTTTCCAAACTACAAGGATTAGCCTTTATTTCTTTAAAAAGAGTTGGCACTAAAATGCAAAAATGTGCCATATACCCATTCTTTTCAAAGTTTGTCATATAATTTATGACTTAATTAATATATATGTGTTTATGACCTAGAAAGGCATGTTGTTTTCAACCATTTCTTTAGACTTTAGTTTGAATTTGTGGTCAAGCTTACTTCAATTTGTGGTTAAATTTACATAATTGTATAATTCTTTCATTCTATATGGCCCGAACAATTTGATTTTGTTTATTTACTCTAAAGGCCTTCATCCTGAATGTGGACTTTTTAGATCTCTAGACCATATGCTTCAGGTATCTATTTTGTTCTTTTTGCCATCTCAGTGAGAAAGGTCGTCCATCACAAAATGTCATAGGGATGGCTAGTTCTTTCACCTGATGGCGAGATGGTGATAGAAAAAAAAAGTTTCGATCACTTCTTGACTGAACAAGGTTAAAACTAATTTAAATTTGTTGTGCATATGTGTACAATAAATATGAATATATTTTTGTCTTCTAATTAATGTTTATTGACATATGAAATATCTGTGATCATGCATGTTGAGTATTGGTTCTATGTATATTGAATTTCCATTAAATTAAATAAACATACACCACATCTCTGAAATGTGAAAAATAAATGTTTCTATTCTGATGGAAAAAAAATAAAAAAAATGGTGTGGTACTTTTAGGATCTGAAACTCTTTTTTAGATATGGTTGAAGTGGTTCCAAGGTAACAAATTTTAACTAGAAAAAGATGTTCATGCAATCATGTATGATGTATCCTCCATGTTGTGTCTAGAGTTTTAAATCCATCTCTGAGAAAAGATTGGTCAATACTTACACAACATCCACCATAAGGATCCCCAGTTAGGAGTGAAAATTAATGGTGCGCATAATTCTCTTCTCAGCTTCGATCCAAAATCCCTGGCTAAGAGGGATATGAAGAAGAGTAATTAATATTCAATTTCAGTATTGTGTATATCAAGTGATTTGATTTTCCTGCAGATTCTAATGAGAGACTCCCTCTAATCTGGAAGAGAGGAGAGCCAACCTGCGTATGCCAGGTGCGCACACACAGTCACACACGCGCACACACGGGCCTCATCAATGCCCAAGAAATCTGGAGAGACGACACAGACAAACGCGGGCAATTACTCCCTTCATGAGCGCCACAGCAGATAAAGGAGTCCTCCAGCAATACGTCAACCGGCCGTGTGTTCTTGGCTTTCACACAAAGCAGCTAGCGCATGCTTGCAACAAAGCAAAGATCACAGACACACGGCCGATTCATGTGATCACCTGGCTGACTTTTGCATTGGAAAGCAACCGCGCGAGATCAAAAGCGAGCGCAGCACAGCAGAGTGTGATGAGTGGTGTATATGAGGTCATGCAGTATATAAGCACTCACATGCAGCTAAACCTTAGCTAGGGCACCTGGACAGGTAGGAGATAAAGCAGCTAGTAGTGCCTGCTGCTGCCTGCTGGCAGCTGGCGTGTACATCCTAGTCCTAGAATAAAAGGAGACCCATCTCATATCAGCAGAGGGTTCCAGGGAGGCCATTGTGCAGTGCCTCTGTGGCTGTGTAGGCAGCAGCCACAGCTTCCCATCTCTTCTTGTTAGTTCTTCAACTACTTGCCTACTATATCTACTAGGTAGCTAGCAGCTGCTTGCTGGTGTATCGTCCGAGGTAGCAGGCATGGGGAGGCCACCGTGCTGCGACAACGGCGTCGGCGTCAAGAAAGGGCCGTGGACGCCGGAGGAGGACATCGTCCTCGTCTCCTACATCCAGCAGCACGGTCCGGGGAACTGGCGTTCCGTGCCAGAGAACACAGGTTGATGATCGCCGAACTCTCCCCTTGTTGCTTTTTGCTCAGTTGATTCAGATTGCCACTGATGAAGGGTTGTGCACATATATATGTATGCATGTGAGACTTGTGCTTGGGTTTGGTTTTCTTTGAGAGAGAAGTAGTGTGTTTGATTCTTCCATGTTACATGTATGTTTAGGGATTGATGAGGTGCAGCAAGAGCTGCAGGCTGCGGTGGACCAACTATCTCAGGCCTGGGATCAAGCGCGGGAACTTCACTCCTCATGAGGAAGGGATCATCATCCACCTTCAGGCGTTGCTTGGCAACAAGTAATCACCATTATTCCTAAAAGTTGATCTCTTTTTTTCAATTCTTTTATGCCGTACCACTCTGTAAGCACCAAAACAAAGTTACATTTAGTCTAGCATAGATTTATAACTTTCATGAACTGATTTACTTCATATCCATCACCAGCTTGAAAGTTAAATCGATTCAATTTCTATTTCATTGACTAACAAATAAACAAGCTTTGAGGTCAAGCAAAGCCATGACTAACTGTATGGGCTGCATAATCTATGGCTTCAAGTTCAACAAACAACTTCTCATCAGCTGCCTTGCTCTTAATATCTATAGTTTGGTGTCTCATATATATATGCATCATGTGCTTTGATGCAGATGGGCAGCCATAGCCTCCTACCTCCCTCAAAGAACCGACAATGACATCAAGAACTACTGGAACACACACCTTAAGAAGAAGGTGAAGAGGCTGCAACAACCGGCAGCCGACTCCTTCCAAACCACCACCTCCTCCAATGCAGTCACCTGCAGCCCAAATTACTACAGCTCTAGCAGCAGCAGCCACCACAGCCTCCAAGGAATGCAGCAGCCCATTAACAGCTACACCAACACCACCTGCAGCGGCGGCGCACCAAGCAACAATGAGAATACTACCACCGGTGGCTGTCTCCAACCTCTTTCAGACATGGATGATGAGGCCGTCACCAGCAGCAGCAGCTAACTGCAAGATCGGCATGCAAGAGTTCCAGGAAGAACAAGGCTCCATCGTTTGCCAGGAACAGATGGTGATGACCGGCGGTGATGTTAATAACAAGTCATCGGCGCTGGAGATGGTGGTGGCGCCGGTGATGGGGGCGAACACCGCTACCTTCTCGCTGCTGGAGGACTGGCTGCTCGATGACATGCCGGGGCAGGCCATGGATGGGCTCATGGGGATCTCTGCCGCTTGCTGTGCAGATCCCATCATGTTCTAGCTGTGTACTGTCGTCATGGCTATCATAGGCTTTATTTTCAATGCTGCTTTCTTGCACTTGTAATGATGTCAGTTGATCGAATGATATGATCGGGTCGTCGATCCTATGTTTCCGGTAATAAGCCGTTTGTTTCCTCAGGAGAAAAATCCTGGAGATGGTCTAGTTTATTTGGAGATATTATTAGTACTGACGGATATAATAAAATGGTTTGAGTTCAGTACATAATTTGGTTATTCAGTTCTTTGGTTTGCTCTGATGCTGTGTTCTCTACTTCTAGCATTTAGCTTTGGATGTCACCATAAAGACCTGTTAAGTTTCTATATGCAAAAGTCATTCATTATAATCGTTTATGATTTTCAGAAGATCATTATTCTTCTAATTATCGGTGCTCTATTTCCCTTCGTGTGCAAATGTGTGGTTCATTTGGTGAACAATCTTTTTGAATCACTTCTTATTGGTTGTTGTTCCACTGATATAATGCAGTTTGGAAATATATACAAGTCATTGACATGGAATACGTGATCTAGATATGCATGCAAATCTGCTCATTATTTCTACAAGTCATTAACATGCAGTGCAATGCAGTACTCTATTTTTTCACTAGTAATGTTCTTATTTGTGTATGAAAAGTATTTTTCAGAGTTTTAACTACCTGATATATATAGGGCTTCAAGGTTTCAGGTAGAATAATGGTTTTAACTAGTGTTTTACTTACTTTACCAAGATGAGAATGTTAACACTAGTAACATTTTGAGATGATCTCTAGATGTTATTGTAGCAATATATAGAATAATTTCACTTTCAGAATTTATAACAGAACATGTCCTTTTATGTTTGCTATCATGAAAATCCATTTGGGAAAAAAAGAATAACATTCTAAGCACCTAATACATCAAGAGGTTGAGAATTGAGGAGGGCAAAATTAGGCACAATGGGCTCTGATAGCCAGATAATACATATTTAGGATCAAGGACATGTATAACCATAATAAGTTGGAAGTGTAGAAATAAACAATTACAGCTAGTTTGCCTGATTTGATTTATCACAGAGAGCAGGGAAGAGCAGCAGAGACAAAGCTCATACAGTGTTTACAGTATCAGCGAGGGAGCGCAATATACAGCCTAGGCCTGCCTTCTCAGTAAGTTTTTCATGAATTTTGAGGCATTGGTCACATGTTGGCCTATCCCCTGTAGATAAACCTCTATAAAGGTACCTACATCACAATTGTATTTAGAGATAAATAATCTTCAGAATAGCATGAAAGGAATCAGAAATCATAGGAGCGACAATTCCAAGACAGAAATAAAGAGATATATGTGGGTAAAATGGTGTACAGCTAACTTAATTTAACCACAGTTCTAAGGTGAGTGGCACAGCAACCTTTAGTAATGTGAAATCTTGATAAGAATGATGTGATAAAGTTGACAAGTGTATGCTCACCATACATACATGTTTATTTCATCATGTCATGAGCAATATTAAACAAGAAATGCACACATCCAAGTGGCAACCCATAGTACCCGATAACCAAAGCTTATTCAGCAACTGAGTCATACAACTAATTATCATTTTGTCAATGATAAACTGTAGTTTACAGAACAGATTTCATAAAATGGTGTGTCATCCAGTCCAAAGCATTACTTTGATCAGCAAATACTATTCCAAATTAGGGCAATGGAATTATAATGTTTTTTTACACTGAACTACTAATAAATGTTCCATCCAAACAAACATAAAGATACTGTTACCAAGGATAAAACATATTGACTGCATGCATTCCAGAATGCACTCGTTTTTACTAGAAATTGTAACAGCCATATAAATAATAACTGAAATGTTCTAGGCTCTTGGCTCCAAAAGTAATAGTACACTTAAAGATTCCATTGTGTTTTCTATCATGTAATGTCCCATTAATTTACACAATTAAGCAGCATCTAGACTCTGAGGGCAAAACAAAATTTCCCAAATCCCAACCAGACACCACTGGCAGGATCAAAACCAATAATGTTGGGTACAGGTACAGCATAACTGTTATCATCAACGGTCAGCCCACCGCAAAACTGATGTCATAAAAAACTAATGTTTTGTAGCAATACCATTATATAATCACCATCACCATGAATCAATGCAATAAAAGTTATAATGCAGTGATTGATATCCAGTTCTGGAATCTCAACTAAGAAGCGGTGATTGCCAGGACTCGAATTGCAAACCACTGATCTTCTCTGACCAGTAAATTCAGATCGGGGAACTTGAGTACTAGTATTGAAATACCTAGTTAGTCACTGATCTGGTGATTCCCAGTAATTAACACACAATTAAGCAACATCTAGGCTGCAAGGGCAAAACAAAATTTCTCAAAGTCCAGACCAGCTACAGCAGCAGAACGACAAATCATAACAAGCATTGTAGGATGAAAATCACCAATGCTAGGTACAGCATAGCTGTTCTCAATCATCAATGGTCAGCCCGCAGCACAAAACTGACGTCATAAACAACTAAAGTTTTGTAGCAATACCAAAACACAATCACCGTGGATCAATACAACAAAATTTATAACACATTGATATCTAGGTACAGCATAGCTGTTCTCAACTAGTAGGAAGTAGTGACTGCCTAGACTCGAATTGCAAACCACCGACCTTCTCTGGCCAGTAAATTCAGATCTAGGAAGCAAGTGAAGGAAAGGAGCGAACGGGGGAGAGGTGTATGTATGTATCCCTTACTTACTTCATGAGGATGTCGTAGTACTCGGGATCCAGGGAGTTGAACATGCCGTCGACGTCCCTGATGGCCATCATCGCGCGGTGCACCACGATCCAGTTCGCCGACTGCGCACATCCAACATCACCGAGCAATCCAAGAAACCCAGACAGATCGAATCCATCCACGGAAAGAAACGAGCCGTATCATCAAGACCGAACGAACGAACGAACCTTGCAGCGTTCGTCGCGGGTCTTGAGCGGCGACCCCTCGAGCGCCGTCTTCAGGGCCTCCACCGGCTTCGACCTGCGCCGGCGCGGAGGAACGAATGAGCAGGGGAACCAAAAGCAGGGGAGGAGTGGGAAAGGGAAAGGGGGCGTACTGCTTGAGGAGGGTCTCGATCTTGCGGGACTTCTGCTCGATGCGGGTGATCATGGCCTCCAGGTTCTCGTCCGCGTCCGGGTACGCCGCCGACGAAGCCATCCCGCCGGGGAGAGCGCCGGCGACACGGAGGTCTGTGTGCGGGGTGCTCTCTGCTCTGTCGTCGGTGGGTCCGGCCGTGTAGGTGGCTATATGGGCCCGCCCGGCCCGGCCCAGACCAGCACGAAATTATTTTGGGGACATTGGCCCGAACTCACGCCCGGTCGCTCGCCCACTGCGAAAGCGTACCGATCGAGCTAACGCTCGCTCTCAAAATACGGCCCATTCGGCCAGGAAGGCGCCCACGGGCCTGGGGCGGGAAAGAGGAGCATCCAGGGCAATGCAAATTGATGGCAAAGGTGCTTAATTTTTTCTCATAATCAAAAAATCCTCTTCAAAATATCATTTTTTAGTTTGTAACACTAAATTAAGGCTGGAGTGAGGTGAAAGTTTCGTCCAACATCAAAATGAATTAATTATTGAAACAAAAAGAAAAAAATTAACTTTGAAAAAGAAAAGGATTAGCCGAATTAACAAGTACTGTATTTCATAAAACAGCAATAATAATGCAATTTCATTCCATATGTTCAGAAAGGAATGCCATAAGTATTCTTGCATTACTAAACAAGGCCCAGAATGTAATTCTATCCTAAATCACACATTTTACAGGCATCATATTCCCATTTGCTGCCAAGGGGAAAAAACCATCACTGCAAGACCACCAACACTAGACCAGTCTCCCTTTTGATGTGTTAGCTCAGTTGCTTGTTAAGCTGCCACTCACGGCTCATCAAGGTTTGTGAGGAATATAAAATCCTCGCTCTCCAGCTCTTCGTGGACCATATTTATTCTTGGAGCAGCAGGTAACGTACTTTGGAAACTGCTGTTCTCCAGTGACCTCTTGCCCTAGAGATTAAGAAAAGGATAAATAATTAAGGAGATAGCTTTTCGCTAGGGGCAAAGTAGTTGCAGCAATGAAAAAACTTGTATAACGGAAGAATCATAATTTGTATGAGGTAAATATTCAAGCTAAACTGATAGGATGGAGTGAGATCAAAGGAAGTGTCCATAATTAACCTTCCTAAGAGTGTAGAAGAAGTAATGGAAGCCATCACCAAAGGTACTGTACTCAACAGACCATGTAAACTCAGGAGCTTCAAAAAATCGCCGCCGAAAGTGTGGCTGGATATGAAAAGTAATACTTCATTGAGAACAGAAGATTAGTATATAAAAGGAAAGAGTAAGACATCAGTTGCGCTTTCAGGTCAGATCCTTTTTTGCATATTTACTTATTTATTAATCCTAGGAATGACAGTCTTTGACTGTATCACAATATCATCTTCCAGTAGCAATGGTGTGATGCTGCATTGTTTTGAGAGATAAGTGGTTCCATACAAAAAGAAACCCCATTCCCATGTAATGCACAAGTTTATATACTGTAAATAGGTAAATGAAATTTCTTCAGACCAAACCAAAAGGTGGAAAAAAACCAAAAGAATTCTGACACAGAAGATTGTTGATAAATCTCCCTAACCTGTCCAAAGGTAATTGATACAAAGACGCCTTCTGGCTTCAAAACCCTGTGGATACCTTTAAGCATTTTCATCACGTTATCCACTGTCATAGGATTGGGGTCCCATGGATCGCCACTGTCCACAAACAGCACATCCTGCACAAAAGGATTGTCTTTTGTTAAGTGTAACAGACAACATCATGTAAAATAATAGCACTATCCAGTAGAATGAAGAATGAACGGAATACATCATGCTGTGGGTTGTTTCCAATGATGATTAATTGATGACAAGAATGTCAGACCAGGTCCTATTCCCTGCCTGGATATATTTTATTTCAGCAGAAATTCTGCTATGAAACCATTTCACAACTCCAACATATTGTTGTACTGTTGTCAAATAAAAGTTGTAAAATGGATGTATTGCATTGCCTCTAAACATGAATCTGTTCATTTCAACGCTAGACAATAAGCCATACTTCAAGTTTTAATTTTCAACAGGGTAGTACATGTTGAGATTTTCGCAGGCGTGCTAACTAGATGTAAGCCTCTCTAGTTCTTGTCAACGGCTTAACATGTGGAAAAATGGTGCCAAAAATAGATGTCTGGTTATCTTCCAATATTATAGGGTAATATGGTTAGAACACTACAGCATCGGCCAAACCATGAAATGTAACCTTGAAACTGAGGTCATGGGATTGCCAATGGACCTTCAGGTTGTAGACTAAATATTCATACATTTCAATCAGTATTTGCGCAATTGTGCAAGAATTACTTGAACAGAACAAGCTCATGAGGATTCCATACCATGGTGCCCTTCTCGATCACGAGATCAAAGCTCCCATCCTCGAACGGCAGATCAAGCATGTCGGCCACGACAACCTCCACGCCTGCAAGAAGCAAGAATACCAAAACCTGAGCCCAGACGGCAGCGGAGAGCTTACTCTACCTATCAGCAGATTCTACCTGTGGTGCCCTGCGCGGCGAGGCGGTCGCGCATCCGCTGCACGGCGACGGGGGACAGGTCGACGCAGGTGACCCCGCCGGCCACGCCCGCCCGCAGCAGCTCCTCCCCGAGCCGCGAGCTGCCGCACCCGACCTCGAGCGCCGCGAGGGACGGCGGGGCGAGGAGCGGCGCGAGGAGGTGGCGGAAGTGGGAGTAGTCCTTGCACCACTCGTAGTGCTCCTCCTTGCCGAACCGCGCGTCCCTGCGAGCGAGCCAGATTGCTTGCTGCTTCAGCTCGGGCAGGAGGGCGAGGCAGAGAAGGGAGGGAGGGCGAACCAGTAGGAGGGGTCGAGGTAGGCGGAGGCGGAGGACGGGGCGACGTCGTCGGCGGCGGAGGCGGCCATCGCCGGCGGCGGCGTGCGGAGGCGGCGGGAAGGGTGTGCGCTGGTGGGGTTGGGGAGATGGAGATGGGCTGGGCCGTTGAACCCTACGGCGGGGCAGCAGCGCCGTCGGATCAGCGAACGGACGGTCAGGATCGAGATAGAAAAAAAAAAGAAGGGAGCGCGTGAAAGGGATTAAGGGAAAAAAAAATAATTCCATTGCCGGGATTTGAACCCGGGTCGTCTGGGTGAAAGCCAGATATCCTAATCGGACTAGACGACAATGGATTTGTGTCTACGATCCTTGTCTAACTATAATGTACTTTCTTTGGGCCCGTAGAAACCACGTATCGGATCATGCTACACTGCATAGGAATGTAAAAGTAAAACTTCTCTTGGCCCCCATAGGAACTTTCCTACACAGCTGAAATCATTAGTTCTTGTGTTTTTTTTTCAGGAATACTCTTTTTGAAATGACATGAGTAATTCTTTGTTATTCCAATATAGGCTAGGAGTTTGAAAATGACATGACTAATAGTGCAATTATAAATCTGCTACTTTTTTATGTCTGCAAATGATTTGCTCAATATGTATATCTACGTTTTGATATTTCCAATAGGTTGGGAGATGCTTTTAAGGAAGCAACAATAGGGGAAAAGTACAACCTATCAATAATAAGTTAATGATTTTCCCTTATTCATTCAACGAGGATTTTGACATTAGTCTTTTCTATGATAATTTTGAATAATCCTTTTTATTTGGATATTAATCTCCCTTGGTTTGACGTCGTTTAGGCGTTAGTGGTTCTAGAGACATAAAAGAAGGGGTTTTTGCTCTACTGCCCCTATTCTGGAGCTTAATTACTCGTTTGCCCCGATTTTTTGCGTTTTGCTCGTTTGCCCCTGGTTTTTGAAAACGAAACCTCCATTTGCCCCTGTTTTAAACATCTGTTAGATGATGTCAGATTTTGGCCTCAAAAAAGAAAAAGAAAAGAAAAGAAAAGGACAAAAGACATATTTACCCTTTATCTCTTTACCTCCCACCCGACTCTCTTCCTCCCGTCCCGAGCGCCCTCTCTCTCGTTTCTCCCGTCCGTCGCGTCTCTTCGTCGTGCGCCGGCGGCGGCGTCTTGCTCCCGTCCCGGCGGCTCCTCTCCTCGCCCTCCCCCTTCTCCCCCTTCGGCCCCTTCGCTCTCCCCATCGCCCTCCGCCACCGCGCTCCCGGCGCGCGTGGCATGAGGGGCGAGGGTTAGGGTTTCGGTCGGGCGGCGGCAGAGCTCCCAACGGTTGCGGCGGCCGGTGGCGGCTCTCTCGGCGGCTGGTTGTCCCCTTCAATCCGCCCCCTATCCCTCCCCCATTGCTGCTCACGGCGCGCGCTGTTGGTCTGCGGCAGCTCTTCCAGAAGTGCATATCATTTTGACCATGAAGATTCCTTGTCGAGGTGGTTCAAGCGATGCTGTGACGAGGGCGTCCACACAATGAAGATCCTGTGGTGCCAACCCATCCCTCTCTGCAACGATCCGGCAGCACATTCCAGTGCTCCCTCTCTAGCACCCCTCGTCCGATTCTGATCTGTGATTCGCTGGACTAGATAGATGTTAGTTCATCAATTTGATTTGTTTACGGTTTTGTCCAGATTTTTGTACAAATTTTGCTGCATTACGCTAGAGATTGCAGATTCAGTGTAAATTACATTTGTTACGATGAGACAAAGTAAGACAACCATTGCAGTAAGACCACCATTGCAAATATTATGTGTATATATTGTGCAAATATAATGTATACAAATATTATTGTGAAATTGAGAAGTGTAAAGTAAATGCCAAAAAACGGGGCAAACGAGCAATTAACACTAGTATTCATGTTAAGGGTATTTGGGTCTTTTTACCCTTGACTTAACGGTGTTAAGTCCACTTCACGGATTAGGGAAAGGCGGCAGCCGTTTTCAAAAACCAGGGGCAAACGGCCAAAACGCAAAAACAGAGGCAAAACGAGTAATTGAGATCGAGAATAGGGGCAATAGCGCAAAAGACCCTAAAAAGAAAGTTCATAAGGGTTCATGTATTGTGCCATTGCATTAGAATGTAGAGCAACATTTCTTAAGACGCATAACAAACTTTCCTACACAATTGAAATAATTAAGGGGTCATTTCGAAGAGTGAATCGTTTCGGATTTTTGCATAGAACTAATTTGTACCAAATGGCTAACAAGTGAAATGATACAGGGAGAAACCGTTCCAAGTGACTCAGGTTTTTCTGCCTAAGAATGTGCATCATTGAAAACATGGCTTCACATTCTGTAGCCAAAACGATCTAGTGATTCGCCACACGGAATATTTCTCGAGAGAATCTAATCTAAAATGTTTCTATGATCCCTACAAAATGGGTGCTAAGTCTTTTTTTTTTGCAAAAGACTCTTTATGCAATTTAAAATGTTCATGACTAATCTTTGTTTTTTTCCAATAGGCTTGATTTCAAATGATTTGCAATTTCAAATAGGCTTCCTAATCTTTGTTTATTGCAATTTCAAATGAAGCTTTTTTCTTTTCCAATAATTGCTTTAAGATGAAGATAGCCCGCTTGTAATTTACCTTTGCAATGTCTGGAAATGATTTGCTCCATATATCTACATTTTGTGCATTTAAAATCAAATATACAAACGTGTGTACACTGTGTTTTGTTTCTTCGTGGTGAACAAAATTCAACTCAAAACTGAAAGTACCATAAGATTTCTCTATGGTACCTTGACAATTCGCGTCCAATGGCCAAAACCGACAACTCTGCTAATACATGAGGCCCTTTTCAGCTGCCGGAGCTGCGCGGCGACTCCGGCGAGTTCTGCCAGCTGAGCACGGAGACCCCCGACAGCTTGAGGAGGCGCTGCGCCACCTCCCCGGTGGTGGGCCGGCGCGCCGGGTCCTGCCTGACGCACCGCTCGATGAGCCTGACCAGCATGGCCACGACGTCCTGCGGGCAGCTCCCCGCTGGCAGCGCCGGCTCCACGAGCTCCTCCAGCCGCCGCAGCACGGCGTCGTCGCCGCCTTCGCCGCCGGTGGCTGCGTCGAGCTCCTCGGCGAGCTCGCGCAGCGCCACGAACGGGTCGCCCACGCCGTCGCCCACCAGGTCCTCGGCGTCCCTCCCCGTGACGAGCTCCAGCAGCACGACGCCCAGCGAGTAAACGTCCGCCTTGGGCGACACCACGCCGTGCTCCAGGTACTCCGGCGCCATGTACCCGCGCGTCCCCGCGATGCGGCTCGTCATCGTGAACATCGCCTCCTCCTCGGAGCCCGTGGTGGCGCCCGTGATGGCCCGCGCGGCGCCGAAGCCCCGGAGCTTGGCGCGGGGCCCGTCGCCGGCGAGCAAGACGCTGCCGCTGCTGACGTCCATGTGCACCCACGCCGGGCGCGCGTACTCGTGCAGGTACCGGAGCCCCTCCGCCACGTCCAGCGCCACCTGCACCCGCTGCGCCCACGTCAGCGGCAGCGCCGTGGCGAGGCGGTCCCGGAGCGCGCCGTGCTCGGCGTACTCGGTGACGAGGTACCACCGCCCGCGGTGGTGGCACAGGCCGATGAGACGGATCAGGTTGAGGTGGTTGATCCTCCGCATCAGCTCCACCTCCGTCGACACGTTGCGGTCCACCACCTCCACCGCCGCCGCGTCGCCGTTGAACGCCGCGCGGTACACGGAGCCGCCGAGGCGGCGGTCCGCGCTGAAGTCGTCGGTGGCCGCGCTGAGCTCCGCGTAGGTGTACACCTTCAGCGACGACTTGATGTCCGTCACCGAGATGCTCGAGAACGCCTCGCTGGTGGACAGCGAGAGCGAGAACTCGCCGCCGGTGCCGGTGGCGGTGGTGAAGCCCGACGACGTCGCCGCGTTGTCTTTGCCTGTTTTGTTTCCCTTCTCGGCTGCCACATCGCCGCCGGCGGCTAGAACGGCGCCGGCTCGCCTCCTCCTCGCCCTCAGAGCGAGGAAAGCCCCGGCAGAGGCGATCGCCGCGACGGCAATGACTGCGACAGCGACGCCAATGTAGACCCCGACATGGCTACGGCTCTTCTTGCCGTCGCAGGCGGCGCTGCCACCACCGGCGGAGGCGGGGAGGCGCCGGCGGCGGCGTCTGGATGCGCGACACGTTCGGCGGCGCGGCGACGGGGACGAGCAGGGTGGTGTAGGGGAACACGGTGTAGGGCGGCTGCAGCTGGTTAGCCGCCGCCACGCTCTGGACGTCGACCCCGAACCGCGCGGCGACGGTGGACACGTCGTCGGTGACGTCGACGAGGTAGGTGACGAGGAACCTGGTGCCCGCCGCCGCCTGCGCCGCCGTCGGGCACGCGCACCGGAGCGGGACGGGGGACAGGCGCTGCCCCGCGTCGAGGCTCTCCGGCGGCGCGCCGCGGAGCGCCTGCGACTCCAGCGCCTGGCACGACGTGAGGCCCTGGAACGTGTTGTTGGCGATGATGAGCAGCGTGTCGCCGGGGGCCGCCACGTACGCCGTCGCGTTCCGCTGGTAGAACCGGCCACCGTCTGAAGTCGCCGTGCACGCGCACGTCGCCGGGACCAGCACCCTCGTGCCCGCCAGGAGCGTCGCGTCGGTGTTCGAGTCAGCCCCGGCGGTGTTGGTGGCGTTGGGAGGTGCCAGGATGGTGGCGGGGTCGGCGCCGAGGAGCGAACCGATGGCGGCGAGGGTGGAGTAGGGCGCCCGGGCGGTGAAGGTGAGGAAGGTCGGGCACGACGGCGGCGCGCTGCCGCCGGTGGTGGTGTTGCAGAAGTAGCCGAGCAGGCCGGAGGCGTTGTGCGGGTTGGGGCAGTCCGCGATCTGGCTGCCGTAGGGCTGCTGCGCCTCGACTCCCAGCGGCGTCAGCACGCCGGAGAGGATGAATGGAGAAGAGCAGGAGGAGCATGCCGCCGGTGGCGGTGAGATCGTGGGACGAGCTGGCCGCCATTGCACGAGCACGAGCAACCTGCGGCGTTGGCTTGCCTGCAGAGTTCTTCTTGGTTTCTGATGAAGCTTTATTATGAGGGACAGGTCAATGTCAAAGTCAAAATGGGGGCCTTCTGTCTGTACAGCAACAGTGCATTCGTTGAAGCTGCAGCGTTGAACTTTTTTCGTCCATGGAAACGTTCATCGGTTTTCAGCGAACAAGGTTGATGTCAACGTCCTCAGAGAAGCTGGACTAGTTGAAAACGTCCTTAGAAATAATATCGTCTCCCATGCTCCTACAGTACAACTAGTAGTGGGAACGGGAGGAAGAAACGATTTTATGCAAAATTTCAATTTTTTTTCTCTGAGATTCATGCAAATTGCATGACATGGTGTCATTGTTATAGTGTTATCATCACTATCCAAATTGATAGTGTTATGCATCTTGGAGCGAGGCCATTGCCATTGCACGAGCAGCCTGCGGAGTTCTTGGTTTCTGCTCGAGTTTTATGGGGGACGACAGGTCAACGTCAAAGTCAACATGGGGGCGTTTTGTGTTGTGACTTTGTGATGTTATACTTGGCTTCTGACTGTACAACAATGCATCATTCGGTGAAGCTGCATGCAGAGTTGATTCAGTTGAACATGTTTCCCTCCGTGGAAAAGTTCTTGGTTTTCAGTGAACAAGGTTGCTTGGAAAAAGTCAACGTCCTTGAAGAAGTAGCCTACAGTAGTTGAAAACGTGGGGGAAATACATCCAGAAGTATCCTCTCCCATACCCCTACAGTAGAACAACTAGTAGTGTGAACGAAGAAACTGAAACTATTTTCTATAAATTTTCTATTTTCTCTTGAGATTCATGCAAATTGCAGGACATGGTGTCACTGTTGTTATTATTATCCAAAAAATGATAGTGACGGGACAGGAGATCATGGTCAAGTGGAGTGCTTACGGGCACGATATTATAATTGCGAGGTCGTAGCCGCCACGAGACGTGTTGAAACGTCAACAATGCAGTGCTGTACTTGTCAAGACTATAGGGATAATCATGTGCTTTTGGTTATTTTATTTAGTTATACAAAACAAAAAAAAATAGAAAATCAGATGGCAGATCTCTCTGGAGGTTGGAGCATTGTTTATACCGTGCTGGATAACACCCTTTTTTTTGTTGCAACTTACATCATGCAGATCGTGGACCGTCTAGCACGACTCAAATCACGTTGGTGTATTGTATATGGTATATGGTCGTCGACATCGACCACACAAGTACGTATAGGCCAGCCATTGCCACATTTTATCTTCAAAGGTGCGTCGACGACGTCAGATATGCTTTGAGATTGGTGGTGCCTGACAAGGAGGAAAACTGCTGAAACTTAATGCTCATTTGAGGATGGAGACTGGAGAGTTTGCTGATAACAGCTGCCTTTGTCCGAATCAACATCCAAGCAAAAGCAAATCGACCAAGTCCTGACAGGTTCAGCGCAACCCTTTTTCAAAGGCCACCGAACATTTTCTGCTCTCAGTTACTTTTCTTGTTTAGTATCCACGCTGGACTTTGGATATATATTATTATCATTTTTGACACATGCACGGTGTCCAAAACAAATGTATGTACACATCCTCTCCTCACTGCGCACTGACCAAACTCGATTACATACACAGTATTATATACACCGTCAGCGACTCAGCGGTGAGCAAAGAAGCGGCCGTTGCCGTTGCCGTTGCCGTTGCCGTTGCCGTTGCACGCCGCATTGGCTTGCACAGTTGTTGGTGGCAGACGAGGGGGCACAGGCAGAATTCGAGTCAAACTGCGTGGCTCAAACTGGTGACCTGACAATTGAACGTCTTGCAATTTGCAAGGATAGATTCCGCACTGAAACATTCAAGGTTATGGCCTGGCAAATGCAGCAGATGTCAAACGGTTCAGATGTGGCAAAAGTGCAGTGGCGACGGTCCAAGTTGATAGCGACAGGACAAAGCAGCCGACAGCGTATATCTGTTCAACTGAAATGTTGGCTGTGGAGCTTGGAATACATTTCAGTACTCCTGCTACTGAATATGCCCGGCTACTGAATATTCTTGTATCGACCAAGGAAAAGTCGTCTGGATGGGCAACAAGTAATGGCATGATCTGTAGTCTGCCCATCCCTTTTAAGCTTTCATCCCATGGAATGGAACAAACTGCAGGCAGGCAAATCGAGAGAAACCATACTCCAATAACCGAATTGGAAAACAGAGCACAAATTCAGCCAACCTTCAGTCTGTAAGGAAAAACTATCATCCAGAGTCATGGTGAAAAGATATCTCAATGCACATGTCTTTCCACTTCACAAGCACCCCAAAAAAGATCAAGCTGGAACAACAGTATCCCAAACGCAGAATCACAGCATGGATTACCAGACAAGTGCTATGCTCCACAATGCTGCGAGCAAAAGTTTTACAGCCAAAAGGTCAGCTTAAGTAGCAAAACGCTAAAGAAAGAGCATCATCCGAGATCACAACGCACATTTCATTTCCAGTTCACAACCACCACCCAAAAATTATGAGCTGCAAGAACAGCATGGGCCATTCTTCCCAAACGCAGAATCACAGCATGGACCATAATTTGCCGTTACACACGGCATTGGCTTGCACAGTTGTTGGTCGGAGATGAGGCTATAAAAGGGACACCGGCCAGAGTTCCGGTCATACAGGTGACCTGACAGGTGAATCGTCTTGATGCGAGTCTGCACTCTGCAGAATAAGTCATCGGTTCAGATATGGAAAAAAGTGCAGTAGATGATATAGACAGACAGAGGCACAGCAGCAGCCAACAGACAACCGAAATATTCATGGAATTGGGTAATACTCCCCTACTGCTGAATGTTCTTGTGTCGATATCGACCAACCAAAAGTCGCCTGCAAGCACAAGTAGTGGCATGATCTGGACTGGCTTCAGCCCATGGAATAAATTGCAGACAGGCAAATTGAGATGACCGTAGTTCAATAACCCAATGCGTAAAAAGAGCACACATTTCCCACTTTCGATCCGCAAGCGAAAAAGATCATCTGAGTTCCAGAGTCACGGTGAAAAGATATGCATTTGACAATCACAATGCAGATTTCTTTACACTTCACAAGCCCGACCCAAAAATCAAGATGGAAGAACGGCATGAACCATTTGCTACACGCGGGCAGAATCTCAGCATGGTTTAACAGACAGGTGCTATGCTCCACAATACCGCGAAGAAAAGTTTAGGTCAGCAAAAGCATAATTTTTTTTTAAAGGAACTGGAGGGACCATGGTCCGTGCAGGATTAATATTGAATAAAAAACAGGAAATAGAAGTTTAGGTTACAAAGAAAGAACAAAAAAAAAAAAAAGAAAAGGAAAAGGAAAAGAAGGGCCGAAAAAACATCTTAAGGCCTCAAGAAACAAAGAAAGTAACAAAGAAAATCAGCCTAATACAACAATCTATTGTAGACTTTGGTACCATTGATCAAACTGATGAGAGAGTCCTGCTTTCACCCTTAAGCTCACCCAATGCACTTCATTCAAGAAGAGTGCTCCAGCAAAAGCATAATGGCAGCAAGCAGTACGCTAAAGACATTAGTTTCCTACAGGCAGCTGCAATTGCCAAATCACAAGTACTGTAACTGTCCTCAATGCAACTCCAAGTGCCAGAAACTCTAATCCATGGTCAGATAGCTACCAGCTCACCAAATGCATATCACCTACAACAACATAACAATATAACAATGACGCTTTGTCAATTTCCTTGGTACATAAATAGCTAATTCAATTTAAAACATGCAGGGTGTAAATCTCACAGTTCTGCAAGCAAGCGAGGTGGATTTTAAGGAACTTACCATCCTAAGCCTGAATTTTAATGGGCTTGATTTCGATATTAGGGAGAGGACAGAGATGCCCTGATAAGATGCGCACAATGATCTGGGCTCTTTTATCATTCGGTGGGTTGCAGTGGATTGTGATTTGCCTAAGTTTGTCACAACTAAACGTTTTTAATACTTCCACACACGGAGGATCTATTTGAGCATCAGCATTTGGAAGCCTCTCGTAGTCATCATGTCCACTCTGGCAGATAAAAGAATCCATTACTAAATTAAATTAGTATAAGCAGAAACCTCACTGAAAAGGGAGGGGGTAGTATATCTTGCCTCGTCAAGTTGCAGATCAAGTTTTTGTATGCCTGGGGAGTGCCGGAGAAAGCATATTAGTGGATAGCACCCACCATGCAGAAACCACTCGCCAAGGTGCAACCGTTCCAAGTAGCTGAATGTCTTGCACCTTTGAAGGTCACGCTTTAATACCTTTGGCACCACCTGAAAAAAGGTCCAGAGAAGTTTCAAAAGATGCACAAAAATGGAACATTGAAGCAAAAGTAAATCTAAAGTAGGTGGCATACATCTTCAAAGACAGATGGAGATACCAACGTCAAGTCCATGGCATTTGACAGAGCACTAATAATACTGCAGGGAACCTGAGGGTTCTGGAAAGAGAGTGCAAAAAAGTAAATTGAGGCTGTTCTCACTGATGACACATCTGCAAGGTGAATGGTTCTTCTAGGTATCTCTTCTAGTGTCAGGGAGACTAAGTTTGGCATATCTATCACAAGACACTGAAACTCTCCAGGGAAATCTTTATCATTATGTGTACCAGTAATGACCAAACTCTTCAATTTGGTTGATGAAAACGTGGTGACATGGATGGCACAACTTCTCAACTCTAGATCATCTAACACTGGGCAGCAGTTGGAGAGGTTCTGGACAAAGCAGTCATCTACCGAAAAATTGTAAAGGCCTAAAAGTTTCAAGTGCACCGAGTTGAATGGGAAGGGATAACCCTGTATAGAAAGGGGCTTGGGGCCGGAATGCTTCAGTATGCCTAGAGCCCAGGCATTGCTATCAAGGGCATGGCAAATCCAAGGATGGATGTCAGAATATTCAAGGGAATCATTGGAGCTGTTGCAGATGGCAGAAATGAAAAACACATCCAGCGGCACTGGCTCTGGCAAAGAGTTTCGGTACATGACCACATTGTCAACAAAGTTCTTGAAAGTTCCCATGCTGCTGAACTTGGCCGCATCGATATAGAGCCACATCAAAGATGCCCAGAGGTTCTGCCACCTCTGTGACAGCACACTTGTTTGCACTGCCTCCTGCAGGGTTAGGAAGTACATGACGTGGAGCAGCAAATCGTCCGGTAGGTCACTGATCCTGTCATGGCCACTCTCCTCACTGAGGGAGTCACGGGCAACTGTTTCTGGAAGAACCTGCTTCATCAGGGGCATTCAATGTAGCAGGTGTTGTGCATGGATACTGTTTCTGCAGGGAAAAATGGAATTGTAAGCTAAAGGACTACATTGTGAGAACGATATGCAAATGAAATGCGTTATAGCAAGCAGAAAACGAAATGAATTTGGATCATGAATATAATAGGCAATCACAGCTACATTCTTTTGAGGCTCTATGAGAAGTATAATGATCTCCGAAAATCGCTCTGGAGGGGCCAAGATAATTTGGATCCACCCAATCTCATAGAGTTTCTTTTGAGCATCAGCCAAATAGATCAGTATATCTCCGAAAAGTATAATGATCTATGTGGCCCTGTAGGGGCCGAGATATACTATAAACCTAACATTACCAAATCGCTCTATGACGAACACCCGGAAGGTTGTGTACAGTGGGTATCTCATGGGTGCATTGTTTGTAAACAACCAACGTCTTAACTCTTAATACAACGCAACCATAGATCCATAACCATGTAAACTAATACGCAGATCAGCACCCAATGAAGAGCCCACTAGAATCCACGACAAGAAGGGGAGACAGGGCACACTTACTCCTCCTGCGTGACTGCGTGCACCGATGTGAACCTCGATCGGGGTCTCTGCTGCGCCTCAAGCCTGTAATCCACACACAGTACCCCCCATGAGAATGTAGTCGAATGGGCCAACAAAAAACACATACGAATCTGACCAGAATAAGGAAAATATCATACCAGAGTAGGCGGGCTAGGGTTTGGAATGCCGCAGAAATCGGAGGATCCGAGCAAGGAAACGGGGTTCGAGGAAGCAGGCGAGATTGGGCTACAACAACGTCCTTCACCGGCGCTCACTCCGGCGGCTGACCCGCTGGATCTATCGGGGGAGAACGCGGCTCCATGCTCCTGCCGGGAGCGGGGTCTGGCCGCCCATGGCAGCACGGTAGGAGCCGACGTTGGTGATCCCTAGCTGCCGGCGGCTCGGCGAAATGCGGCGGCGGTGTGCGAGTGCGAGTGTGCGAGTGCGATGCGGCGGGGGAGAAGCCGAGAAGAAGGGCCTTTTTATTTTGTGTGGACTGGAGATCCGTTGAGAACGGGTCCCGATTGACTCTTTCAAACCGACGTTGGATTCGAAATTCCATTTCCGCGCTCGATTCCTGTTCACGCGGACGGTCCGACCGCTCCTCCGCTGACATTCCCTTTTTGACGCGGCTGCTGCGGACAGTTGAAATGGTTCTGCTGCATGCGGCCTAGTACCGTTGGATATTGGTGTTACATGTTGGTACTGTTTTATTAGTGCAAAAAAATATAATCCGCTCTACTATGTTTTCACTTCCTGAAAACAAGAAAAAAAAAAAACTTACTTTTTTGTCTGGGAATCGTTCCTAGGGACTCGAAAGAGGCATTAATGTTTTCTTCTTCAACACTAAATTCACGTGGTTCTAAATCTTCGATTTTCACACTTATTCCTACGATGCATCCATTAATATTATGTTCTCGTGTCATTATATTTTGCCATCAGTATGTTTTCAGAATTTTTTTTCATCATTTGCCTGTCAATAAGCATATGGTGAATGGAATTGGCAGGGTTGTGTTTATATAATATAATTGAAAACTTGATGTTTTGGTGAATATTCATGAATGAATTTGGCGGCGGATTTCAATTAAAAAGTAAACAGCCGGAATTGGAACTCGTGGAAGTAGGAGTTATTTTAATTAGGGTTAATATTGTTCAGTTTTATTATTGACATAGAAGAAACAACTCTAACTTAGAGACTGATCAAATAAACAACAATACCCATTGCGCACCAAGTGACCACGGACTCCAAACCACCTCGACCACTACAACAAAAACTACCAAAATAGAAGCTTGTTGCCAAACCCGTGAGCCACCAACATTCGAAGGTCTACCGGCTACCAATATAACCACTTATATCTAGAGCCAAACTATTGCGGTGACATTATGCCGACCCTGACCTCAAGTTGTCGTTGAAGACTCAAGTTGTAGCCCTTTGTTGTGAAAAACACACCGAGAAGGGTGCGTCTAAGGCTGTGAAAGGAATCGAGGATGTCACCTAGAGGAGTGAATAGACATTTCTAAAAATTTAACTTAAAATGCGGAAGCCGTTAGAAGGGGCTTGGAAATCCCAAATCAGAGTGAAACAACCCTTCAAATATAATACACTAAATATACAAAGGTTAACAAACATTCCTAAAAGCCAACGCCTGCATCACAATTAATCAGAACAGCATATAACAAATATCAGCATGGGGGTACAAACCGGACTGGTCCGGCCAGTGTCCCTACTGGACCTGTCTGGTAGGAGTATCTGGTATCTGTCAAAACTTGATCGATCCGTCGTTTGGATGTTGATCCAGACCTATGAAGCCGGCAATGGCTGGCCTATACTTGTATGGTCAGTCAGTGACTTGCATGGGCGTTTCAGGGCTTGGGATACACTTTAGTACTAGTACTAGTATATGAAATTGGGTAATACCGTAATACTACTGAACATGCCTAGCTAATGCTATTCCTGTATTTTGTGGCTATATCGACCAAGGAAAAGTTGCCTGCAAGTGCAACAACTAATGACATCATCTGTAGCCTGCCTCTCTTTCAGCAAGCTTCAGCCCATGGGATAAATTGCAGATAGGCAAATAGAGAGAACCACAATTCAATCAATAATATAACAAAGCTAATCAGAGCACAAATTTCCCCAACCTTGAATCGTAAGCAAGAATATCATCCAAGATCCAGAGTCATGCTGACAAGATACACGTCGATCCAAAGCACATTTCTTTTCTCACTTCACGAGCACCACCCAAAAATTAAGAGCTGCAAGAACAGCATGGACCATTTTACCAAAAGCATAATCACAACATAGTTTACCAGACAAGTGCTATGCTCCACAATACTGCAAAGAAAAGTTTGATGCCAGAAAGGCCAGCTTAAGCACAAGGGTAGCAAGCAAGACGCTAAAGAAAGACATTCGTTTGGTAGGCAGTTGCAATTGCCAAATCATAAGTACTTTCATCAATGCAATTACTCCAAGTGCCACAAGCTCTAATCCATGGCCAGAGAACTACCAGGTCACCAAATGCACATCACCTGCAACAACATATAAATATAATAAATGACAGTTTCTCAACTTCCTCATCATTACATAAAAGGCTAATTCAACTTTAGGTTTGCAAGATGTAAATTTCAAAATTCTGCAAGCCTGCAATGTGGACTTTAAGGAACTTACCATCCTCAACCAAAATTTTAATTGGCTTGATTTTGATATTAGGGAGAGGACAAAGATGCCCCGATAAGATGCGCACAATAATCTGGGCTCTTTTATCATTCTGTGGGCGGCAGTGAATTGTGATTTTTCTAAGTTTTTCACAACTAAATGTTTCCACTGCTTCCACACAAGGAGGACCTATTTCAGCATCAGCATTTGGAAGCCTCTCATAATCATCATGTCCACTCTGGTAGATGAAAGAAATCATCATTACTCCTACATTCAATTAGTAAGCAGAAATCTCATTGCAGAGGGATGGGGTAGTATATCTTGCCTCGTCAAGTTGCAGGGCCACTTTTACTATGCCAGGCGAGTGCCGAAGAAAGAATATTAGTGGATAGCACCCATCATGCAGAAACCACTCACCAAGGTGTAACCGTTTCAAGTAGCTGAATGTCTCACACCTTTGAAGATCACACTGTAATACCTTTGGCACCACCTGAAAACAGGTCCAGAAAAGTTTCAAAAGATACACAAAAATGTGGAGCAAAATTAAATCTAAAATAGGTGGCATACATCTTCGAAGACAGATGGAGATACCAACGTCAAGTTCATGGCATTTGACAGAGCACTAAGAATACTGCAGGAAACTTGAGGGTTCGGGAAAGAGAGGGAAAAAAAGTAAATCGAGGCTGCTTTCACTGATGACACATCCGAGAGGTGAATAATCCTTCTAGGTATCTCTTCTAGTGTCAGGAAAATTAGGTTTGGCATATCTATCACAAGATACTGAAACTCTCCATGGTAATCTTTAGCATTATGTGTGCCGATAATGGTCAAACTCTTCAGTTTGGTTGATGAAAACATGGTGACATGGATGGCACAACTTTCCAACTGTGGTTCCTGTAACACCGGGCAGCAGATAGAGAGGTTCTGGACAAAGCAGTCATCTACCGAAAAGTGGCTAAGGAGTAAAATTTTCAAGTGCACTGAGGTGAAAGGAAAGGGATAACCCTCCATAGAAAGGGGCTTGGGGCCAGAATGCTTCAGTATGCCTAGAACCCGAGCATTGCTCTCTAGGGCATAGCGAATCCATGGATGAGTGTCAGAATATTCAATGGACTCATCTAAGTTATCGCAGCTGGCAGAAATAAAAAACGCATGCAGTGGCACTGGCTCCAGCAAAGAGCTTCGGTACATGACCAGATTGTCAACAAAGTTCTTGAAAGTTCCCATGCTTCTGAACTTGGCTGCATCTATGTCGAGCCATGTCAAAGATGCCCAGAGGTTCTGCCACCTCCGCGATAGCAGACTTGTCTGCACTGCCTCCTGCAGTGTTAGGAAGTTCAAGATATAGTGCAGCAACTCGTCCGGTAGGTCACTGATCCTGTCAGGGTCACAGGCAAGCATCCCTGTTTCTGGAAGAACTTGCTTCATCAGGGGAATTCAATCTAGCAAGTGTTGTGCACGGATACTGTTTCTGCAGAGCAAAGGAATACATGGAGAAGAAGCAACGTAAGCTAACGGACTATACTGTGAGAATAATATGCAATTGAATGAATGTGTTATCGCAAACAGAAAACAAAATGAATTTGAAACATGAACGGAATAGTCAATCTCAGCTACATTCTTTTTCGAGGAAAGAAAAAGCTAGTCCTCAGTCCGCACTAGCCAAACCTGGACATTTTAACCAATCGAGGCCGTTGCACACATGCATTCTGGTTTTAATCCAGGGTGGAACTAAAATGGGCTGCTTTTAGAATGTGATGTCAACCCAATAGGTAAAGACACATAATGTTCAAATAAAATTATAAAAAGAGGTGGGGCGCATATGTCAATCTCTAAATACAATCTTCCCTCTCTCAGCTTTATTTTCCTTCTCAGCTGTAGTGTAGCAAGATATCGTCAGCACCCATAGTTGCAGCTTCGGAGGGTGTGGTGCTGGTTGACAAGTGTTAATGAAGAAGAAGCGATGAGGGGAAATGGTGGCTGGATGCTCGACTGATTGAGGAGCTTTTTGAAGTTTGGCACAGGGGATTGGTTTAAGTGGTGGATCAAGAGACTGGGCACAGGGCAATCTCCCTGCACGTGGTACCACCAGCGGCAAATGTATCACACATGAAGACAAAACACAAAAAATTACTGCAACGACTAAGATATAAGCCTAAGGTGGCTCTGCAACTGTGTCTCTCAGAGAAATATAATCCATGTGGCTCTGCAGAGGACTGAGATATAAACCTAACGCTACCAAATCACGCTAGCTACCAGCAACACCTGGAAGGTTGCATACAATGGGTATCTCACGTGCATCATTTTTTAAAATCAAACGACGAGCATCTTAATAAACAACTCAACCATAGAGATACCTAGCCATATAAACTAAGTAACTGATATATGCAGAGCACCACAATGAAGAGTTCAGTACAATACACGACTGCCCTGCATAGCATTAACCAGATGAGAAAGGGAGGGTGGGCACACTTGACTTACTCCGCGCGCAATGCTGTGCCCTTCAGGGTCTTCTCGATCTGCTGCTCCTCCAGCCTATACACGACACAATACCGATTAGAATATAATGTAGTCCACAAAAGGGTTTGAATCTGGCCAGAGTAAGGGGAAATAGCATACCAGCTCGGGCGGGCTAGGGTTTGGAATGCCGCAGAAATCGGAGGATCTGAGCAAGGATTTGGAAGCAGCCCGGTTGAGGATCCAGCAACGGGGGTCGAGGACCGCGCCGACGCCCTTCACCGGCGCTCACTCCGGCGGCAAGCCCGCTGGATCTATAGGGGGAGAGGGCGGCTCCATGCTCCTGCCGGCAGCGGGCTCTGGCCCATGGCAGCGCGGTAGGGGCCGGCGCCGGTTATCCGTAGCTGCGAGATCGGGGAGGGGTTCCGGCGCCGGCGGCTCGGCCGGTGGCGTGCGATGCCGGCGGGGAGAGGCCGAGGAGGCCTGTGTGTGGGCTTTCCCGTGTCTGGGCTGGACAAGCGGAGATCCGTTGGGATGGGTCCGGATGCGAGTTTTTAAATAATTTGGCCAAGTGGGCCCGTGGCTTAGGGTACATGCTAGTAGTACTTACCAATGCAAAATATGCTCCTTTTATCTATCTTTTCTCGCCTCTCGACAAATCAACACATTTAAGATTGATTAAATATAGAGACGGAGGGAGTAATGCTTATTGTTTAGGTCTCGTTCGGTTCGCCAGAATGGACCGTTCCGCGCCTATAAACCATTCTTACTTGGTCAAGGTCAAAGTTATACAAATTAGCGAACCATTCCCACAACCATTTCGGTTGGAAATCGTTCCCGGGGATCATTTGGTTCCCAAAGAAACCATTCTTAGTTGAAAGAATGAATCCGGCCCGTTGGGAAGGGTCCTTCGGATGTGAATCTTTCAAAGAGGGTTGGGCTTTGACCATTGGGGCTGTGCTGTTAGAGGCCGTTTGGAATATAGAAATTCCTTATATAAAAAATACCAAAAGTTCATAAGGATCAATTCATTTTTTACAGATTGAAGTCGCGTTTCAAAAGGAGCATTACTATTTTTATTAGTGCAAATATAACGTTAAATGTTTCCTTCTTCAACACTAAGCCTTACTGTTTTATTAGTGTTTCAAGTTTTCTTCTTCAATGCCTCCGATTTTACACTTGCATTCCTACTACGCCTCAGTTTATGGCCCCTCTTTGGAACACAGGAATCTTGCAAGAATGCAATTGCAAATTAGAGAATAAAGTATTTAGATAGGTGTTTTGGATGGCTTTAGGAAATTCATAGGAATATGAATTGTGTAGCCTGCCATCATATGATGTGATGCTTATCATCTGACTCTTCATTTCTCTGTGATACATGGGATTTTCCTCGATCAATCCTATGAGCCACTACAGGGGTAATCCTATAAGAAGTTTTTTTTTGAATTGGGGAACTTCTCATTTACTCGACCGCTAACAAATTGTTAGCGACAATCACTGAAACATCATTGGGTACATCGGAGGAGATCACTCCCTTGCCCTCGTTACACCAAAACCCTAGCTCAGCCAGCTTATGAACTGCCATATTACATTGTCTACCAATGAATTTGCATTCAACATAACTAAAATTCATATCTATCATCGACTTGACTTCAGCAACTAGCAGACTTGCAGCCGCCTCATCATAGTTGTTTGAGTTGATCGCTTTCACCACTTCCTGTGCAACCTATAGGAAGTGTTTCTTTGCCTAATAAGGGTCAGAACCCACCGCCGTCGTTTGTTTTCATGGTATTTGGTCCACGGAACTTTCATATTTATAGCTAGAGCGCTTGTGTTACAAGTCAAGATGTGTTGCAACGTGTACATCTAATCTAATTGTCTATTTTACCAAGTAAGTTTATCTATTTTCTTTGAAATCATGGGATAGTTCATATATTAATTTTTCTTGTTACAAAGATATGCAGCTCGGCTGCTGCTTCTTTATGGAAGAACTTTGGATTGAAAGGTAGAGACTACTATTGTACTACAAAGCAACACAAAAGAAACTACTCAACGTGCAAGAAAAAAAAAATGATTTGCTTTATGAAACAAATCAAATAAATTTGTGGCATAAGTATTCTAAGAAAAAAAATATGGTTCATCTCAGAAGTGTTGAGTATGCGTCCAACATAACAATGTAAGGGACATGTTCATGCATGTAACTTAGTTCATTATTATCAGAACATCAAGCCGTAAGAAGTTTTTTATTCTTTTCAATTAGAGATTCGGACTTCTATCAATTCAACAGAATAAGGTAAACATTTAAGCTATAAAATATCAGCAAGGGGCTCTATAAGTTGGCCAGTATTTTATAAATAATATTCTCTTTTGATTCAGGCATTTAACTTTATCATAAATAGGAGCAGCAATGTCTATCAGCTACAAAACACTCCGGATGGCAACAATCCTTTGGTGTATACATCAGCATGCAAGATCTTGCACCTCTTTTTGCTGTATACATGTATAATGCATGGTTTTGCATAGTCTATAGTAGCTAAGCAGCACACAGTGTCCTCTGCTGCATATGGTGTTCTGGCATACCATACCTTTCAGCAGTCTATATATCAAAGGCTCAAAGCCATTTAGCTTTCACAAGAGCTTCAACAAGGACTTCCAATAGCAACAGCTCTGGCAATGTCCACAAGTATCATATAAGTTCGGCGATGGGACTTGTCTATTCAGGTGGGGGTGCGGCGTTGCTTCCCTAGTTTTTCCTGGCCCCATTGATGAAATTCAATACTGCCTTTTGCATAAAAAGCGCATACTGAATTTCTGACTAAAAAGGGAAAAAAGAAGACTTTATGTTTATGCAAGACAAATCTACCATAATAAACGTGGAATGGACCCATCTACCGCGCGCCTGTGGTGAAGCCAAGCCACTCCTTTGCGCCGACATGTGGGCCAGTCGCCCAGGCGCACGTCGCCCAGTCACCCCACCCCCGGTCCTCAGTCCTCACGAACGCCACGCCGCCGCACCACTTGCCCGCCATGGCCTCCCCTACCCATCTCACCCGGTCAATAGATGACGCGCTGGCCGGCGTCTGCGTGCAGCAGCGGCCAAGTCTTCGCCTGACCACGTCTGCAGAGGCGGCGTCCGGTCACCGACGCTTGCCCCATCCTCGACGTCGGCCGGCCACATCTGGGGAGGGCATCGGGCCGGACGCTGCCCGCCCCAGCCTCGGCCCTAGCCCCATCTGCGTGGGCATCCAACTCTTGCCCGTCCTTGGCTCCAGCTCCATCTGCGAGGGCATTCGACCGCCGCCGTCCTGCCCTTACCTCGGCTTGGCACGAGGGACGACATTGCCGCTAGGAGATTTGGATGGTACTTGCAAAGGTTGGTCCTTTCGTCCATATCATTGTCTCCATTAATCTTATCCTGCACATAATTAGTGGATGAACAATAGAAAATAGGAAACTTCACTTTCAGGTGTCAAACATGTTTGTTGCCTTAGTCTTCTTTGTGAACTACAATCTGAATGGATTTGTGCGTAGAGACAATGACACACTTGGTATAAATGTGAGGTTCCATTAGCTCCTGTCTTTTTTTAAAGGTGCTGAGATTTATTTTCGTGTGGGTAATAAAGGCAGTGATGGCGTCTCGATACTGAAATATGGTGGCATTGCACAATCATCAAGAACAACTGATCTCCCCATTGTTGCCTCCATCATTGTACTAAATTGATGGATGACTATATAAACGGAATTGCAAACATCACGTCAAAGAATCATTTTTTTTAAGTATAACACATTCAAACTTGAATTATCATGATTTTTTTTCCCGTTGCAACGCACGGGTATGATCCTAGTAATAGACTAAAAACGAAAGTAACTAATCAAGTCATATACGTACCTCTATCGATGTATGCTTTATTGTCGATGTGGGCTTGCCAGGGTTCATGTACAGGTCTTTCCGAATTTCGTCTTCCACGGCCTCCACCTCCTTGGGCGTGGTATGCTTCACAGATATTTTAAGAGAGACATGCTCAAGTGACAAGAGGTGCTCCAAACCCAAGCTACAATCACCAAACTTGTTCATTACCATTTCCACAGAAAACACTAAATCAAGTTCTTTGAGGTTTCGCATGCCTCCTGGTGCAAACACCACCCCCATTGGTCCATAATCGATTCTCATCTTTGTTAGACACTGGAATAGAGAGCACTTGCCAATGACCAACCTTTCTTCTCTGTCTTGTGTAGTTTCCGTCACAGTTATACTGAGATCACAGAGAGATGGTACACATCCGAGGACCTGAATATCCTGCTCTCCTAGAGTTAATAGTCTGATGTTTATGGTGGTCAAGAAGCAGAGTGATGACATCCATCTTGGCACTGCAGTCATGATGACAGTGTCTCCATCATGAGGTCCCATAACAATAGAGCAGAGTTGTTGAGGACCAGGATACAAACTGTCACGTTCGGAATATAGGCTGCTCATCATCTTTCCACTTATTTCCATGGATTTGAGGTTGACAAGGTTAGACATACATTGGATGAAAGGTTCCTCATAGCTCTCATCCCAATCATGAAACTCGATGGCCAAGGTCCTGAGCTCGGTCAGACACCCTAGATCATGCAGCATGCTTGGTGACTCGATAACTATCATCCCTTCAACTTCTTGTAGAGACATTAGTTTTCCAAATCCATCAGGCAGCCTTACTCTATTCCAAATACAAAGCCGAAGTAGCTGCTGCAGGTGAATAAAGGTTGAAGGCATCCTTTCTATAAGCGGACAATATCTTATGTCTAGTACTTGCAAAAACTGTAGATTTTGAATCTCCATTGGGATCTCGGTGATAAAATTTGTACCGTCGTAGACATTCAAATATCTCAGCTGAAACAACATATTGCAAATATCTCTAATGTGATGATTCTTCACTCCCACACAGTTACTTAAATCCAATACACGTAGGACAAGAAAGCTTGAAAGGTTAGGCATCAACTGAAAATCTTTAGTGGACACTGTAAGTGACCTTACGTGGGAGAAGCTCATTGTAGCCAGCTGCTTGACTTCCCCTTCCTGACTAATTTGCAGGGACAACCTGCGGATCTTTTTAGGCAGATCAAGAGATATGGGCTGTTGTCCACCTACTTTTGTCAGAAACTGCTCATCATTTGCCAAGAAATTGACAAGATCAAGGACCATATCATGTACTCGACAAGAAACAGTCTTACCATCACAGCCAATATCCACAGGTTGCATCATACTTCTGTTAACTAACTCTTGAATATAATCCGCACCTACTTCATACAAGGTTTTCCCTTGTTCTTTATGGACAAAACCTTCACCAATCCATTTCCATATCAGAGGTGGTATTTCAATCTCGTAGTCCACTAGAAACAAACCTAGATACAACAAGCAAGCCTTTAGATGTGAAGGTAGGTCATAGTAACTAACTGATAGTATCTTTCTCATATCCTTCACAGTATTGCTACCATCAAGACCAGAACCCATGGATCGGTACACATTTGATAGATACAACAAGCAAGCCTTTAGATGTGAAGGTAGGTCATAGTAACTAACTGATAGTATCTTTCTCATATCCTTCACAGTATTGCTACCATCAAGACCAGAACCCATGGATCGGTACACATTTGACCAATAGTTATAGGTATTTATTTCCTTTCCAGTTTTATTGGCTAACATACTTGCCATCGTAATGATAGCTAATGGTACTCCACCACATTTCTTTAGGATTTTACCAGCCACTTCAACTAAATTATCAGGAGGACATTTGTCTTCACTGCCAAAAATTCTTTGGTAGAATAACTTTGTTGAGTCAGTGAGAGAAAGAGGTTCCATCTGATAAACACTTTGTTGACGCAAAATGTGACCACCCGCGTCTCACACACAGCAAGCCGGAAAGCCTAGCTTCAATCGGGTGCCGGGCGTACGAATCCGGTGGCGTGCGATCGATTTGACCTGAAAATCGACAAGGGATAAAACGGTAAGATCATAAGCCGGAACGTCTTTGGGTGAGACCAGACAGTTCCATCTTTACGGCCCCGAAGCCACTTACGACGACACATAGCTATGGAAGCTATCGCCAACGGGATGCGGTTCATTCGGCTAAAGTAACATAACCGATGTAAACAGAACAAACTAGCCGAATACGGTAAATGAAGACATGTTTGAACAAGATTAAATCATTGAAGCATATCAAACTACATCTCATGTTTAAAGCATCTTTAAGCACTAAAAATTAAGAATAAGTAACTTATAAATATAAATCTACTAAACAACACATGCATAGGCTACTCCAACTAGTACGCCGCACGTCTAGCCTTCATAAACCCGTCGAGCATAAACCCAAGCAAGCTAATCCACCGCATGATACCACTCACTATGAATTTACACCACTCCTTGCTACTAGATCAATCCACCGCATGATACAATCTAGCAATAAAGAGCTAAAAGCATATAATTATCTAACAGATCTATAGATACTTGCTACATGTATAAGCATAACCGTATCGGCAAGATTGCCGAATCGGGGTCCATGAAGAAGGAACAAACAAGCAACATGTAAAAGGAGCCTATCAGATTAAACCGATCTCTAGTCCACCGGATGACTAGCTCTAGAGTAACCCAAAGACTGCATCCGCCGCACGGTACCCGGTCTGTCAAGGCTTATCTACATATAACGTGAATGAACCCGCAACATGTAACAATCTAGATCGATCTAATTCGGCTATATGAGCTTGATCTACTCGGTATTGAATAAGCATGAAAGGAACGATCAACAAGCCGAAAGAGTATCAATCTAGATTGGGCAAAAGAGTGTTGCAAATAATTAAACATTAAATAAAGCATGCAACACGTGATAACTTAATGAATCTATTAGATCTTGCCAAATCTAAAAGAGCCGATAACTATCTTTACTCATGTCTTAATCCGCCGCACGATACAAGGCACAAGCAAAAACTTCCCATCATTAAGCTTAAATCCGCCGCACGATACTAAGCAAAACGGATGAGACTACTTGCATCACATCTAAATCCGCCGCACGATACTAGACATGATAACAAGGTTGCGGGACTTACGGAGGTCGACGGATCGATTGGCCCTCTCGAAGAACTCGACGACACGACTAAAGGACTCGAAGGGTGGCGCGTAGCCGGTTGTATTGATTTGGTTGTGAACCCCTATTACAATGGTCGAGGGTTTATATTTATACCCTGGACAAAACATGAGTCCTAAGCACTTACGAACTATCTAACCAAAATTGGAAAGACAAAGACATGCTAACTCTATCCATAATCGGAGTCCTTGATCATCACGACTCCTTCCCTTTTCGATCGGCTTCCTTTTTCCTATCTCCGCCTTCAAATAAAGCGGTTGCCGACCGCTTGGCCATTTGCCGAACACATGGAAATTAGCCGACCGCATATGCACTTGCCGAATTCCTCTCTCGCCGTGCGGGTCCACGTCATATTCCCCGACCATATTTCGGTGTTAACACATGCCCCCTCAATTTCGAGATAAAAGGATTTTATTTCGAAATTGACTATCGCCGCCTTTCATCTAGGTCGGCACCGCCAACACCCGGCCGCCATTTGAGATCTGCGCTGTTGTTGACTTCAATGGCGACAGAGACTTCAACCGGCTCCATCATGGCGACGGGAACTCAAGAGGAGTTTCTAGAGGTAACCCTACTTGCTTTACCCATTCGGCAATTCTTTCGAATCAATTTCCGAGATGCACCTTTTGATCCATTTGCTTCAATTTCTTCTTAAAGGAAATGAAGAATGAGATCTTGATCTCCAATCTTGCGTGTCTGGATCATTTTTCTTGGTCCGCGGGAGACCCCAATCCAAGGGAATTTATTGAAAAGGAAACCCCGAGGATCCCCTTTAAGTCTAGGATTTCTCCCCCAAACAGATGGCCGAATACTTTCAAAACATGGCCCCTTCCTTCAATCACGGGATGGCGTGATTGGTACCGTAGGATGCGATCCGGGAGCGAGTGATTTTTGGGAATCCCAAGATATTCAGCATTGTCCGGAGCTTTCTTTAGCCGAAATGCCTAGGAACGACTCCCTCCCCGATAGCCGCTTCCCACTTCGGTCCGACGCCATCAATGCGTTCATCTTCGGTCATGGCCCAATGTCGATCACTCTCTCGGACATTTTTATGATGACTGGTTTAAACATTACCAAGCCAACATACCCATTCAAATACAAAAGCACCGACTCCACGGAAGGCGATCAAATCGGGAGGAGGTGGGCCAAGTATGTCCAGGCTTATGCTTCAACCGGCCCCGTGTCGATAAAGAGTATAGGGCATTCATGAACATGTGGTTATGCAGATTCATTTTTACGTGGCAAGTCCAATGAGCCCACTCGAATCACATAGTGATGGCTGAAGAATTGGCTACGGTGCAAGCCGATTCCTTTAGGCAAATATCTCTTTGGGAGCTTTCTACCACATGATGCACCGGACATCGTCCGGATGAGGAATCGAGGCGAAATCTCCCGTGTCAATGGACCATGGTGGCTTCTTCGGATGTGGTTGCAACTATACATGCATCAGATTGTCTCTGTAGATCTCCACAATCCGAACTTTCCTTCAATCAATTATCTTTGAAGGTGAAGACCCGGATACAAATCTTGTCGACATATGGAGAGGCTGCATCTTCAATCATTATTGACTTAGACCTGGGTCATCTTTTCAAGATCTTCTACAAGGGATTCAACCACATGATCTGGTTTCCCTACGGGGAAAATGAAAATTTAACTCTCCCTTATGATTCAGCTATGAGTTGGGCTGCATAGATGATGATTCCGGGGACATTTTCAATGCTTTCATCAAGCCCCGTGCTCGCCATGACAGAATTTCACCATGGTCGGTTGATAAGCTCAACTTATGAATTTTATAATCCAAACATGGTTGCCAGACAGTTTGGACTTGGTCACTGCCCCCAAGGCCATATTTCTCGAGCATCATCGGACCCGGGAGACACCGCTGAATATAACCGAGGCCAACAAAGTCTTCAATCTTGGATGCAAGCTCCCAACATATGAGCCCAATCCTCCGGTGATAATTGAAGCTACTCATTCTTCCTTCAACCTCTCGGTGGCAAGAATGGCATTCTCATATCTTGAGCACAAGTTCACCCTTTATGCCAAGTCTTGATGCCTTCATTTTCTTCGATGATGAGGTACACACTCTGACCACCTTTTACTTCATATCTCGTTCTGTTTCTAAAACATCTCCTTTGAACAGGACATTGCTCCTCCAAGTCCTCCGAGGTTCAATATTGGCAACCCGGCCCCGTTGCTGCTTTGGGGCATGATGCTCCAAGTCGACAGTGTTCAACAAGATACCCGCGACGATACGGTGCTCTGAAAGATCTCAAAAGAAAAACTTCTTCCTCCCCTATCAAGGACACCGCAATTCCCAAGAAAACAAGATCTAAGAAAGCTAAACCACTCCCTCGGGTATGAATGTTTTTTATCCTTTATTTTCCATCTGCAAGTGTGTTTTGCACTTATCACTTTCTTTCAACATGTGCGAGGCCAACCCTCAAAGTCCCGATAGGGTAGTGATCTTGGACAACTCTCCCGGAGCCTCCATTGGTCAAGCAAACAATGAGCTCACCAATGATCTTGATATGCATCAGCGAGACGATCAAGTAGGTGAACAAGGAGATATAGCAGAAGAAATTCCCTCTCATCGGGTTGATGAACAAACAGTGTGATCGGGGAGAAGTAGCGAGAGAAAATCTCTCTCACCGGATTACGGTTTTAACTCCTTCGGCAATCCAAGATGCATCAACAAGCCATGACACTGCTATCTCTCAAGCAAAGAATCGCACTAGTCACTCGAGTCTTGATGCTACCCGGGATGCCATTGATCGGGCTTTTGCCGAGGAGGTATTATTTTACTCCACTTGATTATTTTTACTTCCAACCGAGTCATTCGGTTAAATTACCTTCCTTGTTCATCAACGGGACCTTTGCTCACCCTCAAGCCGACTTTTCCCTTATCGCCGAAGAGTATTTGGGGACAAAGACGATGAAGTTTCTTCCAACCAAGCAAATTTGTCATCGGAGAGTCAAGCCAAGCTAAAGGATATAATCTCATTTCGAAAAAGGATATTGTTGCTTTGGCCCAAGACTCGACAAAATAAGGGAAATAGCGAGCTTATTGATCAAGAGCTTCCTTCCAATCTCAAGGCCGCCATAGACGCTTTATCACACCTTGATGATCAATTTGCTTGCTATCAAGAGAGCACACAAGAATATGTCCACCAAAGTTGATGCGGAGAAAAGAAAAATGGCCAAGGAAACGGAGGCCAAGGAGCTCTATTCTAGCATCAAGTCAAGCGAGCATCTCTTGAGCACCTTAGAACCAGAGCCGCAGGTCATGAGAGAAGAAAAAGCCAAACTTGAAGCTCAATTGGCTCAACCGAATGCCAATATTCAGTCTCATGAAACTAAGCTCGCAAATCTGCCATCTCTTGATTCGGCTAAATCCAAAATACAATCGGTTATTAAGGAGACGCGGCAAATCAAAAGCAAACTGTCCAATATCCAAGATTCGAAGAAGAGGACCAAAAAGCTCTTGATGAGGCCAACCGAATCAAGATTGATGCTCTTGCTTTGTTATCAATTCTTTCTTAAATGTATAGATGCTTGGCTTGTACTTGAAGATGTAGACTCTTAGGCTTGGCCTTGTCATACTTGAAAACAATTTCTTTTCTCTTGAAAAGTAGATAATCTTTATCTTTTTTCTCGCTTCGTTACCATTCGGCTCTTCCAATTACAACTTGTACTCATAGACGCGTATATCGCCCGAACGTAACTATTGCCGCTTCAAGCGTTCACTTTAGCCGAATAACTTTCATCGCCTATTTAGCCGACCGAGCGTATGGTAACCGAATCGCCGTAGTAATGGGCTCGGCCCAACTCAACATCGGCCCATAAACGTGGAAACCCTACTCGTCGCTTGGCTTTCCCACGGTCTCCACGGCTCCCACGTTCATAAATAGGACCGGTCGGCTCCCACCATCACCACATCAAACACAAGCGGTTGCTATCTTCTTCAATCTCTTCCACTTCCTCCTTGCCTTCAAGCCCAAAAACCCCCACCATCACCAATGGCGAGCGGCGGAGATCGTAATAAGCGTCCTGCCCAGGACGAGGCGGAGGGTAGTAGCAACCGGCGCCGGCGGTGAGATCTCTAATCCCTTGAGTTGTGCTATTCGATAGTCTTTACCCGATCTGAACCTCTGCCCCCTTTGCGGTTGTTTATCTTCTTGATCCGTTTCAGGGCTACTGGGAACACCGGCGACTACATCGCCAACGTCCGGAGGCGGGTCGCCCGGGCCGGCACCCACGCTCCCTCTTCCGCTTCCGCTCCTGCTCCTGTGGTGGACGCGGCGGAGGGAAGCAGCCGTGGTGGTCGCCGTCTGCAAGAAGAAACGATCTCCCCATCTTGTCTCGTGTTTTTTCTAAATTAGCCGATCTTGACGGTACCTCGTTTGTAGGACGGCGAGGATCAGCACCGGCCAATGGCGCTTCCCGGCGCCGGCTGCGGCGTTCGACGCCTCGCCCGCGCCGGCTCCCGCTCCGGCCCGGCTCTGCTCCTTCTCCGGCACCGCTTCGCCCGGCTTCATCGGGGTCGGCTTCGTACGTTCCTATATGGGAGAGGAACGACGAGGAGATCCCGCCGTACGCCCGTTACGACGCCGCCGCGTATCGCCGTGAGCGGGATGAGGCGATGAAGCTTCTTGGTGAAGAAACCAAGAAGTTCGGGATCGCTCGGCGGAGTTGGAGGACAACTGCCGCCGCGAGATGAGCGAGGCCATCACCGTATTCACTTTTCGCCAATTGCCTTCAACCCATGTTCCATCCGATTCATCTCGCTCATTGATTAATCTTATTTTTCTTTGCGAGACCTCACCGCGGAGCTGGACCGCTTGAAGGTGGCGGCGATGGCGGCGGCCAACCACGTGAACGCCCAAGGGCGACGCCGGGTGGAGCGCCTCGAGGCGGTGCCGGTCGGGTCGACCAGGTTGCCCTTCATGGCGTGCGCCTCGGCACCTCCTCGGCTGGCGGGGATGTCGTCTGGACCGGGGACGACTACGCTCCGATGCCGACCGGCTTCCGCGGCGGGCTCCTCACGAAGTCGACGACATCGAGGGCCTCTGGGGGTTACGACGCCCACGCCGACGCCATGGCCAACGCCACCAACCCTGAGTCTGTCCTCAACAAGCTCTTCAACGAAGAAGAGGAGTAGCTTGTACTAGGATTGGCGCGGGTTGTAAAATAAAATTTTAATGAAGAATGTTGGTCCTCTTCTTGTTCTTGCTTGTCCGTGATGACATTCGTCTGCGTTGTATTTGCTTCTTTGCAAATTTTCCCTTAGCTAGAACTCGATCGCAACGCTCTTCCCAAACGAAAACTCCCGAATCGCATGACATCATTTTAGCCGATTAGATCTTGGTCCTGTTCCATGACTTGACGGTTTGTAGCGTAGTACTTCAATTCCCTTTATCTTCTTCCGATAAACCTATCAGTGAGAGATAAGATCAAACTGTTCACTTATACTTTTAAAAATCGACTAAAGGCGATACAACGTATCGGCTATTTTTGTTCGAAGACGATACACACGATATCGGCTATCTTTCCACTAGAGGCGATAATATTATCGGTTACTTCTTTCCAACTTCTTTCCTTTGCTCGAAGGCGATTTTATTCAATCGGCTATACCACGCTTATGTCATAATCACAATTAAGATCCAACTTCGATACTTGGATAAAACTTCTTAAGGTATCGCCATTGATGGCTCTAGTAAGTTCTTCTCCAAACAGCGTTTTTAATATATACGCATTGCCAGTGCACAACCGACAACCCGAAAAGGTCCTTCCCAATTCGGAGACCACTTGCCGAATATTCGTCTTTGGTACCAATTGGCAATATTGTTTTCCAAACCAATTCTCCTTCGCAAATTGCTTAATTTTAACTCTCTTGTTGTAGTACTTGGCAACACGTATTTTATTCTTCTCAATATTCTCCAAGGCCTTAAGACGAATCAAATGCAAATCTTCTAACTCATCCATCATCGAGATCCTTATAATCTTTTCTGTCAGTCCTTTTGTAACTCAACTCTCCTTGATCCGATTGCAACTCCCAAGGCATCAAGCATTATGTCCATAAACCAACTCATATGGAGATGCTTGTGTGGACCCATGGCAAGCCATTCGGTAAGCCCACAATGCTTCATTAAGGACCAAGTGCCATCTCCTTGGCTTCTCATCGATTTTCTTTCGAATAATCTTGATCATGATCTTATTTGACGCCCGCTTGGCCATTGGCTTGTGCATAATAAGGAGAAGAATTATACTGACCTTATCCCCATGTTTTCAAAGCAAAATCACAAAACTCGAAGAAGTGAACCGAGTCCCCCGATCGGTTGTAATGGTGTGGAATCCCAAACCTATGAATTATATGTTCCTTGACAAACCGATCATATTTTTCGATGTGACCTTTTTCAAAGGGATAGCTTCAACCCACTTGGTGAAATAATCTGTTGCTAGCAACACAAACTTGTGTCCTTTGCTAGATGGAGGATTGATCTGTCCAATTAAATCTATACCCCATCCTACGAACGGCCAAGGTTTAATTATCGGATTGAACAGATGCGGTGCTCTCACGAACATTACCAAATATCGACAATCTCGACACCCTTTGTAATATTCAAAGCAATCCTCCAACATAGTCGGCCAAAAGTACCCCGTCCTCCTTATTATCCATTTCATTCGGTAAGCCGACCTGATGTGCACCACAAGCTCCTTCATGGACTTCAAACATAATCTTCTTAGCTTCTTCTTGGCTCAAGCATTTGAGCAACACTCCATCTATAGACTTGTGGTACAACCGATCATCAAGAAGCACAAATTTAAATGCCTTATACCCGAGCCTCAGGAAACTCTTTGAGATGGATCTTTCGGATAGTTGATAATGTCACTTCTCCAGTCATTACTTATCGATCGAATTGAAAACATCTTCTTCGTTGTATAGACTTCATGATTTTCCCGATATCCGAGCGGCTTGAGCTAATTTATTTGCCTCTCCATTGTGCTCTCGGGTATATGATGCAAAGTAACTGCGAAAAACTTTTCGAAGTTCCCTACATTGTTCATGGTACCCTTGCGGTACATCATTTTTGCATTCATATTGTCCTGTCAACCGATTGATTACCAATTCAGAATCACCAAATACCTCAACAAAGCAATGCCTTGAGTTCTACCCATTAGAAGCCCTCTAAGCAAAGCCTCATACTCGCTTGGTTGTTAGTAACAGGATATTCAATTGAAAAAGCAAACTCAAATATCTTTCCCCGTGGGGATATCAAAAGAATACCAAGCACCACCACCTTTGTCACATGATGATCCATCAAAAAATAATGCCCATGGGGCAATGTTAATCATATCAACGAGATAAATCACGATGTTGAGTAATAAAATCGGCAATTGCACTGTCCTTTCACTTGCTTTTGCCGACTCATACTTTAAATTAAACTCGACAAAGTGCTAATACCCATTTGCCGATTCTCCCACTTAAAATCGGCATTGACAACATGTGTTTAATTACATCAAAACTAGATATAACCACACATTCGGCATTTAACAAATAGTGCCGAAATTTGGTGCATGAGTAATAAACACACAAACAGAGCTTTTCTATAGCCGAATACCTTGTTTCGGGATCTAACAGTTTTCGGCTAAGGTAAGCTATTACTCTCTCTTTTCCATCAAACTCTTGCATAAGGGCCGATCCTATTGTTAGGCTATCGGCCGCCACATACTGACTTGAAAGGCTTCTCAAGTTGTGGAGGTACCAACACCGGCGGTGTCTTCATATATTGCTTGATTTCATCAAAAGCCTTTTCGTATGTCACCCCGAGACAAATTTCGATCTTTCTTGAGCTTCAACAACGGAGAGAAAGGCAACACTCTTTCGATAAATTGGATATGAATCTTCTCACGAAATTGACCTTGCCCAAGCAATGATTGCAGCCGTAAGGTTAGTTGGGGGCACAACTTTGTCTATTGCTTCCATGCTCTTTTTTCCAACTTCTATCCCTCCTTTGTGGATCAAGAACCCTAAAAACTCACAGCCCGAGACTCCAAAAGCACACTTGTTTGGATTCATCTTTAAGCCATGTCTCCTTGTGCACTCCAAAGTCTTTCTTAAATCGGCTAAATGTCCTTCATGGTCTCGGATTTGACTACTACATCATCAATATAAATTTCTACAATCTTGCCGATTAACTCATGAAAGATATAGTTCATGGCTCTCGATAAGTTGCACCAAGCATTCTTCAATCCAAATGTCATCACTATCTACTCAAACAATCCAATGTGACCAGGACATCCGAATGCGTCTTTGCAATATCTTCAACCGCCATGAAAATCGATTGTAGCCGCATTGCCATCCATAAAGCGATAACTTCATAACTCTTCTTTGCATCCACTAATAAATCGGCAAGCGGCATTGGGTATCCATCCATTGGAGTAGCTTTGTTGAGATCTCGAAATCTATGCATACCCTCATCTTTCCATTCTTCTTGTAGACAGTACTATATTTGAAATCCATTCGCATACCCGCATGGCCGAATAAAGTTTGCTTCAATTAATCTCTCAATCTCTTTCTTTACATCGGCCAATACCTCCTCTTTATAGATTTTTCGTGGAGGTTGTTTGAAAGGACGAAATCCAGGTTTTATAGGCGGCTTATGCTCAACAATTGATCGATCCAACCCAGGCATCTCGTGTAATCCCAAGCAAAACAATCTTTGAACTCATTCAGCAACTCTATTAACTTCAATTTATATTCTGGGTCTAAATTTGCACCGATATACATCGGCCTTGACTTTGTGCTATCACCAACATTGATTTCTTCTAATTTGTCGGCCGACATGAAACCACGACCAGTTTGCCTTTGTTGCCATCGATTGGATTGCCCATTAAAAGTTCTTGTCGAGCCGATCGCTTGGATCGGTTGTTGATCCCTGTCGAACACATTGACGGGACCTTCTTTCCATACCTTACCCGAAAGGCAATCTAGTCCATCATACTCCCAATAAGCGAGGCTCGAAGTGGCAACACTCACCGAATCATCGGCTGAACAACTTCTACATCATCTCCTACCCACCTTGAATAAGGATTTGATGCATAGTTGAGGGTATACAAGCAATTAGCATGGATCCAATCCCTTCCCGAAGCATGCTATATGCCCCCTTGCCATCAATGACAAAGAAGGTAGTGATCAAGGTCTTGGATCCAATCATCGGCTCCACATGTACTTGCTCCACGAGTATCGAAGCATTGCCGACAAAATCTCTAAGGATCATGTCGGTCTGGGCAAAGCAAATCTTCATTTGTCATACCAAGTTTCGAAAGTAGCATAGGGCATAATATTGATAGCAGCCCCTCCATCAACAAGCATCTTAGTTAAAGGCTTGCCATTGACATATCCCTTCAAGTACAATGGTTTCGGATGACGATTTTTAACCGGCTTATCAAAGATTGCTTGCCGAGTCAACACAAGTTGAGCCATCGGGTCTCGGCATTCGGTCTCATCAAAATCGAGAATATACCTCATCTTGCACTTCTTGGTCTTCGGGAGCTTTAAACTCTAATGGAATGAAGAACACCATGTTGGTATTAGCCGATGGGCCCTGTCTACCATCCTTTTTCTTAGGACGCCATCTTGGCTTCTTTTTGGCTATTTCGCTTCATCTCTTGATTTCTCAAATTTGAACTCTTCTCTTCCGGCTTTTCCGAGACCGGGAGGGCACCATTGACCTTTTTGCCATCTCGTAGGAGCTCTCTTCCGTAGTATGGACACTACCGTGAGCCCATGTTTGGTCCGCAAATCTTTTCCTCTCGATATCCATCAAAACTGTTTATTTTTAGGCGCCGATCGTTTCGGAACTTTCATCCCAAGTCTATCATGAACGGGACGGTTGACTCGAGATTGCTCGTACTCCGAATATTGATCACGCATTCGGGGCAATTGTTTACGCGAGGCAATTTCAAGCCTTCATTCCAACAGTGTATCCGAAGAAGGAACAATTCCAATGAGATTGCTCTTGCTCTCTCCTGTATTCTTCTTGTTCCCTTTGGCGCACTTCGCTTCATATCTCCGACGTTCGCCATGAACTGCGCTCCTCCTCAATGTACTTCTTGTTCCTCATCATACTCCATCTTCTTTTCCCATTGCCACTTATTCAATAAGTGTCGTCTTGTAACCCCGCGCTTCGAATCGCGTGTATTCGGCAATTTCCCTTAGCCGCATCCGAAGTTTGACCCTTCTCTGTTCGGCTATTCTTGAACGCGCTTGTTGCACTTCCTCCTTGGTAACTTGCCGATTAGGGTCAATGAGAACCAATCTCTTTGGCTCTTTCGGATGTCGAACCTTCATCTTTCCCTTTTCCTTGGACTCACCGGCATCAACCATGCCTATGGAGAAAGAGACCATGTTCGAGGGAATGGGTTCTTGTCTACTTTCATCTTGCCATCAAATCTTAAGTGTCCATCTTGAATAGCCTTCTGAATTTTTACTCGAACACTCGGCAATCATTGATATGATGAGAGTTTGTATCATGAAATCCACAAGTACTTCTTATCCTTTACTCCTTCGGGCGCGGCATAGGATGTCCTTACGCGGCTTAACGCGTCCTTCTTGGACCGATACAAAAAGAGCTTATCTCGCTTTATCGACATCAAAATCATAAGATCCCTTCTTGCTTCACCCATCGATGATCGACCAAAGTAGGCTCTTTTGTCCAGTCAACTCTGCAGAGACTACTTCATCTTCATCTTCATATTCGATGCTTCCTCCGAAATCACGATACATATCAACGGTTGCACTTGTTCTTCCGAAAACGAGCATCTCTTCGAACCCTTGGGCTTGATTGCTCATTCTTTGTCGCTTTTGTGCAAGTTGTCCAAGATCTTCAAACTCCATGCCGAATAGCTTGTCTCTAATATGTGGCGGCATGCCCGCAATGACCAATTGTGCAAGCCGATCATCGGAATAGTCGAGAATAGCACATGTTCTTTGCTTCTCGAATCTGCGGAGATACTCCATTGGTGTCTCGTAGTTTTCATCCTCATAGACCACAGATCAACCATCTTCTTCTCATTGGTTCCCGTATAAAAGTATGAATGGAACTTTTGCTCCAATTCGCCCATGTACCAATGGAATTGGCCGGCTGCGATGCAAACCATGTGAAAGCCGGCCCGTCGAGACATAGGAAAATATCGATCCTCCAAGCTTCATCGCCAGCAGCTTCTCCAAGTTGCATCGGATATCTACCGACATGCTCAATGGTACTTGGTATCATCCCGACGAGAATTTGGTCAAATCCGTTGGTGGTTTAACTCTTGGTGGAAGAGCTACCCTATTGTACCATTCGGGGAAAGGAGATTTGTATGCATATGTCCGATGCTTTGGTTTCGGGCCGAATTGATTCGCATCATATCGGCCATTCTCGCTTAGGAGCTCATCATTTGCATCTTTTGCTCCCTGTCTCCTAGAAGGCACTCCGATGCACTCCTCGTATCCCGGATTCGGCAAAGCATCCGAGCACCGTAATCGTGAATTCACTATACCCATCTCCATAGACACTCTTCTCGCAACTGTTTGCTCGGAGAAATCTTATAAGCGAGATGCGGTATATCGTTGTCGCACCAAAAGCTACGACCATGAGTTTCTTTGCTCGGTCACGGGAGGCTTCTCTTTTCCATCATGAATAACTCCATCTTTGCTTGTACCGATTATCTCTTCTCCTCCAGTTGACTTCCCGAAGATTGCCGAGTGTTGAAGTACACTTGGCCCAACAAGCTCTCCAAATCTTGCTTCAAATCGTTTGTCAAGCTGCCGGACCAAAAGTTTCAGCCATGATTTTGCGGAAGGTGCCCAAAAAAGCTGTGTTGTGATTCAACATAGTGTCTCCTACGGCTTTGTAGATGGCTCCAACTACCCTCTCGCATCTCCTCCTCGTCGGTAACATCGATCGCCCGGCGAGAAGAACTCGTGGCGTGCTTGCTTGATCATCACTCGCCACTCTTGTTCTTGGAAAAGGACATCGAGACATTTCGCTGAAATTGTTCCATTGCTTGCTCCACCATCCGGCGTTGCTCGCGGCGGCTCGTCCATGGTCACGTTCGAACGTGATGTTGTCAATTTCCGATCCCATCTTATATTGAGAAGTTGTCCCACCGGCGTGCCAAAAAGTGTGTTGACGCAAAATGTGACCACCCCCGCGTCTCACACACGGCAAGAAGCCGGAAAGCCTAGCTTCAATCGGGTGCCGGCGTCGAATCCGGTGGCGTGCCGTCGATTTGACCGAAAATCGACAAGGGATAAAACGGTAAGATCATAACGGAACGTCTTGGGTGAGACCAGACAGTTCCATCTTTACGGCCCCGAAGCCACTTACGACGACACATAGCTATGGAAGCTATCGCCAACAGGGATGCGGTTCATTCGGCTAAAGTAACATAACGATGTAAACAGAACAAACTAGCCGAATACGGTAAATGAAGACATGTTTGAACAAGATTAAATCATTGAAGCATATCAAACTACATCTCATGTTTAAAGCATCTTTAAGCACTAAAAATTAAGAATAAGTAACTTATAAATATAAATCTAGTAAACAACACATGCATAGGCTACTCCAACTAGTCTACGCCGCACGTCTAGCCTTCATAAACCCGTCGAGCATAAACCCAAGCAAGCTAATCCACCGCATGATACCACTCACTATGAATTTACACCACTCCTTGCTACTAGATCAATCCACCGCATGATACAATCTAGCAATAAAGAGCTAAAAGCATATAATTATCTAACAGATCTATAGATACTTGCTACATGTATAAGCATAACCGTATCGGCAAGATTGCCGAATCGGGGTCCATGAAGAAGGAACAAACAAGCAACATGTAAAAGGAGCCTATCGATTAAACCGATCTCTAGTCCACCGGATGACTAGCTCTAGAGTAACCCAAAGACTCGCATCTCGCCGTACGGCACCCGGTCTGTCAAGGCTTATCTACATATAACGTGAATGAACCCGCAACATGTAACAATCTAGATCGATCTAATTCGGCTATATGAGCTTGATCTACTCGGTATTGAATAAGCATGAAAGGAACGATCAACAAGCCGAAAGAGTATCAATCTAGATTGGGCAAAAGAGTGTTGCAAATAATTAAACATTAAATAAAGCATGCAACACGTGATAACTTAATGAATCTATTAGATCTTGCCAAATCTAAAAGAGCCGATAACTATCTTTACTCATGTCTTAATCCGCCGCACGATACAAGGCACAAGCAAAAACTTCCCATCATTAAGCTTAAATCCGCCGCACGATACTAAGCAAAACGGATGAGACTACTTGCATCACATCTAAATCCGCCGCACGATACTAGACATGATAACAAGGTTGCCGGGACTTACGGAGGTCGACGGATCGATTGGCCCTCTCGAAGAACTCGACGACACGACTAAAGGACTCGAAGGGTGGCGCGTAGCCGGTTGTATTGATTTGGTTGTGAACCCCTATTACAATGGTCGAGGGTTTATATTTATACCCCGGACAAAACATGAGTCCTAAGCACTTACGAACTATCTAACCAAAATTGGAAAGACAAAGACATGCTAACTCTATCCATAATCGGAGTCCTTGATCATCACGACTCCTTCCCTTTTCGATCGCTTCCTTTTTCCTTCCTCCGCCTTCAAATAAAGCAGTTGCCGACCGCTTGGCCATTTGCCGAACACATGGAAATTAGCCGACCGCATATGCACTTGCCGAATTCCTCTCTCTGCCGTCTCGCGGGTCCACCTGTCATATTCCTGACCAAATTCTGGTGTTAACACACTTCCAGCTTGTTTTGCAACATCAAGATTGCGAGTTGTTGTGATTATTCTACTTCCACATTCATTCTCCATCAAAGCACACTGAATTGTTTCCCACACGTAAGTATTCCATATGTCATCGATGACAATGAAGAACCTATAACACACCAAGAGACCAGTATATATCAGGAAAGTTCTATCAATAATATTCTTTCTGCAGCTTTTCAAGTCAGAAGTAATTAATAAAAGGGTAAATAGAATTGGCTTTTGGACATCACACATGTAAATGACATTTACTAGAACACTTCAAATCGTAGTTCATTGATGGGCATTCAAAATTCGAGGTCATTTCTAGGACACTCAGCACCTAGTACAATAATAATACTATCTGGACACACCGCACCTACGATGATACACTTCTGATGAAAAACAGAAATGATAGGGGTGTTTGTTTAAGAGTTAACACATGCATCTTAAGTCAGAGTTTTTATTATATATGAAAGTTATTTCAATTCAAAATCTGAGAATTTAAAATGAACATTTGGGTCTCTAAATGACCCTAGATAAAAGTTATTATATCAACTACTTTGTAGATCATATTGAGATCTACAACCTCGCTGTGACTAAGTCAAAGTCGTTTGGAAAAACAAATTCGGAGCTCTAAACGATCTTACATTAAAAGTTGTCAAGTACAAATAAGTTAGATCTTACGGGAAGTGCAAATTTCTACGTCAACATACAAGGTCATTTGAAAAAAAACTTTAGAGACTAAAATTTAAAATATGCTAACTTAGAACGAATATTTATAATAAATGAAAATTAACTAAAAATCTGTAGATCATGTTGAGCTCGACAACTTTAATTTAAAGTTTATATTCAAATGACTTCATTATATAAGAGAAAAAAACATATATTGCTGTTATAGAGTCCGATGGAGATAAAAGGTATATGAAAACTTTAGCTCTTCACAAGATCAACAACATTTTAGTTTTGAGTTTTTTATTTGAATTGTTTTTAATGCTTAAGGGACTTGTTACATTAAAAAAAATCACGTATTTTTCATATGTGTATTTAGATGGCAATGAAATTTATATGAAAGTTGTTGCTTAAGAGCAAAAATGATGAATCTTTTTGAGAGCTACAATATGCTCAGATCCAGTAACTATGTGTTGAATCATAAAAATTACCTACACATGTTTAAAGCGATGGGCACCTACATACCTCTTGTGTTGAAGGAACTTGCTCAGCTCGCTGATTAGTTGTTCTTCACTCCATGTTCCTTGATTGATGTCTTTGTACTTGTCCCCATCAAGCTGGTAGAGCATGTCTTTGAAAATCTTGACCACGTCAGGATGATGAGACACATAAACAAATGCTCCACAAGCAAATTGGCCTTTAATCTTCTTGTACACAAGATTAGCAAGAGTAGTCTTGCCTAATCCTCCAAAGCCAACGATAGAGAGTACCACAGGCTGCTTCATTGATGCCTCGTCGCCCTCCATGAGCCTTTTCACAAGGTCAAGGCTCTTCTCTTCGGCGCCAACAAGCTCTGTCGCCTTTCTGTAAAGAGCTGATATCCGCAGACTGTCGATGGTTCTGCCAACAGGCTTGGAAGGAACCAGATCAACCTTATACCTGTCACGCCGCTCACTCACATCCTTTATGCGGCTCCTGATCTCCTTGATGTCAAGGCTGATCTTGTGCTTGATCCTGCCCCTTGTCAGCAGGTTGAGGCTTCTATCAATGAATCCCTTGAAACTATGTGGCTTGTCGTCGCCAACTCGGACAATGAATTTGTCGATATTGTCCTCGAGGTCGTAGGACAGCTCTCTGACCTCCCTTGCCCAGAGCTTTTGCTGGATGTCGGGCGGCTGGTCGATGGGTGCCTCGGAGACCTTGATGAGAGCAGCCTCCATGCTCTTGAGCTCAGCCTCCAGGAACATGATCTCACCCCTCACCTTCCTCTGCAGGTTGTACTCGTCCTTGATCAGGTTGGCCAGCTTGGGCAGGAGGCTGCCCATCGCTCCGGTGACTATCTCTGCCATGGTTTGCTCTGAGAGCTGTTACTGATGAGTGATGACTGATGGTGGTGTGAGCTGCAGGAGGCGCACCTACAAAATCAAGGACTAGCATCAGATCTGTGGGAGATACAGAAGAACAACACAAGATGGAATCAAGCCTCAAACCTTGTGACAAGGGAAGAAGTCCCAAATCTCTGCTCGAAGACAAGAGACCCAACAAGTCTCTCAACACAACAGTCAATCAACAAGAAGAACCACGGAAAGGTCAGATGGAGATAAGGTAGGCAAGGGAGCAAGGCAAATAATGGAGGCCGGGCAAGATGGGAGGGGCAAATAATGGACGCTCTGATATTATGGGGGCCAGGGCCACATGGAGCAAGTCAATGCATAGTTACATTGCATTATTGCCACAGTGAATTGGGGACCTGACCTGCCACCTAATCCCTCAGTCTCATTATGATAGTGAATTTCCAGGAGGGATTGGGTGGATCCCTCGCTTGCCCTGTTGTGCTCGGTTGAGAGGGAACTAATAGAGGGACTGATGCTCAGTCCTGGGCCTTAATGTTAGCTTTGCCTCGGCTTTGAACCTTTTACATTTCTATACACAAGTACAACCATGGAAATTGAAAGTTCTCAATTCTTGGAAGCTAGAATTGTTCACTTCTAGAAATATGTGCTCATCAGGTCCGTTAACAGACATATTTATATTTGATGACTAAAGATAAAAGATAAGACAGGCTACTCTCCAGCCAAGAATGCTCTAATCCCCAATACCCTTTCCCCTCTTCCTTTGGAGAATGCTCTAAGCCCCAACACCCTTTCCCTCTTCCTTTGGAAACTAGAGCTTCTTCGTATCAAGCTCCTCAACCTCAAAGATGTAATAACTAATAACTATCATAAAAGAAGAAAATGCCATTGTAAGTAGCTGACAGCAGCTATAAGCCATTTACATTTCAGCAAGCTAAATATTCAATGTGCTGCTTCAAAAATAATCTAAAATTGTAGCTTATCCCCTTCAAAAATAATAAAAAATTGCATCATCCGTAGCCTGTCTATCCCTTTCAGGCTTCAGCTGTAGTCCATGGGATAAATTGGAGATGAGCAAATAGAGAGAACATAATTCATCAATAATGTAACAAAGCTAATGAAGAGCACAATTTTTCCCAAACATGGATCGTAAGCAAGAGCATCATCCAAGATCTAGGAGTCATGGTGACAAGATATGCGACGACCGCAACACACATTTCTTTTCCAGTTCACAAGCACCACCCAAAAATTAAGTGCTGCAAGAACATCATGGAGCATTTTACCAAACGCAGAATCACATCATACAGTTCACCAGAAAAGTGCTGTGCTCCACAATGCCGCAGAGAAAAGTTTTATGCCAAAAAGGTCAGCTTAAGCATAAGGGTAGCAAGCAAAATGCTAAAGAAAGATACTAGTTTGGTCCATTGAAAAAGCTCAAATCCATGGCCATCATTGCCAAATGACAAGTAATGCCATCAATGCAACTCCAAGTGCCAGAAGCTCTAATCCATGGCCAGATGATAGCTACCAGGTCACCAAATGTGCATCACCTACAATAAATATAAACATAACAATGACTTTTGTCAATTTCCTCTGTACATAAATAGCTAATTCAGTTTTAGGCATGCAGAAGGAGTAAATTTCACGATTCTGCAAGCCTGCAAGGAGGATTTTTAGGAACTTACCAGTTACCATCCTAAACCTGAATTTTGGTGGGCTTGATTTTGATACAAGGGAGAGGACAAAGATGCCCTGATAAGATGCGCACGATGATCTGGGTTCTTTTATCATTCTGTGGGTTGCAATGGATTGTGATTTTTCTAAGTTTTTCACAACTAAACGTTTCTACTGCTTCCATACAAGGAGGATCTATTTCAGCATCAGCATTTGGAAGCCTCTCATAGTCATCATCTCCACTCTGGTAGATGAAAGAAACCATTTATTAAATTCAATTAATAAGCAGAAACATCAATAAAGAGGGAGCGGGTAGTATATCTTGCCTTGTCAAGTTGCAGGACAACTTTTTCTATGCCAGGCGAGTGCTGAAGAAAGCATATCAGTGGATAGCACCCACCATGCAGAAACCACTCGCCAAGGTGCAACCGTTTCAAGTAGCTGAATGTCTCACACCTTTGAAGATCATGCTGTAATACCTTTGGCACCACCTGAAAAAAGGTCCAGAAAAGTTTCAAAAGATGCACAAAAAATGGTACATTGGAACAAAAGTAAATCTAAAGTAGATAGCATACATTTTCAAACACAGATGGAGATACCAATGTCAAGTCCATGACATTTGACAGGGCACTAATAATACTGCAAGGAACCTGAGGGTTCTGGAAAGAGAGTGAAAAAAGGTAAATTGAGGCTGTTCTCACTGATGACACATCTGCAAGGTGAATGGTTCTTCTAGGTATCTCTTCTAGTCTCAGGGAGACTAAGTTTGGCATATCTATCACAAGATACTGAAACTCTCCAGGGTAATCTTTATGATTATGTGTACCAATAATTGTCAAACTCTTCAATTTTGTTGACGAAAACATGGTGACATGGATGGCACAACTTGTCAACTCTAGAGCACCTAACACTGGGCAGCAGTTGGAGAGGTTCTGGACAAAGCAGTCATCTACCGAAAAATGGCAAAGGCCTAAATTTTCAAGTGCACCGAGGTGAATGGGAAAGGATAACCCTCTATAGAAAGGGGCTTGGGGCCAGAATGCTTCAGTATGCCTAGAGCCCAGGCATTGCAATCAAGGGCATGGCAAATCCAAGGATGGATGTCAGAATATTCGAGGGAATCATCGGAGCTGTTGCAGATGGCAGAAATGAAAAACGCATCCAGTGGCACTGGCTTTGGCAAAGAGTTTCAGTACATGACCACATTGTCAACAAAGTTCTTGAAAGTTCCCATGCTGCTGAACTTGGCCGCATCAATATAGAGCCACATCAAAGATGCCCAGAGGTTCTGCCACCTCCGTGACAGCAGACTTGTTTGCACTGCCTCCTGCAGGGTTAGGAAGTACATGACATGGAGCAGCAAATCATCTGGTAGGTCACTGATCCTGTCATGGCCAGTCTTCTTACTGAGAGAGTCACAGGCAACTGTTTCTGGAAGAACTTGCTTCATCAGGGTTATTCAATCTAGCAGGTGATGTGCATGGATACTGTTTCTGCAGAAAAAAATGGAATCGTAAGCTAAATGACAACACTGCGAGAACAATATGCAAATGAAATGTACTATAGCAAGCAGAAAACAAAATGAATTTGGATCATGAGTAGAAAAAGTTAGTCCTCAGTCCTCACTTGTCAACGCTGGACATATTAACCACTTGAGGCCGTTGCACTCTGGTTTTACTCCAGGGTGGAACTAAATGGGCCATTTTCAGGATGTGATGTCAACCCGATAGGCAAAGACACATAATGTTCAAATAAAAATTGTAAAAAAAAAGTGGGGCCCATATGTCAATCTAGAAATACAATCTTCCCCCTCTCAGCTGTATTTTCCTTCTCAGCAGTAGTGCAGCAAGATACCGTCAGGCGTCAGCACCCATAGTTGCAGCTTCCCTTCCCGCCTCCAATATCTCAATTTCATTGAGATTCTTGGTATAAAGACCAGAGGCTGTGGTGCTAGTTGACAAATGTAGTTAACAAAGAAGATACAATGAGGGGAAAGTTGGTGGCTGGATGCTCCAACTGATTAAGGAGCTTTTTGCAGCTTGGTGGAGGGAATGGGTTTAGGTGGTGGATCAAGAGACTGGGCACAACACAATCTCCCAAATACATCTCACCAGTGGACATGGTACCACCAGCAGCAACTGTATCACACATGAAGAAAAAACACCCACGCACACACACACACGCACGCAAAATTCTTGCAATGACTTTTATCTCCGAGAAGTATAATGATCTATGTGGCTCTGCAGGGTCTGAGATATAATATGAGCCTAACATTACCAAATCTCGCTATAAGCAACACCGGCCTGGAAGGTTGTGTACAGTGGGTGCACAGGCGGAGCTCAGTAGGGGCTAAACCGCTAAACTGGGCTCCGGCCCATGCTTGCCTCCGACACATGTTGAAGGCAGAAGGTAAATAGCAGGTTGATTTATTTAGGAAACAAGAACCACTGCAAAAGCTTACAAGTTAGGACTAACCAAGCTCACAGCAGCACAGTAGTACATGTACTACTCCCTGAACAGCCCCGTGGTGGTACTGGCACAGCTTGTATCGTCAATAAGACTACCCGCACTCATCAACCTCTATATTCCTTCCTCAAAAGGAATATTCTGTCCTGATCAGCCAGATTCCTTACTCTATACAACTTTCTCCCGCACCCATCAATCTTTTACAGTTTACTCAATACCACAGTGGGACCCACTTTTAAGATTTTTTTTTTCTTTTTTCCTTTTTCCTTTTTTTCTCTTTCCTTCCCCTTTCCTCTCCACCTTATCCATTCGCAAGGAGCAGCGGGCGAGGAGCAGCGGGCTCGCCGGCCGCGGGCGATGCGGCCTCGCGGGCACGGCGGCCAGGCGGCGGCGCTCGCGGGCCGGGACCGGCGCGGCCTCGGCGGTCCTCGGCCTCGGAGCTCCAGGCGGCGGCGCTCCACCGAAGGCCACGGCACGCGGCTCCACCGGCGGCCACGGCGCGCCGCTCCATCCACGGGCCCGTCCATGGCGGCGCGGCAAGCACCAGCGTGGGGGAAGCCGGCGAGGCTACACAGCGGGCGAGTGGTGCGGCGTGCGGCCATGGCGCGAGGGCCCGGCGAGGCCCGGCAAGGACGCGCGCGGCCCCGGAGCAGCGGCGGCCCCGGCGGGATGCGGCCATGGCGGAGCAGAGGCGGGCGCGACTTCTCCTTCCCCTCTCTCCTCCCCCGACCTTCTCTCTCCTCTCGGCGGCGGGCCGTGGTGGCGCGGCGGGCGGCCGGCCGTGGTCGTCCTCGCCCTCTTCTCCGGCGCGGCGGGCCTCGCCCTCCATCTCCGGCGCGGCCGGCGACCGAGCAGGCGTACCCTGCTCCGGCTGCTCTCTCTCTCTCTCCCGTCCGTGCCACGCGGCGAGCAGCGAGCGGCGAGCGGCGTGAGGCGCGAGGACGCGCGGGCCCCGCGCGCGCGATTGCGGAAGCCCTCCATGGACGCCAGGAATACCGTTCGGCGTGGCTTCCGCAAGCGTTGCGGAAGTCTTTGCGTCTCCCGCTGCAGCTCGCATTCCTGTAAGACTCTCCTTCAGGAAGTTTTAAAGTACACCAGTGCAGCTAGTCTAAATCAGGCCGGCTGCAGCTTCGCTTTACAGTCAGCTACCTCATCGGTTGTAGCACTACTTGAATTTTCTATTTTGTCAAATGCCGCTACTATAGGCTTTCTTGGAACCTTATTTAGCGTACAGTCTGTTGATGTTTTGAACTAATACATGGTTGAGACTTCGAGAAGTTGACAGCATGAGATGCTTGGACAGTTGTTCTTTCCTAATTTTAAAACCGATACTTCGACGGCTAAGCGTCAAATTCCATTGATTATTTAGCGTACAGTCTGAGTGGGTATATATCTCACGTGCATCCTTTCTAAACAACCAACATCTTGATAAACAACACAACCATAGATCTCTAGCCATATATAAACTAACTAATACGCAGAGCACCACCCAATTAAGAGGCCAATAGAATACACGACTGACGGACTAGCATCAACACTTAACTGAACCAAACTAGAATGGGAGACTGGGCACACCTACTCCTCGCGTGCGTGCAACGATGTGCGCCTCCGGGTCTCCTCTGCTGCTGCTCCAGCGGTCCAGCCTGTAAGAGACACAATACACATTACAATGTAGTTCAACGGGCTAACAAAAAAAAAAAGAACTACGATATGAATCTGGCCAGAATAAGGCCGTAAAAAGCATACCAGCTTAGGAGGACTTTGGAGGGCTAGGGTTTGGAATGCCGGAGCCCGGAGAAATCAGGGGATCGAGGAAGCAGGCGCGACTGGACCCTGCCGACGCCCTTGGACGGTGCTCACACTCCGGATCTATCGGGGGAGAAGGCGGCTCCATGCTTCTGCCGGCAGCGGAGTCTGGCCGCCCATGCCAGCGCCGCGTCGGTGATCCCTAGCTGCGAGGCCGGGGAGGGGTTCCTGCGCCGCCGGCGGCTCGGCGAAATGCGGCGGCGGTGTGCGATGCGGCGGGGAGAAGCCGAGAAGAAGCCTGTGTGTGGACTGGAGATCCGTGGAGGGTGTTTTATTAGTGCAAAAAAAAATATACTCCTCTCTGTCTCTCTTTTTATCTACTGTTTTCACTTCGTGAAACAAACGTACTTAACTTTTACTAAATATATATAATATATAATAAAATAAATTACTACTATTAAATATGTCTAGATTTATTTTTTATAACAAAATTATCCGGAGATACAAATATTGTAAATATTTTCTATAAACTTAGTCGAGCCAATGTGCTCTCACGGCGACACCTAAATAGGGATGGATGGGCCGTTACGCGCCTTAGAACCATTCGATTTGATCAAGATTATAATATAAATTAGTTTTTATTTAGTAGAATACAAATTAGTGAACCATTCCTAGAAACCCTCCGTCCACGGATACTAGGTGCAACTACTTTTTCTATTTGTCCACGTATACTAGGCGCCGGGGGGCTGCGCATGCACTGAATGGGCGGCTGGAGTAATTGCTGGAGCGTTGGACTCCTCGTACCACTCCCCTCCCGTTGAATCTAGACGTTACGGCCTTAACTGGAAGCGGCAGGTCGTGAGTGTCCCCTTTCATGTCCGTGCCATCCGCGCGTGGCAGCTGGCGAAGAAAAGCTATGAAGATACCGTATCCATGCATCAGCAAGCCAACGATGAATCTGGAGGTCATCCGCTCGCGACCAAGGATGATGTCGATCATGGCGCCGAGATCGACTTCGACAACATTCGGTATGTACCTGACTCACTAGCCGACGACATCTATGTTCCAGACTCATTTGAGGACGAAGAGGAAAAAGCTAGCATTATTGCCGCTGTTGCTGCCCAAAGAGAAAAAGAAAGAGAAGCAGATGAGAAGGCCCTTGCAATCGTCCGTCCTATGATGTTCAAAATCGTTTTTCCTAATTTTCAAACAATGCCTGCAAGGCTGCAAAAAAGCCTAGATCCAAAACATTAAGATCAGGAGAATTGGGTGGCTGACACGTCAACCTTATATCCCACCCATCTTCTTTTGCAACACGGCAAAAATCCGGGTCATCAACTGCGATATGAGTCTTCGCGTTGTCTTGTTGAATGAATACTGGGCGTCCTCGTTCTTCAGCAGGCCATTTTTCTTTGACGGTAGGTAAGACCTTTTCGACTAGAAACAATACGGATAGTTTCTCTGTTGACCGATGTCATGGCCTTTAGCTCCAAGGTGTTCCTGTAATCAACCAAACATGCAAGTAGAGTAACCAAGATAAGTAGAGTTGCTATACTTAGTGCTCCTATTTAAACAAAATTAAAATCAGTACCTCTCGGCCTGTTGGGACTTTTCCTCTTGGCCGGCTCCAATTTAGTGAAGGGAAAAATTCCTACTTTACCATCAAATGTGCATACACTATTCTCAAACCTTGGGCGGGCTGTCACAGCAAGAAACATCACCTTTTCAATGAAATTTTTGCTCTTCACAGCTCTTCGAGGGATCTCTTCGCCTGGCGCCAAGTAATAAATTTGGTTTTTCTTTGTCCTATAAAACCATTTCACATCTATGTAAATGACATTGTACAAAGATTTGAATGTTGGGTCATCTGGTAAGCTAAGGCTATCAAGCATTTGTGTGAAAAATTGCACACGTTCCTTCATGTTTTGTTCAGTTAAGGTGAACTTTATGGCATTTGTATATGGCACCTAAACTTTCCTTCTTTTAGACGCTTATGCAATGTGCTCTTTGGCATCTCCAAGGAATTGGCTAGGCTACGGATAGTTTGACGCTCTCTAAGTGGCACGTCTTTGATGACATCTGGGTTAAATGGATGTTATTTACCGCCACAATTTTTTTTCTTATTGGAATCAAAAGCTGAAATTCCACCATCAGTTTTCCCTTCCTGCCATACACGCTGGACAACTCTCAACGGTACCCCCATATCACTAGCAACAGATTTCGTCACTCCCTCCTTCAGTATGCCTGGAGTTGTTCTTTCTAAGCACATCGAGTACACCGAATTCATGTGGTTTTGAATCTTCGATTTTCACATTAATTCCTACGAATAATGGCTCAGTTCAAATGACTCTTAACTGAAATGGGTTTTCAGGGCTTGGGATACATTTTAGTACTAGTACTAGTACTAGTTTATGAAATTGGGTAGTACTGTAATACTACAGAACATGCCTGCTAATGCTATTCCGGTATTTTGTGGCTATATGGACCAAGGAAAAGTCACCTTGCAAGTGCAACAACTAATGGCATCATCCGTAGCCTGTCGATCCCTTTCAGCAGGCTTTCAGCCCATGGGATAAATTGCAGATAGGCAAATAGAGAGAGTCATAATTCAATCAATAACATAACAAAGCTAATCAGAGCACAAATTTCCACAACCTTGGATCCTAAGCGAGAACATCATCCGAGATCCAGAGTCATGCTGACAAGATAGTACACACTGATCAAAAGCACATTTGAAGGGAAAGATTCCGCAACCAACGGTCCAGGAGCTAGGCTGATCAAATCGATCTGGAAAAAGAGCCGTAATGAATAGAAGCAAATTTTTCCAACCTTCGATAGGACAATCGGAACGCTTAGGTGCAGATCGAGACAAATTTCAATACTACGAAATTGAGTAAGACTACTGAATCTGCCCAACTGCTGCTGAACTTGGATGCATGGGTGCAGAGCCACGTCAAAGATGCGCAGAGTTTCAGCCACCTCCATGACAGCAATTTTAATAAGTATATGACAGGGAGCAGCAACTCAACCAGGTAGGTCACTGATCTATGAGGGTCAGTCTCCTCACCGTCACAGGCAAACATCCCTGTTTCTGGAAGAACTTGCTTAGGGACATTCAATCTAGTAGGTGTTGTGCACATATATTTTTCTGCAGAACAAAGGAATACATAGAGGAGAAGCAATATAAGCTAAAGGACTACAATGTCAAAATAATGTGCAAATGAATGTGTTATCACAAGAAGAAAACAAAATGAATTTGAAACATGAACGGAATAGGCAATCTAAGCTACATTCCTATTGAGGAGAAAAAGCTAGTCCTTAGTCCTCACAAGTCAACGCTGGACATTTTAACCACTCGAAGTTGTTGCACTCTGGTTTTAATACAGGGTGAAACTAAATATGGGCTGTTTTTAGGATGAGATGTCAAGCAATAGGCCAATACACATAATGTTGAAATAGAATGGTAAAAAATGGTGGGACCCATGTAAACCTCAAGCAAAATCTTCTCCTCAATTGTACTTTCCTTGTCAGCGGTAGTGCAACAAGATACCATCAGCACCCACGGTTGTCGCTTCCCTTCCATCCTCTTGTTGTCTAGGTAAGAATGAGCCTCTTGTAATAGCTCCATGAGGTCTTCATTGGAGGGTTCCTCTTCATCCTCACTACCACTCTCATAAAATTATACCTTAGAGTCCTTGGCCATGAAGCATCATGAAGGAGGGCTTGGTATTGATAGCCCGTATATTGGTGGTCTTCCTCTCATCATCATTATCATCACTTGAAGAAGCATCACTATCCCATGTAACACAATATGAGAGATCCTTCTTCTTCAATATCACCTTCTCGCTTTCCTTATCCTTCTTCATTTCTTTCTTGTCATTATTCTCATCACGAAGCATCATCCAGGAGGGCTTGGTATTGATAGCCCGTATATTGGTGGTCTTCCTCTCATCATCATTATCATCACTTGAAGAAGCATCACTATCCCATGTAACACAATATGAGAGACCCTTCCTTTTCAATATCATCTTCTCACTTTCCTTGTCCTCCTTCATTTCTTTCTTGTCATTATTCTCATCACGAAGCATCATCCAGGAGGGCTTGGTATTGATAGCCCGTATCTTGGTGATCTTCCTCTCATCATCATTATCATCACTTGAAGAAGCATCACTATCCCATGTAACACAATATGAGAGACCCTTCTTCTTCAATTCCTTGTCCTTCTTCATTTCTTTCTTGTCATTATTCTCATCACGAAGCATCATCCAGGAGGGCTTGGTATTGATAGCCCGTATATTGGTGGTCTTCCTCTCATCATCATTATCATCACTTGAAGAAGCATCACTATCCCATGTAACACAATATGAGAGACCCTTCTTCAATATCATCTTCTCGCTTTCCTTGTCCTTCATTTCTTTCTTGTCATTATTCTCATCATCACTATTGTAAGCACAATCCGCAATGAGATGATCCTTACTTTTGCACTTGAAGCATCTTCTTTCTTCCTTTCCCTTTGATGATGATTTCCTTCTACTACCATAGCCCTTCTTCTGCATGATTTTTTGAAATCTTCTCACAAATATAGCCATTTCTTCATCATCTTCATCAATTGAACTTGAGCCTTCATCTTCACTTGATTCTTCTTTCTTTTTCCTGCCCTTGCTCTTGGATGACGATGTGGTGGCTTTGCATGCCACACTCTTCTTCTTCTTCTCACCCTCTTGATCAACCCCATCCCTTTCCATACAGTCTTGTGTCATGACATCACCTAGTACTTGGTTAGGGGTTACATTCTTCAAACCACCTCTCACGATAATGGTGACCAATGTTTTGAACCTTGGAGGCAGGCATCTTAAGAAATGAAAAGTGACATCTTCATCACTTACTTTTCCACCCAAGCTCTTTAGATCATTCACAATCACTTGTAGCCTATAGAACATCTCCGGAATCCTTTCTCCTTCTTGCATCTTGAAACTTGTCAACTTGTCCTTCACATGGTATGTCTCTTGTGCCATGACATCACCTAGTACATGGTTAGGGGTTACATCCTTCAAACCATCTCTCACAATGATTTTGACCAATGTTTCGAACCTTGGAGGTAAGCATCTTAAGAAACGATAAGAGACATCTTTGTCATTTACTTTTTCACCCAAGCTCTTTAGATCATTCACAATCACTTGTAGCCTGTCGAACATCTTTGGAATGCTTTCTCCTTCTTGCATCTTGAAACTTGTCAACTTATCCTTCAAAATATAAGATTTTGCACTTTTGACCTGTAGGTCAAACATCCCTGTTTCTGGATGGTGTATCAGGGGCATTCAAATCTAGCAGATGTTGTGCACGGATACTGTTTCTGCAGTACAAAAGAATACATAGGAGAAGCAATGTAAGCTAAAGGATTACAACGTGTAAATAATATGGAAATGAACGTGTTATCACAAGCAGAAAACAAAATGAATTTGAAACATGAACGGAATAGGCATTGTCTGGTACATTCTTTTGATGAGGAAAGAAAAAGCTAGTCAGCAATCATCACTAGTCAACCTTGGACATTTCAACCATTCTAGGCCGTTAAACTCTTGTTTTAATTAATCAATCCAGGATATGAAACTAGTATGTGCTGTTTTGAGGATGAGATATGTCAACCTAGTAGGCCAATACACATAATGTTGAAATACAATTGTAAAAAAATGGTGGGATCCATAAGTCAACCTCTATGTACAATCTTCTCCGTGTTAGCTGAACTTTCCTTGCTAGCAGTAGTGCAGCAAGATACCACCAACACCCACAGTTGCAGCTTCCCTTCCCTCCTCCCATGCCTCAATTTCATCGAGATTCTTGGACCTTGGTATAAAGATTGGAGGATGTATTGCTGGCTGACTAGTGTTAATGAAGGTCCAATACGAGGAAACTTGGTGGCTGGATGCTCCTACTGACTAAGGAGCTTTTCGCAGTGCAGGGAATCGGTTTAAGTGGTGGATCAATAAACTGGGCACACTGCAATCTTCCAAACCACTTCTCGCTAGTGGACATGGTACCGCAAGAAAGTGGCAAATGCATCACACATTCACGCACAAAGAAAATCACCCACCACACAATGTTCTTGCAATGACTCCTATCTCGGAGAAGTATAATCTATGTGGCTCTGCAGGGGCTGCGATATAATATAAGCCCAACATTACTAAATTGCGCTACAGCCTACAGAGCAACACCTGGAAGGTTATGTACAGTGGGTATTCCACGGGCATCATTTCTAAAAAAACCAACATCTTAATAAACAAAGCAATCATGGATCCCCAGCCAGTAGCCACGTATATATAAACTAATACGCAGAGCACCACGCAATTAAGAGCTCAGTACAATATACGACTGCACATCATCAACACTTGACGGAACCAAGTGAGAAAGGGAGACTGGGCACACTTACTCCTTGTGGGTATCAACGATGTCCACCTCGGGGTCTCCCTGCTGCTCCTCGATGCCTGTAAGTGACACAAAAGATACATATTAGAATGTATATACTTCAACGGGCCACCAAACAACCATACGAATCTGGCCAGAATAAGGTTAATAGCACACCAGCCTAGGACGGGTTTGGAATGCCGGAGAAATCGGGGGATCTGAGCAAGGATTTGGGGGGCGGCCTGGTTGAGGGGGCCAGCAATGGAGGTCGAGGAAGCAGGCACTGCGCCGACGTCCTTCACCGGCCGTCACTCTGGCGCGCGGCTGGCCACCTGGCCCTCTAGATCTGTCGGGGGAGATGGCAGCAGAGCTCCATGCTCCTGCAAGCAGCGAGGCCCGGCCCGTGGCAGCGCGGTAGGGGCCGCGCCGGTGATCCGTCGCTGCGAGGTCGGACGGAGATGGGTTCCGGCGCCGGCGGCTCGGCGAAATGCGGCGGCGGTGTGCGAGTGCGATGCGGCGGGGAGAGGCCGAGAAAAAGGTCTGTGTGGACTAGAGATCGACCCGTTGAGAAAGAGTCCTGATGCGAGTCTTTCAAACCCGTTTTATTTAGTGCAAAAATACTCTCCCTCACTTTACTTTAAAATGTCGTTCTCACTTGTGCAGAAGTCAAGCTGTGTTTATATGATTGAAAACTTGATGGTTTGATCGATATTCAGTGAATGAATGACTTTGGCTGCGTATTTCAATTCAAAATGAAAAGTAATTGGGTCATTCCACATAGTGCTCCACGCGATTGTCAGGACTACAAGATGGGCCAGTTCCAAGAAAAACCGACGGATGAGCTCATGCCGGACCAACTCGATCTATGAATTAAACGTGCTGCAAAAAGGCTCGAAGCATGTAGGACTTGTGGAAGTATGAGCGAACCATTATTTTTATTTTTTTTAATCACCATAGTTGTTATTTGAACAAGAAAATTCACACTAATAACTCTAACTCAGTGTGTGATCAAGTTAACAACAATAAGGATTGTGTACCACCAGTCATTACAAACTCTAAACCACCTCTAACCAACAAACTACCAGAATAGAAAAGTTCGCTGCCAAACACATGAGCCACCAACAATAAAAGGTTTGCTAGGTACGGATATGACCATTGATAATATAAATTAGTTTTTTATTTAGTAGAATACAAATTAGTGAACCATTCCTAGGAAATCGTTTCGGCTGGGAATCGTTGCCAGGGAACCAAACAAGGCCTTAATGATTTTTTAATTCAACACCAAATTCACGTGGTTCTGAATCTTCGATTTTCACATTAATTAATTCCTACGAATAATGGCTCAGTTCAAATGACTCTTAACTGAAATGGGTTTTCAGGGCATGGGATATAATACTACAGAACATATATGCCTAGCTAATGCTATTCCGGTATTTTGTGGCTATATCGACCAAGGAAAAGTCACCTTGCAAGTAACAACTAATGGCATCATCCGTAGCCTGTCGATCCCTTTCAGCAGGCTTTCAGCCCATGGGATAAACTGCAGATAGACAAATAAAGAGAACCATAATTCAATCAATAACATAACAAAGCTAATCAGAGCACAAATTTCCACAACCTTTGGATCCTAAGCGAGAACATCATCCGAGAGTCATGCTGACAAAGATAGTGCACGCTGATCCAAAGCACATTTGAAGGGAAAGATTCCGCAACCAACGGTTCCAGGAGCTAGGCTGATCAAATCGATCTGGAAAAAGAGCAGTAATGAATAGAAGCAAATTTTTCCAACCTTCGATAGGACAATCGGAACGCTTAGGTGCAGATTGAGACAAATTTCAATACTACGAAATTCAGTAAGACTACTGAATCTGCCCAACTATTATATCAACCAACGAAGAAGCCTGCAAGTGCAACAACATATGGCATTGTCTATATGTCTGCCTGTTCCTCTACGCTTCAGCCCATGGGATAAATTGCAGATAGGAAAATAGAGAGAACCATAATTCAATAATCGAAAGCTAATCAGAGCACAGATTTTCCCAACCTTCAATCGCAGGCAAAAACATCATACGACATCCAGAGCCATGATGACAAGATACACGTCAATCACAAGCACAAGCACCACCGAAAAACCAAGCTACAATAATAACATGGATGGATCATTTTACCAAATGCAAAATCACACCATAGTTTACAGTTTACTAGACAAGTGCTATGCTCCACGATAACGCAAAGAGAAGCTTTACCCGAGAAAGGTCAGCAAAAGCAAATTGGTAGCAAGCAAAATGCTAAAGGAAGACATTAGTTTGGTACAGTACAGGCAAGCTGCAATCGCCAAATCACAAGTACTGTCATCAATGCAACTCCCAAGTGCCAGAAACTCTAATCCATGGCCAGATGCCTACCAGGTCACTAAAAGCATATCACCTACAACAACATATATAAATATAACAATGTTTATCAATTTCCTCTGTACATAAATAGCTAATTCAATTTTAAGCATTCAAGCAGTAAATTTCACAATTCTGTAAGCATACAAGGTGGATTTAAGGAACTTACCATCCTAAACCAGACTGGAAAGGTCTTGATTTTGATATTTGGGAGAGGACAGAGATGCACGGATAAGATGCCCACGATATTTGGGCTCTTTTATGATTCTGTGGGTGGCAATAGATTCTGATTTTTTAAGTTTTTGACAACTAAACATTTTTACTGCTTCCACACAGAAGGATCTATTTCAGCATCAGCATTTGGAAGCCTCTCATAATCATTCAATTAATAAGCAGAAACTCATTGAAGAGGGAGGGGGTAATTTATCTTGCCTCATCAAGTTGCAGGACAACTTTTTCTATGTCAGGCGAGTGCTGAAGAAAGCATATTAGTGGATAACACCCACCATGCAGAAACCACTCGCCAAGATGTAACCGTTTCAAGTCGCCGAATGTCTCACAACTTTGAAGATCACGCTGTAGTACCTTTGGCACCACCTGAAAACAGGTCCAGAGAAGTTACAAAAGATTCACAAAAATGTTACATTAGAGCAAGAGTAATTCTAAAATAGGTGCATACATCTTCAAAGACAGATGGAGACAGCAATTCAAGACCATGGCATTTGACAGAACACTAAGAATACTGCAGGGAAATCTTTAACATTTTTGTGTACTGGTAACGGTCGAACTCTTCAAATTTGGTTGACAAAACATGGTGACATGGATGGCACAACTTGTCAACTCTAGATCTTCTAATACTGGGCTGCAGATAGAGAGGTCACGACAGAGTAGGAAAGGGCTTGAGGCCAGAATGCTTCTGTATGCCTAGAGCCCAGGCATTGCTATCAAGGGCATGGCGAATCCATGGATGGATGTCAGAATATTGAAGGGAACATCGAAGTTGTTGTAGATGGCAGAAATCCAAAACGCATCCAGTGGCATTGGCTCCAGCAAAGAGCTTCAGTACAAGACCAAATTGTCAACAAAGTTCTAGAAAGTTCCCATGGTGTTAAACTTGGTCACATCGGTGTAGAGCTATGTCAAAGATGCCCAAGGTTCAGCCACATCTGTAACGGCAGTATTAGGAAGTACATGACATGAAGCAGCAACTTGTCCGGTAGGTCACTGATCCTGTTAGGGTCACTCTACTCACCATCATAAGCAAACATCCCTCTTCCTAGAAGAACATGCTTCATCTGGGCATTCAATCTAGTAGGTGTTGCACATGGATACTACAGAACAAAGGAATACATAAAGGAGAAGAATTTGAGCTAAAGGACTACACTGCAAGAATAATGTGCATATCAATGTGTTATCACAAGTACAAAACAAAATGAATTTGGAACATGAATGGAATAGGCAATCTCAGCTACATTCTTTTGATGAGGAAAGGAAAAGCTACTACTCAATCCTCACTAGTCAACCTTAGACATTTTTAAACACTTTACAGGGTGAAACTAAGGATGAGATATCAACCCAAGAGGCCAATACACCTATGTCAACCTCTAAGTACAATCACCTCCCTCTTAGTTGTACTTTCCTTGTCAGCAATAGTGCAGCAAGATACCATCAGCACACACAGTTGCAGCTTCCCTTCCCTCCTCTTCTTGTCCATGTAAGAATGAGCCTCTTGTAATAGCTCCATGAGGTCTTCATTGGAGGGTTCCTCCCCATCCTCAATATCACTCTCGTAAGATTATACCTTAGAGCCCTTGGCTATGTAGCCTAATGGAGGAGCATCAAATAGAGAAGGCTTCTTGTTGATAGAAATGTTGATAGAAATACTTGCAAGTGCCTTCTTCTTAGAGGTCTTCCTCTCATCATCACTATCATCACTTGAAGGAGCATCACTATCCCATGTAACACAATATGAGTGAACCTTCTTCTTCAATATCATCTTCTTGTTTTTCTTGTCCTTCTTTTCTTTCTTGTCATTCTTCTCATCATCACTATTGTAAGCACAATCCGCAATGAGATGATCCTTGCTTTTACACTTGAAGCATCTTCTTTCTTCCTTTCCCTTTGATGACAATTTCCTTCTTCTAGCACCATAGCTCTTCTTCATGGGTTTTCCAAACTTTCTCAAAAAGAGAGCCATTTCTTCATCATCTTCATCATTTGGTCTTGAGCCTTCATCTTCACTTGATTCTTCTTTCTTTTTCTTGCCCTTACTCTTGGATGATGATGTGGTGGCTTTGAATAGCACACTCTTCTTCTTATTCTTCTCACCCTTTTGATCAACCGCCTCCCTTTCCACATGGTATGTCTCTTCTGTCATGACATCACCTAGTACTTGGTTAGGGGTTACATCCTTCAAACCACCTCTCACAATGATGGTGACCAATGTTTTGAACCTTGGAGGCAAGCATCTTAAGAAACGATAAGAGACATCTTCATCATTTACTTTTTCACCCAAGCTCTTTAGATCATTCACGATCACTTGTAGCCTATATAACATCTCCGGAATGCTTTCTCCTTTTTCATCTTGAAACTTGTCAACTTGTCATTCAACTTTTCCTTCAAATGGTATGTCTCTTGTCTCATGACATCACCTAGTACTTGGTTAGGCGTTACGTCCTTCAAACCACCTCTCACAATGATGGTGACCAATGCTTTGAACCTTGGAGGCAAGCATCTAAGGAATTTATGAGAGACATAATCATCATTTACATTTTCATCCAAGCTCTTTAGATCATTCACAATCACTTGTAGCCTATGGAACATCTCCGGAATGCTTTCTCCTTCTTGCATCTTGAAACTTGTCAACTTGTCATTCAACTTGTCCTTCACATGGTATGTTTGTTGTCTCATGACATCACCTAGTACTTGGTTAGGGGTTACACCCTTCAAACCACCTCTCACAAATGATGGTGACCAATGTTTTGAACCTTGGAGGCAAGCATCTTAGGAACCGATGAGAGACATCTTCATCATTTACTTTTTCACCCAAGCTCTTTAGATTATTCACAATCACTTGTAGCCTATGGAACATCTCCAGAATACTCTCTCCTTCTTGCATCTTGAAACTTGTCAACTTGTCCTTCAGAATATACAATTTTGTGCTTTTTACCAGTGGCTCAAACATCCTTGTTTCTGGATGAAGTATCAAAGGCATTCAATCTAGCAGGTGCTGTGCACGGATACTGTTTCTGCAGTACAAAGGAATAGATAGAGGAGAAGCAATGTAAGCTAAAGGATTACACTGTGAGAATAATATGGAAATGAATGTGTTATCATAAGCAGAAAACAAAATGAATTTGAAACCTGAATGAAATGGGCATTCTCCGGTACATTCTTTTGACAAGGAAAGCGAAAGCTAGTCCTCAATCCTCACTAGTCAACCCTGGACATTTTAACCACTCGAAGCCATTGCACTCTGGTTTTAATCCAGGGTGGAATAATATGGGCTGCTTTTAGGTAGAGATGTCAACCCATTACGCCAATACACATGATGTTAAAGTGGAATTGTAAAAAAAAATGGTGGGACACATATGTCAACCTCTAAGTACAATCTTCTCCCTTTCAGCTCTACTTTTTTTTTCAGCAATAGTGCAGCAAGATACCATCAGCTGCAGCTTCCCTTCCCTGCTCCCATGCCTTAATTTCATTGATATTCTTGGATATTGGTATAAAGATCGGAGGGTGGAGTGCTGGTTGACTAATGTTAACGAAGGTGAAATCAGAGGGAACTTGGTGGCTGGACTGGATGCCCCAACTGATTGAGGAGCGTTGTGCAGTTTGGTGCACGGGATTGGTTTACGTGGTGGATCAAGAGACCGGCAACAGTGCAATCTCCCAAATAGTTCTATCAAGTGGACATGGTACCACCAGCGGCGGCAACTGCACCACACATGAAGAAAATCACCCCACACAATAATATTCTTGCAATGAATTCTACCTCAGAGGAGTATAATCTATCTATGTGGTCTCTGCAGGGGCTGAGATATATAAGCCCAAAATTGCAAAACCACGCTAGGAGCAGACACCTGGTACGTTGTATACAATGGGGATCTCACGTGTGCCATTTTAAAACCACAATTATCTTAATAAACAACGTAACCATACAGACCCATAGCCATATAAACTAACACGCAGAGCACGACACAATGTAGAGCCCGCCCAGTAGAACACACGACTGCATAACAATATAGCATCAGCATTCAGCACCCATGACTGGACCAAATGAGAAAGGGGGCGCGCTTACTCCTCATGCTTGCAACGATGCCCAGTCCACCTTGGGGTCTCCTCTGCTGCTCCTCAATCAAGCCTGTAAGCGACACAATATACATTAGAATGTAGTCCAACGGATCAACAACAAAAAAACAAATGAATCTGGCCAGAATGAACAAGGGAAATAGAATACCAGCGTAGGAGGGGGCGGTCCGGAGAAATCAGGTATCTGAGCAGGGATTTGGGGGCGGCCCGGTTGAGGGGCCAGCAACGGAGACTGGACCGCGCCGACGTCCTTCAACTGCGGTCACTGTGGCGCGGCTGGCCGCCTGGCCCTCTAGATCTGTCGGGGGAGATGGCAGCAGAGCGCCATGCTCTTGCCGGCAGCGAGGGCCGGCCCGTGGCAGCGCGGAAGGGGCTGGCTGAAAGGTCACAATGGCTAGAGGGGGGGTGAATAGCCTAATAAAATTCTAGCAAGGAAACTAGACAACCCAATTAGATAGCAAGGCGGCAAATGTGCAAAGCATGTGCTTCAACTACTCTATGCAAGCCATCCTACCACGCAAGGCTACTCAAATCAATTGCTCACTCAACAACGGTGATCAAACTACACAATGTCGGTTCACCGAAACCAACCAAGCAATTCTACCCACGGGATTTAAGCTACACAATAAGTGGTTCCCGACCGACCACAACAAGCAATTCTACTATGCGGTAAGTAAAGAGAGGATGGAAGGTTATACCGCCGCGAAGAGTGGAAGATAGCCAATCACCGGTGTAGAAGCCAATCACCTAGAGATGCTCAAGCACAACACAAAGGAGGTCGAAGCCTCGGCAATCACAAATCAACACAATGATTTTTTTACCGAGGTTCACTTGCTTCCCGGCAAGCTAGTCCTCGTTGTGGCGATACACTTGCTTGGTGAGTTGCCGCTCAATTGGCTCGGTGCCAAAGACCCCAATGGGGAGCCGCAATCTCCACACAAGACAAGGATCCACAAGCCACGAGCAATCCACTAGAGTATCCTTTCGTGAACTCCCCGGGGAAGGATCAAGAACCCCTCACAAGAACCCGGTGTGGCCTCGAACAATCACCAAGTCGAGCTCAACCACCACCCGCTGCTCCAAACCGTCTACGGTGACGGGAATCACCGAAGAGTAACAAGAATCCGCAGCTCACTCGATGAACAAGTGCCTCTAGATGCAACTCTCAATGCAAATCACTTGTTCTCAGTCAAATCTCTCTCAAGATTAGCAAAGGAATCAAAGAGATGAGTGGGGGAGTGTCTCTCCTGCTCAAAGTATGCTCAAGTGTGTAGAAGTGGCGAAGAGAGCCTCCCCAAGCCGGCCAACCCTCTATTTATAGACCCAAGGTCGAAATAGAGCCGTTGCCCTCGGCTGACGACTCGTCCGGCGCTCAGCCGGCGGACGCGTCTCCCTCGTTGCTTCGTCTTCGTTTGAATCCACCGAGCGTCGGACGCTAAACAGTGATCTTCCCGAGTCCGGCGCCCGCGTCCGGCGTGAGTCCGGCGCCCGCGTCTCCCTCGCGTCCGACGCGCGTCCGACCGAGGACTCTCCAGCGCGCCCGGCTCAGGAACTTTCTGGTGCGCGTCCGAGGACCCGCCGGACACGCCCACGCCGCGTCCGCCGCTCGCAGAGCCGAGCCAGCGCACCGTGTCGACGTCCGAAGCCGCCGGACGCGTCTGGACCGAGTCCGGTGCCTTCGCCTTCTGAGTCCGACGCCTTGTGATCGTCATTTCATGCGCCAAACTTGCTCCAAATTGATCCATATCAATTCCCTTGCCTTGTGCACTAACTCCACCATGCGTAGATGTCGATCTCAAGCCTTGGAGTTAGCATTTCAACCATGAAATATCGTGCAAGGGTTAGCTCTCTAGTTAGGCTCTCATGCATCATGCAAAGTCACAACTAGAGGCACTTAGGACCGCGAATGAACCGAGGAAACCCCTCTTGATAGTCGGTTATCGATCCTAAATGTGATCACACTCGCTAAGTGTCTCGACCACTAAACCGGAAAGCCCTATCAAGTATACCTTCGCCTTGATCTCCATGGGCCTCCGTCGGAGTTCGATCACTTCACTTCCACCAAGTTCATCATCGTGATCACCGTGCTCCATCATCCACCGTCACGTTGCTATGTGTCTAACCACACTTAGAGCAAAGCATTAGCAACGTTTGAGTGTCATTAATTACCAAAACCAAACCGGAGCTTTCAATCTCCCCCTTTTTGGTAATTGATGACAACCCCTCGACAAACTCACAAAGATATGGAAATAGAATTCAATATGAAATTGAATTGCTTGCCCAAGACATTTTGATCATGAATCTTGGATTGGACAAGCATTTCAATTCCGGTTTTGGTAGTGGTAGCTCCCCCTACATGTGTGCATCAAATGTTTGGTCGATTTTCACGCACACATGCATAGATAAAACTTTTGTGAGAGTTACCACAACCAAAACGGTACTAAGGTTTATAGGATTGACCTTTGAAGCGTGATACCAATCAAAGTGCGATAATAAACCTTCCTTAGCACCATGGGAATCTAGACATCATCAAAACTCGAGATACCTCATGAGATCACATTATAAGCAAGGTACTTGAGCAAGAGAAACTTTATGTCTAGAAACCACCTATGCATGCTAGTACTTCATTTCATCAATTAAGTTCTATACTAGCAATACACCAAACAAGCATGAATATTGAATTTAGCTTGCAATGCTCCATATCATCATGAATGCACACACAATATGCAACAAATAGTCTATGAGCTTGCTCCCCCTATTTGTGTGCTCATGGTTGGGTCATATCATAAAAATTGATCCCCTTCCATTGCTCTTTGTGACTTATTTCTCCCCCCTAGGTGTAAACTTCTCCCCCTAGGTGTATACTTACTTCTCCCCCTTTGTCATCAATGACCAATAAGGGTGTATAAGATGAGAGAAACAAGTCAATCAACTATGGCCAAATCTAAATCACATGCCTAGAAAATGTATCTCGGTTTGAACCAAGGGCAAGCTTCTTCACACCTCATAAAATAAGGGTTATCTTGACCATGTTGAGATACACATCATGAGCAAGTGCTAAAGATTCAACACTAGGTTCACAAGCTCACAAACAAGTCATATGCCATCACTAGGTCAAATCAAGCATAGAAACAATAGTGATGCCATATATCCTTCAAATTCATTTGATTTGCAATGAATGAGCCTAGCAAGATGCACATGTATACATGTCTACACAACTAGCAAAGGATGCATGAAATGCAACAACCAACTTTACCTTGCTATGTTGGAGGAGAGGCATGTCATATATGGGGTGCATCAATCCATGTTGGAGAAGCTAAGTATGTTCAACTCATTCCTCAACTTGCAATATCTCTTCTCATCAAGAGGCTTGGTGAATATGTCGGCTAGTTGATCTTCGGTGCCAATGCTTTCAATGCTAATGTCACCCTTTTGTTGATGATCTCTAATGAAGTGGTGCCTCACATCAATGTGCTTGGTTCTTGAATGTTGAACCGGATTGTTTGTCATCTTGATTGCACTTTCATTGTCACAAAACAAAGGCACGTGCTTGAACTTGATCCCATAGTCTTTCAAGGTGGCTTTCATCCATAGCAATTGTGCACAACAATTCCCCGCACTAATATATTCGGCTTCGGCGGTGGAAAGTGCCACACTATTTTGCTTCTTTGAGGACCATGACACTAGAGATCTTCCTAGCACTTGGCATGTTCCACTTGTGCTCTTTCTATCAATCTTGCAACCGGCATAGTCGGAGTCGGAGTATCCAATCAACTCAAAGCTTGACCCCTTGGGATACCATAGACCAACATCTTGAGTACCCTTCAAGTATCTCAATATCCTCTTGGTTGCCGTCAAGTGACTCTCTCTTGGAAAAGTTTGAAATCTTGCACACATGCACACACTAAACATGACATCCGGCCTTGAAGCGGTCACATATAGCAAACTTCCAATCATTGATCTATATAGCTTTTGCTCAATCATCTTGCCACTATCATCAATGTCCAAGCCACCATTGGTTCCCATTGGTGTGCTAATGGCTTTAGCATCTTGCAACCCAAACTTCTTGATCATGTCCTTGATGTACTTGCCTTGGCTCACAAAGGTGCCATTCTTCATTTGCTTGATTTGAAGACCAAGGAAGTAGCTCAACTCTCCAAGCATTGACATCTCAAACTCACTAGCCATCATCTTAGCAAACTCTTCACAAAAGAATTGATTTGTTGATCCAAAGATGATGTCATCCACATAGATTTGCAACACAAACAAGTCATCTTCTATCTTCTTGGTGAAGAGAGTGGTGTCAACTTTTCCCATCTTGAAGCCTTTGGATATGAGGAAGTCCCTCAATCTTTCATACCATGCCCTTGGAGCTTGCTTCAATCCATACAAAGCCTTCTTGAGCTTGTAAACATGGTTGGGCCTCTTGTCATCTTCAAAACCGGGAGGTTGTGCAACATACACTTCCTCATTGATGAAGCCATTGAGAAATGCACTCTTCACATCCATTTGATAGAGCTTGATGTTGCGAGCACAAGCATAGGCTAATAGGATTCTAATTGCCTCCAATCTTGCCACCGGTGCATATGTTTCTCCAAAGTCAAGACCCTCAACTTGTGTGTACCCTTGTGCCACTAGTCTTGCTTTGTTCCTCACAACTAAGCCATCTTGATTCTTGCTTGTTCTTGAAGACCCACTTGGTTCCAATCACATTGTGCTTCTTTGGCCTCTCAACAAGCTCCCAAACTTCATTTCTAGTGAAGTTGTTCAATTCCTCATGCATGGCATTTATCCAATCCGGATCCTTCAATGCCTCATCAATCTTTGTTGGCTCAATGAATGACACAAAGGAGTAGTGCTCACAAATGCTAGCCAATCTTGATCTTGTTTGTACACCTCTTTGAATGTCACCAATGATATGATCTAGAGGATGATCTCTTGCAATGTGTGAAGGTTGAAGAACTAGCTCATTTGCATTACTTGCTTGACCTTGATCTTGATCTTCATGTTGAGTACCACTTGTGCTTGCCTCATTGGAATCTTCTATCACAACTTGAGTAGACACATGCACCTCATCACCGTCAACCACTTGCCTTGGCCTAATGTCACCAATGTCCATGTGTCTCATTGCATTGCTCAATTGATCTCCACCCACATCTTCTTGATTTTGATCTCCAACTTGAGAGCCTTGGGTTTCATCAAATTCAACATCATGAACCTCTTCAACTAGCCCACTAGCCAAGTTCCACACTCTATAAGCCTTGCTAGAAGTAGAGTAGCCAAGAAGAAATCCCTCATCACATCTCTTGTCAAACTTGCCAAGTCTTTGCCCCTTCTTGAGTATGTAGCACTTGCAACCAAAGACCCGGAAGTAAGCAATATTGGGCTTCCTTCCATTCAAGATTTCATATGGAGTCTTCTCTAACTTCCCATGGCAATAGAGGCGATTGCTATAATAGCAAGCCGTGTTGATAGCATCACTCCAAAACTTCTCACTCACATTGTACTCAAGTAGCATGGTTCTTGCCATCTCAATCAAGGTCCTATTCTTCCTCTCAACTACACCATTGGATTGGGGAGTGTAGGTTGGTGAGAATTGATGCACAATCACAAGCTCATCACACAACTCTTCAACTCTTGTGTTCTTGAATTCACTCCCATTGTCACTTCTTATCTTCTTGATGGTAGTGTCAAACTCATTTTGCACCCTCTTGACAAATGACTTGAATAGATCATAGACTTCACTCTTGTCATAGAGGAAGAACACCCAAGTGTATCTTGTGTAGTCATCCACAATCACAAATCCATACTTGTTGCCCCCAATTGATGTATAGTGAGTTGGGCCAAACAAGTCCATATGCAACAACTCAAATGCTCTTGAAGTTGACATCTCATTCTTCTTAGGATGTGAGTTCCCATGTTGCTTGCCGGCTTGACATGCACTACAAGGTCTATCCTTCTCAAATGTGACATCATTCAAGCCTCTCACTAGATCATGCTTCACCAACTTGTTCAATTGCTTCATGCCAACATGTCCAAGGTGCCTATGCCATAGCCATCCCTTGCTTGACTTGCCAATCAAACATGATGAAAGTTGAGCTTCACTAGCATTGAAATCAACCAAGTACAAACTTCCATGCCTAAATCCCTTGAAGATGATATTTGCTTGATCCTTGCTCACAACCTCAACGTGCTTGTCATCAAATATGCACTTGTAGCCAAGATCACACAATTGTGCCACCGACAAAAGATTGAAGTTCAAAGTATCAACTAGCAACACATTGGAGAGATCCTTGTCATTGGAAATTGCAACCTTTCCAAGCCCCATGACATCACCCTTGCTATTGTCACCAAATGTGATGGAGTTGAATCCACCATTGTCATTCTTGTCAAGTGACTTGAACATACTATCTTCACCGGTCATATGATTTGATGCACCACTATCAAGCACCCAATGCCTCCCTCCGGCTTTGTAATTGACCTACAAGAAGACATCAAGCTTTAGGTACCCACTTTTGCTTGGGTCCTTGAAGGTTAGTCACTAGAGTCTTTGGCACCCAAATAGCTTTCTTCTTTGAGCTCATCCATGGTGTACCAATGAATCTAGCACTCACACCACACTCACTCTTAACAAGCATGTAAGAAGCATTCAACTTGTAAGAGAAAGTACTAGTGTTCTTGTTCTTGCATGCATGCTCTAAATGACCAACTTGCTTGCAACTCTTGCAATAGCTACCATTGTTCTTCACAAAACTAGTCGTGAGGAGCAAAAGCGGCCTTGCCTTTCTTGGGGGTATAGCCCAATCCTCTTTGTAGAGAGAAGCTCTTTGGCTACCCAAGCACATAAGCAAGCGGTCCTCACCACCATAAGCCTTAGCCAAGGTGTGATTGAGCTCCTTGACCTTCTCCTTAAGAGACTCATTCTCCACTACTAGTGTAGAATCACATGAATGACCATCACTACTAGATGAAGTAGAGGCATGAGAGCATGAAGAGCCAAGAGATGCAACAACAATTGAATCATCAAGTGAGTCACATGATGTGGACACATTTTTCTTTTCTATGATCACCACTTGTGATTGCTCTTTCTCTTGCTTCTCAACTAGAGAAGAATGAGCTTTTTCAAGCTTGGAGTGAGCAATCTCTAGCTTCTTATGGTCTACCTTTAGACTCTCATAAGAGGCCCTCAACTCCATAAGTTCTTGCTCAAGGTTTTGTTTATCCTTGCGCAAGCCCCTACATTCTTTCCTAGAGTCATTGAAAGCACCTTTGCAATCCTCAAGCATGACCCATAGTTCTTCTTTTGTGGTCTCATCATCATCATCACTCTCATCATCACTATCGGGTGGTGGTTTTACCTTAGTGGCCTTGGCCATGAAGCAAGATGATGGAGCACCAAATAGAGAGAGCTTCTCTTGAATGGCAATGCTTGTGTGCCCCTTCTTCTTCTTCTTCTTCTTGGAATCATCATCTTCATCATCACTTGAGGAAGATGAATCACTCTCCCAAGTAGCCACATGAGATTCACCCTTCTTCTTCTTGTGGGAGGAGTCTTTCTCCTCCTTCTTCTTCTCTTGCTTCTTCCTCTCCTTCTTCATGGCATCTTCATCATCACTTGCATATGGGCACTTGGCAATGAGATGATCCTTGCTATTGCACCGGAAGCACTTCATGGGACGGTCACTAGACTTGGATGAGCTTCTCTTGCCCTTGGACCGGTACCCCTTCTTCATGAGCTTCCCATTCTCTTCACAAGGAGTGCCATTTGCTCACTCACTTCTTCTTCTTGCCCACTTGAGCAAGAGCATGGCTCATCTTCACTTGATGATTCTTCTTTCTTCTTCTTGCCCTTGCTCTTGGATGATGCGGCCTTGAATGCCACACTCTTCTTGTCATCATCCATCTTCTCATTTTCCTTCTTTTTCTTCTTCACCAACTCTTCCTTCTCATGATCTTCTCTAAATTCATCATCGGCCATAATCTCTTGAAGGATTTGGTTGGGAGTTGGCTTCTCCTTCATGGTTGTCTTCACCATGACGGTCTTCAACATGTCAAATCTCTTGGGAAGACATCTCATGAACTTGGTGGAGAATTGAGAGTCCTTGATTTCTTCCCCAAGTCCCTTGAGCTCATTGACAATGACTTGAAGCCTATGGAACATCTCCGGCACACTCTCATCCTCCTTCATTGAGAAGCTTGCAAACTTCTCTTGCAACATGTAGGCTCTTGCGGTCTTGACACTTTCGGTGCCCTCATAAGCTTCTTCTAGCTTCTTCCAAATGTCATGAGCCACCTCAAGATTCTTGATGAGCTCAAAAGCTTTATCATCAAGCGCCTCATGGAAAGCACTCACGGCAATGTCATTTGCTTGTTGCTTCTTCTCTTCGGCCGGTGTTGGCACCGCACCCTCAACAAGCTCAAACTTTGTCTCCACCACTTTCCACACCTCAAGGTTGATTGACTTGAGATGACTCTTCATCTTGAGCTTCCACTTGGCATAGTCATCACCTCGAAATGATGGCGCCTTCTTTGTGTTGTTGATATGCATAACCAACGCCATTGCTTCACCGTAGGATGTTAATCCAACACAAACAAACGGAACCAGGCTCTAATACCACGTGAAAGGTCACAATGGCTAGAGGGGGGGGTGAATAGCCTAATAAAATTCTAGCAAGGAAACTAGACAACCCAATTAGATAGCAAGGCGGCAAATATGCAAAGCAAGTGCTTCAACTACTCTATGCAAGCCGTCCTACCAAGCAAGGCTACTCAAATCAATTGCTCACTCAACAACGGTGATCAAACTACACAATGTCGGTTCACCGAAACCAACCAAGCAATTCTACCCACGGGATTTAAGCTACACAATAAGTGGTTCCCGACCGACCACAACAAGCAATTCTACTATGCGGTAAGTAAAGAGAGGATGGAAGGTTATACCGCCGCGAAGAGTGGAAGATAGCCAATCACCGGTGTAGAAGCCAATCACCTAGAGATGCTCAAGCACAACACAAAGGAGGTCGAAGCCTCGGCAATCACAAATCAACACAATGATTTTTTTACCGAGGTTCACTTGCTTCCCGGCAAGCTAGTCCTCGTTGTGGCGATACACTTGCTTGGTGAGTTGCCCGCTCAATTGGCTCGGTGCCAAAGACCCCAATGGGGAGCCGCAATCTCCACACAAGACAAGGATCCACAAGCCACGAGCAATCCACTAGAGTATCCTTTCGTGAACTCCCGCGGGGAAGGATCAAGAACCCTCACAAGAACCCGGTGTGGCCTCGAACAATCACCAAGTCGAGCTCAACCACCACCCGCTGCTCCAAACCGTCTACGGTGACGGGAATCACCGAAGAGTAACAAGAATCCGCAGCTCACTCGATGAACAAGTGCCTCTAGATGCAACTCTCAATGCAAATCACTTGTTCTCGTCAAATCTCTCAAGATTAGCAAAGGAATCAAAGAGATGAGTGGGGAGTGTCTCTCCCGCTCAAAGTATGCTCAAGTGTGTAGAAGTGGCGAAGAGAGCCTCCCAAGCCGACCAACCCTCTATTTATAGACCCAAGGTCGAAATAGAGCCGTTGCCCCCGACGACTTCGTCAAGCGCCGGACGCGTCCGGCCGGCCCGGGCGGACGCGTCCGCCACTTCACGCGCGCCACGTCAGCCGACCGTTGCTTCGTCTTCGTTTGAATCCACCGAGCGCCGGACGCTAAACAGTGATCTTCCCGAGTCCGGCGCCCGCGTCCGGCGTGAGTCCGGCGCCCGCGTCTCCCTCGCGTCCGACGCGCGTCCGACCGAGGACTCTCCAGCGCGCCCGGCTCAGGAACTTTCTGGTGCGCGTCCGAGGACCCGCCGGACGCGCCCACGCCGTGTCCGCCGCTCGCAGAGCCGAGCCAGCGCACCGTGTCGACGTCCGAAGCCGTCGGACGCGTCTGGACCGAGTCCGGCGCCTTCGCCTTCTGAGTCCGACGCCTTGTGATCGTCATTTCATGCGCCAAACTTGCTCCAAATTGATCCATATCAATTCCCTTGCCTTGTGCACTAACTCCACCATGCGTAGATGTCGATCTCAAGCCTTGGAGTTAGCATTTCAACCATGAAATATCGCGCAAGGGTTAGCTCTCTAGTTAGGCTCTCATGCATCATGCAAAGTCACAACTAGAGGCACTTAGGACCGCGAATGAACCGAGGAAACCCCTCTTGATAGTCGGTTATCGATCCTAAATGTGATCACACTCGCTAAGTGTCTCGACCACTAAACCGGAAAGCCCTATCAAGTATACCTTCGCCTTGATCTCCATGGGCCTCCGTCGGAGTTCGATCACTTCACTTCCACCAAGTTCATCATCGTGATCACCGTGCTCCATCATCCACCGTCACGTTGCTATGTGTCTAACCACACTTAGAGCAAAGCATTAGCAACGTTTGAGCGTCATTAATTACCAAAACCAAACCGGAGCTTTCACTGGCGCCGGTGATCCCTAGCTGTGACTGCGAGGTCGGGGAGGAGTTCCGGCGCCGGCGCTGGCGGCTCGGCGAAATGCGGCGGCGGTGGTGTGCGAGCGCGATGCGGCGGCGAGAAACTGGAGATGGATCCGTTGAGAAAAGGGTCCGGATGCAAGTCTTTCAAACACGGATTGCGTCTGACCAGTGGGCCCGTGGGTTCAGGGTACATTCTCGTACTTTTTTATTTTTCGATTCGAAGCATTCTCGTACTGTTTAAAATGTCGTTCTCCCTTGTGCAGAAATCAAGTTGTGTTTATATGATTGAAAACATGATGCTTTGATCGATATTCAATGAAGAATGACTTTGGCTGCGTGTTTCAATTGAGAAGTAATTGAGTCAGTCCACGTAGTGCTTGTGCAAAGGCAACGTCCACGCGATGGTTAAGAGTAAGGATCGGCCAGTTCCGAGAATAAACGACGGATGAGCTCATGCAAATGGTAACTGAACCAAACATGTTGAACCTGAACCTCGACGACGTCCACTCGAACCCTAGTCTTTGTACTTGATCTCGCTTCGTTTCTTTCAATAAAGTTTATTTGGCTCTAAGGGCTCCGGCCCCTCCAGATTGCTCAAAAAAAAAAAAACGACGTCCACTCGATCTATGAACCTGAACCAAACAGCATGTAGGACATGTGGAAGTACGAGGGGGAACCATTGTTGTTATTCTTTTTTGAATCATCGTACTAGTTGTTATTTTAACAAGAAATTCACAATAATAACTCTAATTAAATGTCCGATAAAGTAAACAACAATACATATTGCGCATCACCATTCATCGTAAACTCTAAACCACCTCTAACCAACAAACTACCAAAATAGAAGCTCGCTGCCAAACACGTGAGGCACCAACAACCAGAGGTCTGTTGGGTACCAATATAACCATTAATATTTAGAGTCAACCACTACCATAAACATTAAGCCTATCTTGCCACCAAATTACGTACAAGTTGTTGTTAAAGACTCAAGTTGTAACCCTTTGTTTTCAGAAACATAATGAGAAAGTTACACCATGCATGGCGTTTTGTCGTACTGCACTGCAACTCGTAAAATGACTACAAAATACACGAGTATCCTCACCATATTTGAGGTTACACTTTAGCTCTTATCACCTCGAAAGATACATCACGTAGGAGTTGTCTTGCTGCTGGACTCCAAGTGACAGATCTGCTTTCTGTATTGCCATCAAGAGGGGCCATTATTGTTTGAGTTTTCAATTGTCAAATGATCGGAGTCCAGAGCAGAAATATAGCAAAATAATTTTGAGATTGTGGGAACAATCAAAACTAAAATTACAACCCTACAGCCTGCACCACACTTTTTTCACTTCGCTAGGAAGACAACATAGGAGAAATTTCGTATGGTCCCAAAACGGTGATCGCAACAATTCTATTTTACGCTTTGCTTCATCGAACGTGTAATTCAAGAAACTCACGTGTTCCACTGTCCTGCCGAAGTAATCCTCAACAATCGGGCCCACTCGACAGTGACAGAACAACACACGACACAAGGCAAACCTCCCCCTCCACTCCAACCGCGCCGCCCCCGCACCGCCGCCGCCGCCGCCGACCTCGCCGCCGGCAATGGCGTGGCTGGCGCGGTCCATCGCGAACTCCCTCCTCGCCACCGAGGACGAGCCCGAACCAACCTCCCCGGGCCCCTCCGCCTCCCCGGGGGGCACTTCCCCCTCCTCCCCGCCGCGCGGCGTCCGCGAGGACCTCTCCGAGCTCACGGGCGCGCTCGCGACCCGCTTCCAGGGCCTCGCCTCCTTCCTCGCGCCCGCGGCTGCCGCCGCGCCTGGAGGCGCAGGCGCACCGCGCCGGCCGGACCCGGCCGAGATCGCGGGCCGGTTCCGCGCCGGCCTCGCGCGGCTGCCCGGCCGCCGGGCCGTCGCGGATCTCGCCAGGATCGCGTCCTCGCTGCTGCCCCCCGAGGGCGACGCGGCGGACTGGGCGGCGGCCGCGGCCGGGGTCACCGAGGAGGCGGTCGCGTTCGCGCGGGACGCGGCGTCGAGGCCCGAGCTCTGGCTCGACTTCCCCCTCCTCCCCGACGACGCCGACTCCGACGGTTCGTGCCATCCTTTCTTTGCCTCCCCAGAAGCTCGTCTTCGTTGGTCTCGGTTGAGATGAACGGATTCTCAGTTGCATTGTTGACTTGTAGCGCAGATTTTGACATGACTGACGCACAGCAAGATCACGCCCTGGCCGTGGAGAGCTTGGCGCCCGAGCTGGCGGACCTGAGGATCGAGCTCTGCCCCGGCCACATGAGCGAGGGCTGCTTCTGGAAGATATACTTCGTGCTGCTGCATCCCAAGCTCGGGAAGGATGATGCCGAGATTTTATCCACTCCGCAGGTGATTTTCCTTGACATTTTAAGTTTAACACTTAAACGAGTTAGTACTACAAATTCACTAAGTAACTGATTGATGCTAGTTAAGAACGCTAGTTGTCTCTGATGATTCAGTAACATGTTCACCTTGGAGCAATGACAACCTAAAATCTAAAATTTGTTAGCTGAAGTGAGTAAAGGAATGTGAATCAGATGCAGGATTAGATTGGTTGTTAAATTGAGACTGTACTGTGTTTCACATTTTGATATTTGCTTTGCTACTACATTGTACTTGGAATCATGGAAGATTGCGGTGGCAAGAAACTTAAGTGCTTGTGATTGCTTTGCACTTTGATTTGGTACATCTTGCACCTAAGGTTTTGTGTCCTGGCAAGGCAATTCATGTTTTTACCCCAACAAAAGCCCTTTGCATCATAGTTACGGTTTCAGAATGAATGAGTGGCCTGTGCAAGGCTAGGCACTTGCATTCTTCAATGAGATGACATACTGTTGAGTAAAATGGTCGATATATCATTGCCATATTTATGCTGTTCCCTCTTTACATTACCTAATGTTCCATCTGAAACTTCATCATTTGTTTGACACTTTCACCTCACTCTGGAATTTGATCGAAGCATTGATTTCTTCGATTTTCGACAAACATAAAAAATATATTGGCTAATCATAGCATCATGCAGCACATTTGTGCACATTCTCGAGCTTTGTGCTTCTGTGCCTGCCATGGAATCTATCCTTTTTGTCGGATAAGTTCATGGAGCCTTTACCTATCAAGTATAAGTATCACAAATGCAGTGGATTATTATAATCCGAATCCAACAGCTCATTCATGACATCTAAGCTAGTGAAACCTTCCTACATTCCCTTCCTCCTGCCTAAAAGTGAAACTAATTTGCATTTTTTTGCTGCCTTTGCTCTTACAAGGGAGTGGAGTTAAATCACCTTGCACTAGGCCAACAGTTTGAAGTTAGCTCACCCTAGAGTTTTTAGCTAAATTTATTCATTGTGATTGTTATCCTCCCTGGAACCTATGCTTTAGATATTGATATATTGACAGAAAGTCTAATGTCTCTGATGCTTTAGTAGTCTCTATTAAAATTTCTTTCTTGCAAGTCATGATGGGTTACCTATCCAAATACAACCCTAGTTTTGAATGGGATTAGCTTATTCTGTACAGCTCAAGTGTTCCGTTATATTCTACTAATTTTCTATAACAACTGTGTTTTGTCCAGTTTTTTTTTGTTACTGTATTTCTTTTGATTCAGTCTTTTCCCTAGTCCAATTTTGTTCCCAGAATGATGCTTTGCATGAGTATGAACTCTGAAGTGCCATATTATAAAGTGAATAGCGGAAACATGTCAAATAGCAAAAGGTCAGAATTAACCATCAAGTGAATATTGACTCAACAAAAGCCATGGCTCATGGAACATAAAGTGCAATATGATGAAAACGATTAGCTCCTATGTTTGAATAATTCATTACACTTTTTAGCTTTCAGATGCATGCATGAGTCTTGAGAGGCAGATATATTGATAGAACATCATTTTCCATAGGCTCTCAATGCTTTAGTAGTTTCTACGGATGATTTTGCTTTCTTACTAGTTATGATGCATCAACAGATCTTTTTATTGGTGCTGACTGCACAAAAGATAAGCTTGTATCTGCCAGCTCAAGACATTGTTTGCTAGCAGACTTCTTATCAGTTCCTAATTGATTCATTGGCACAGATTTTGGAAGCTAGAGACAAGTTGTCACATGATTTGCAGTATCGGACGAAGTTACAAGGCAGCTATGGGGACACTGTACCTGTGCGTTTCAGCAATGAAGATGGTATTTTAAGTTCTCCTCTAGAGGTTTTGGGTGTATCAAAGGGCCAAGATGACTCTGCGATGCTCACATCTTTTAGCAACATGGACTATGGCAAGCCACAACCAATCAAACAGCATATTCTATCAAATGATACAATCAGTGAGACTGGAGCTGTTTCTTCAGATAATACCAGCAGCAGTGTACCTGTACAGCTAGTGCCCATAATGAAAGACACTACCGTGGTCACACTATCTAGGATGGAAGAAAGCACGCACAATCTCTCTACAGAAGACGCAGCAAAAGAACAGTGTGTGCAAATGACTGAAATACCATTGACGGACGACTCTCCCCCTAAAGATGGTCAACAGAAACAACCACTGGCTGACATCAGTGAGCAATCAAGAGTTGACATTCAGAAAACTGATAATGTTGAGGATGGCGACATCGAAGATGATGACGATGGGGATGAATGGCTGGAAGAGGAGACAGGTGACACAGGAAACACAAAAATTCCAATAGCAGATGATGAAGATGTATCTTTCAGTGATCTGGAGGAAGATGATGATGCAGCCTGACATCACCACCAGGCTTGATCATACTGCTTAATTTGTGCTTCCTTCTCCATTATGCGATTCAATACAACGATCTTGGTTGATGTCCAGTATGCGGGTCTCATGGGGATCGTGTGATCCACTCCCACTGTTTCAGAATTTGCGTCACTTCTGTCCTCTCTGTGCCTAGTGAAAACCATGGGTTTCCACGAGCCCCTTTTTAGTTTTCAGGTTTGAAGTTACTGATCCAAGCCTGCAGTATTAGTGAAACTTGTATAGCGTGTACAGTCTAGGTTGTTCGATGGTTTGACTCTGTGCTCTGATTTGTCCAACATGTACCCCTGAACAATGCTGGTGAGGACCAATTTGGCTATGTCATAGTGGGGCAGGTACGCCCAGCTCCCACACAGAATAGAAAAGTAGTAGTAGTATTTTGGAAATTAATGCAGTCTACAAAACATAACTTGACCCATAGCCATGTTATTTATATACAGAACATAGCAAAGTTACTATTATGCAACTTCTTTTATAATGACTTGACCCATATCATTTTTACTTTGAACTGTACTATAAACTAGATGCCAATTGCCAAAACGTGTTTCATCGCGAGTATACATCAACGAAATCTCAATCCGACAAAGCTTTCATGTATGATATACACAGAAGTATCCAAATTCAGAAGTGACCTAGTAAAAGAGAACCAGAAATTAGGCCAAATTTGGCCAAGCACCAGAAATTCTGGCAGAACGGCGACGAGGCATCTTTTCCTAGTTTTAATCAAAGTTGTAATAACCGATTAAAAATCTTGTGGCGGCGAAACCACTATTGGCCGGAGCGCACTTTTGATGGGCAGCTTAACGACGCTGGATGATGAATTAGATGCGTTTTGATTGACCCAGCTATCGATCAACAAAAGTTGGATTGGTATCGGAAACAAAACAAAACAAAAACAAAAAATAAAATGAATTAGGTGAGGCCTATATGTCATCAGGTCTGGGGTCTACCTCGTTGTCCGCTCATGAGGTCATAAGTCAACTCGTACCATGAACATGGCACATGGGACATGTACAAGAATCATCACAGGATTGTACTACTGCTGCTGCCTGCTTTGCTGGTTCTTGCCTGCATTTTAGTGGCAGCTTGTTTGTGGCATCAGATTGATGAGAAGTTATCTTTATGACGTTGATCCTGCAGGATGATGTACCCAGTGCCGGCCCTGAGATTTTGGAGGCCCAGGGCGAGAATAAAAATTGAGGCCCCGTAAGACAAATATATCGTTTATCGCTTGCATTCACATGTTTCAGTTTATCCTTGTCAAAAAGCTTGGTAAAACGTGAAACCAAACTGGTACAGTTTTTTGGGTTCATACATTCGACATTCGAGCAACACGCATCAGGCTGAGCTGCATGGAGAAGTAGCACTCTGCAAGAGGACGCGAACAAGAAGGCTGCGAATTTAGCTGTCGAGAACAACCACCTCCGCCGACTCCAAGAAGGCAAGAACGAGCAGCGGAGTCAGACTCCGCAGCGCTGCCACTCGGGACAAGCGTGCCTTCGTGAGCGCACACCAGAAGGGGAGAAAGACAGACGTGCTCGGAGGCCCTGACAGATCGGGAGGCCCGGGGCGGCCGCCCCGCTCGCCCGCCCCCAGGGCCGGGCCTGGATGTACCTGCTTGGTTGATGGTTATTCTTCCATGGTTCTGTTACCGCTGAGCCGGCCTGGGCATTTTTATTTGGGAATGTTGATTTCAGTTCAAATTTATGTCAGGCCAGGCCGCCAGGCCCCAAAAGGCTAGTTAAAACAACATTTTTTTTTTGACAACAAGTTAAAACAACATGTTGACATACTTATGAACTATCGTAATCGTACCACTCACTGATACATACACCATTTCGGATCCAAATTGGAACGAAGATACCCTGACAAACTTGGTACGACTCAACAAAAGCGCCTAAATTCATACAATTCAGGCGAAAACGAGATCGGAGTGGGACCAAACATTCCCATGTGTGTGTTGTATAGAAGACCCTACAACTAGAAGCAGATCCCTTGCCGTGTTCCTACTCAAGTCAAGAGTAGCCGTGTTCCTTATCTCAAAAAAAAGAGTAGCCGTGTTCCTACTCAAGTCAAGAGTCAGCAGAGGGAGTAGGCCCTCGCCTGCCCGGCCAGATCAGAACTAGACAAGAAATTAACAACGGATCAGCAACAAGTTTGTTCGCCAACTGCAAGCTCGATCTTAAAGGAACAGCACAGAGTCGACAACACCAATTTTCATATAATCAATCAACTCGAACCAGTTCAAAGAGAAGCTTATTTACATACAGTACGCAACAACACAACAGGTCGAGCCAAGCAACACAAAACATTACAGCCTTCAGTAACTAGTTTTCCATGGATCATGCAGCCGTGAATGTAACTGACAACAATATAATGGGTGGGAAGAAGGTTGGCATCTCGATGACTCGATCGATGGCCGATGGTTTACGAATGAGTAAAATACACTGGCGGCCCTTTAACTTGTCCGCCTGTACCACTTTGGTCCATGAACTTGCAAACGCGAAAAAGTGGCCCCTGAACTTGTCAGCCTGTGCCACTTTGGTCCATGAACTTGTCGGCCTGTGCCACTTTAGTCCATGAACGTGTAAAAAGGCGTTGCATGGCACTGTTCTGCTACGTGGCGGCCACTGGTAGGTCGTGCATGGCACTGTTTGTGGTGCTGACGTCAGCGCTTTCTTTTTAATTTACAAAATTGATATCTTTTTATTCGGAGCTCCAAATATAGCAAATAATATATCAATTTTGATCGTCTCGACGAGCTCTTTGCAATGGTGTACTCCGTTTTGTTGTTTGAGACTGTTTTATTGCGTGAACAGTAACTTTTGATATTTTTCATAGTACTGTATTTGTTTATTTCATAACAAATTATTGGTGCATGCTAAGTTAAAGAAAATTTTTATGTAGCCTCTTCATGATGTACTCTATCTAGGAAAAATATGAAACCTAGAAAATAAATAGTTTTTGCATGTTTTAAAATTATCTCTTTTAATTAATAAATGCAAATTTTATGATTTTTATAGGCCAAAATAAATGTTGAAAAGTTATAAAAATTTATTTGTAGCTGTTTTATGATGATATTAACATGTACAAAAAGTTTATGATGAAATTGAAATGTTTAAATAAATTCCACGATTTTTGTTATTCTCACTTGTTTTGTAGAAATATTTAATTTTTTATGAAATGAAACTATCTCAAACAACAAAACGGAGTACACCATTGCAAAGAGCTCGTCGAGACGATCAAAATTGATATATTATTTGCTATATTTGGAGCTCCGAATAAAAAGATATCAATTTTGCAAATTAAAAAGAAAGCTACTGACGTCGGACCACAAACAAATGCCATGCACGACCTACCAGTGGCCGCCACGTAGCAGAACAGTGCCATGCAACGCCTTTTTACACGTTCATGGACTAAAGTGGCACAGGCCGACAAGTTCATGGACCAAAGTGGCACAGGCTGACAAGTTCAGGGGCCACTTTTTCGCGTTTGCAAGTTCATGGACCAAAGTGGTACAGGCGGACAAGTTAAAGGGCCGCCAGTGTATTTTACTCTTTACGAATTAACAGTGATGCCAGCTGCCACTACCGACCTAGCTAGTTGTGGCCTCCTCCCTGGGTGTAGATGTAGTCAGTGTGCACCACCAGCGTCCTCCTCATCAGGCACTCCTCGTCCTCCTCTCCTTCTCCTCCCCCTCCGGCGCCGCCGCCGCACCGCTCGACGTCGGCCCCCGCGAAGCTCGCCGTCTTCTCTTCGTACAGCTAAAGTATTTTGGTTAAACGTGTCGACACTCAACACAATGTTTGCACTTGCTACAGTAAAATGCTAAAAGCTCGCGTGCGAAACATAAGCTAGGTAGCTAGGCTGGTAATGGACTAACTATGGTAGCTAGGCTTAATCCTTAATTAACAACTCACCACATCTCCATACTGCTCTTGGCTTCTCGAGCTCGCTTCAGCGGGCGCCGGTACTCTCGATGCCGCGGCGTGGCCGGCGACGACGGAGAGGAGGAGGAGAGACACCAGCATCAGCGGAATTAGAGCGGTTGGCCGTGGTTGTGGTGATGATGATAGCGCCGCCGTCGCCATGGATGCAACCTGCAGGCCGGCTTCTTGCTGTATCTCGGCGTGGCCGCGTGGCTCTTGTTGGGCAGAGGCAGGCAGAGAGGCCAGAGGGTGATTGATCTCGAGTGGTTGGATTTATGGGAGGCGTTGGTTTGGAGAGGAAGGTCAGGTAGCGCGGGCCTTGAATACAGGAAGCCGCATAAATGTACGTAGCCAGCAGGTGGGTCGCTGACTCGCTGTACGCCTGTCTGCGGCTGTGATGACGAGTGCTTCTCGTTCAGCTGATTCAGCAGGGCGTCTTTGGTGTCTTCACTGCACCAACGGCCTCCAAAATTGGCAGATGGCAGCGCACGCCGCACGGTGTTATCTTATAAGTTTTCTAAACTCCTAAACAACAAAAATTTTTGTTAGACCCACACTACATGATCACAAATATGTTAAACTTGATCACAAGTACAAAATCACCACCATCACTATCAAAGTAGAGTGTCATAGGGAGTTTGCATGCTTTAACCAGTAGCTGACTAGTGTTTCATGTATCGATGTATGTTAGTACAAGTACAATGCTGGAGTTTAATTTGCTAGTGGCCACTTTGTGTTAAGGCCAGTCTCAATGGAGTTTTATCATAGTTTTATGAGCATTAAATATGCTGATGTGACACTATATTAATAAAAAAAAGAGATGATTAGAGTTTTATGTGAGTAGAGAGAGCTTCATGTGGGATGAAACTTTTTTGCACTTTTTTTTCAAAATATAGAGCGTTGGAAACCGGAACATGAAACCTCCCATTGAGACTGGTCTAACAGGCATGTGCAAAATTATAATAAATGGCCAGGACGATGGTTTATGGTAAAGAAAAATATAATTAGAGATTCAAAAGAGATTTGAATATTAATTTCATCTACAAATGGAGATCACCAAGACAAAATTGAAAGGGCCTAGATTTTGGCTCACTAGACAATTACACAGCCATGGTGTTAGGAGTGAAAAAAGAAGAAGAGAAAGGCAGACAACGATAGTCAAGAAATTTGTCGATGATAGCTATATATAGAATTAAATTAATGCTGATACATACATAGCTACACATATATAGAACTAATTAATTAATACTGGTGCATGCATGAAGATTATAGTTAACAACAAACAAGACTATTTACAAAAAAAAAAAAATTCTCAACTAAAAGTTAATAAAAAAATAAAAAAGATACCACATTATTGGTAGTTTTCTCTACAGTGTTAAAACAGGCAAACCTTTTGGTAGTTTGCTCTGTAGTATCCATACTGTATTTTATAGCTAAAAATAAAAAGAAAAAAGAAAATAATACTGGGTTATTTCTGGTATTATAACGAAGCAGGAAACCCAGAACAGGCCTATAGGTCACATTATTCTGGGCTGGGCCAGCGCCAGTAAATTCGACGACCTCAGAAGCCCGGCCCACGCTTTCTCGCTTTCCACCGTTGGTCGTGCCGTCCTGCGGCCCATCCGTTCGCCTGAGTCCGCCGGAGCATCCAGGCGAAGGCGACCCGCCGCCGCCGCAGCATCCATGGCTGCCGCCCACCCGCGTCCCCACCAGCCGCCGCCGCCTTCGCCTCCGGCACCACCCCTCGGCTGGTTGTGGCGGCAACCACGGGTATCTACTTTCTCCTCCCTCCCTCCCTCCCTCCGTTCCGTTTCTTTTACTGTCCGTAGAAACGCCGTTTCAGTTCTTGTATACGCTAGTACTACAGTGCAAGATTTCAGGCTTCAGGGAAAGCCTCTTGAAAACTCTCGAAATCTGTTCTCGTTCCATTCCATGTGCTCTGGACAGAATCCCCGTATGCAGTACTATACTTACTACAATAATTTGTCCTCTGATATGTTTCTTTATTTTTTCCTCCGATGTCATTTGCTAGTTTGATGACAGCAGCAGCAGCAGCCCGCCGTGCAGTAGCAATCACAATCTTCTGCCGACACTTTGACCAGCGTCCTTGGCGCTGCGGCGGTGGATCTGCAGGCATCACATCTCACGGCTGCATCCGCGAAAATTCCTCTTCTTGAAAATAAAAAACTAACAAAGAAACAAACACTTGACTGATTCCAAAGACTGACGAATCAGCCAATCAGCTGCTTCTGGGTGCATTCTCGAAGCGAATGGGGACCGGTTCTGCCACGTGGGTTGGCTCCCCGTCGCACTCATTACCCCGCACCACAGCCAGCCACAGCCTTGATCTATGCCAAAAGTCATGGTCAGCTCTCGGCACTTCAACTTCAAGCCTGTATAAGTAATCTCCCTCACTTGCCTATGAAGGTTCCCTTTTCGCTCCAGGCAGGGACAGGAATAGTCATTGCAGTGCTACTGGCTGGTGAAGCTCGACCGAGGAATCACTTCTGGCGGCCTGTGCTGAGGAGGTGGAAAGAAGTCGCCCTGGTGGCCGTCGCCTGTGTTGAGGAGTGGTGGCCGTCGCCTGTGTTGAGGAGGTGGAAAGAAGTCGCTTGTGGTGGCCATCGCCGGAGTTGAGGAGGTGGAAGCCTGACCCTGAGGTGTGCACGGTATGTTTCCCTACTGATTGTTTTTATTTCCATGACTCCTGAGTTTAGAGGAGTCTATATGGGAGAATTTTTTCGGTTTGTTTCGGCTTGTAGGTAGTGTTGCTGTGAATAGTTGGTATGCAGTTAGGTGTTTGGAAAACTGGATTTGGGGTGATATGCATGGGAATTTTGAGCAAATTCATAGAACACCATGTATATGGCGATATGTGAGGCAGGACATTTGTGTTCGTACTCTTATGCACAAATTAAGCCATATGGATGTGTTCACGGTATTTTTGCATTATGCACATTTGTGTTCAATTTGATTATGCACAAAGCCATGAAACTGTATTTTTGCATTCTTGATTCCAAGCGGTAGGCACACGGACAATGAAATGGCCTCTGGCTACCATGGCACATGGAAAGGATGGAAAGCTACTGGATGTTTTGTTCGCCTTTCTCACATAGAGAGGGGGCCAAAGCTAGCTTAGCTCCATGGTGCTGAAGACCACAGTCTGCAGCTTGCTGTGTGAACTTGCAGTGAACTCTGGTTGTGTGAATTTGATTAGGCTAATAAAAGGGATTTTTTATCTTTGTTTTGGATCAATTAAGAAAGAGTTTGTCTTGGATTATCTGACCTACTATTAAGAATATTTCTGTGAGTTTGGGATGTTCATTTGAGGTTTTGTTTTTCAGTTGCTTTGGGGATTATGCAAATCTGTATCTTAACATGGGGAATCGATTGGATTGAGCCATAGTGTTTGAATAATGATAGTTCAACATCCATCCTTATCCTCTCCTCCTAGTTGTATGCTTCAGCAGGTACAACCATGGATACTGATATCTTTGTTGTACTGGCAAGCATCTCCATCAACCTTTTTTCTCTTAAAAATGTGTGCGCTAAATAGTTTTGTGTTCAGATGCTTCATTCACATTGTATTGACTGAGTCAAGACACTCCACTCTAGCATGATATTTGTCCTTCCGATGTGGCAGCTCAGTTCGAAGTCATCTCGATGCTAGTTTGTGTGCTTGCTTAAATGAATAGTGCTAAAATACGTGGTTTTGTGTTATTATAAATGCCCATGCCCATGTGTTTTTTGCAGAAGAATACAAACCTGTGGCTTTGTGTTATAAAATTTGCTCTACATACCATGGTCTTGAGATTTCCTATTTTTCCAATCAAAATAAGTGTATAGCAACTGATTCAATGGCTGATGGCATAATCCTTTAGTCTTGGGCTTCTATTATCAGACCAGTAGGCTGCACAACCTTTCTTGTTCACCAGTTGCATGGCTAAAAATATGATCCATAGAGATAGTAAAGTGTAAAAAACAGCTGTTAAAAAAGTTAATGTGCTATATAGAGAAGATTGGAATCAATTAATTTTATCCTGCCTGTCAACACATTTCAAATAAAAGTCCTACTAATATTACTTGTACTTTCGGTTTTTATTTATCTTTCTTTTTAATTTTTGTCAATCACACAGGTGCTCAGAGCATTGTGGCAAATGCGCTTTGGTAGACACCACAACTTGCAGTAATTAAGATTATGACTGGAAATCTCATACGGTGCCATGATAAGATAAAGCATGAAGCTGACATCAATGGCAACATCAAGATTTTTACAGAAGTTGAGATTGAAAGAATTACTAGAAACTTTAGCACTCTTATCGGAAAAGGTGGCTTTGGGGAAGTTTATAGGGGAATCCTTGACGATGACAATGAGCCTGTAGCAGTGAAGAAATATATCAATGAAGATTTAAGAGAAGTGTTTATGGAAGAAGTACGTATCCATAGTAAAATTAGCCACAAGAATGTGGTAAAGCTCATAGGATATTGCATTGGGGAACATACTCTCATGATTGTAATGGAGTATATGTCCAAAGGAAATCTCAATGACATACTCCACTACAGTGAAATTTCAATCCCTTTGGATGTAAGGTTGGGTATTGCTATAGGGTGTGCAGAGGCATTAAACTACATGCATTCAATGCATTTATCATCTGGCAACCTTGTCTGTCATGGTGATATTAAGCCTGCAAACATACTTCTAGATGAAAATTTGACAGCAAAATTAACGGATTTTGGAGTTTCAAGGCTTCTGGTTGGTGGCATCACTCGGTACACTACGACTGTAAAAGGTAGTATAGAGTACATGGATCCTATATATATTCAAGAGGGATGTCTCACTCCAAGGAGTGATGTTTATAGCTTTGGGTTGGTTCTCTGTGAACTAATAGCTAGAAAAAGGGTAAGAAAAGGTGACATTAACCTCATTGGATATGTCAATAAAGGCTGTGCAAGTGGTAAAGGGTTTACAGAAATATTTGATTCGGCAATAGCAAATGAGAACAACATGAAGATTCTTAAAGAAATGAAGAAATTGGCAATAGAGTGCCTATCACTGATCAGTCATAGGCGTCCTCAGATGACTGATGTGGTCAAACGCCTTCGGATTCTGAGAAAAGAACTAAAGGACAGAGAAAATTATTCAGAATCAATTTTGGCATCACACCATTCATGGCGCAGAAACAATAGGCAAGAGATAATCATGCCCACATATAATTCTAAGATGCAGATTAAGAAGAGTTTGAGCTTTTTCAAGAGGAACCTTAGCAATTCTAAGATTCAATCAGAACCCAGCAATGTGAGAATTCTCACACAGGAGGATCTAAAAGAAGTCACACATAATTACTCTTATGTACTCAGTGGAGGTACTTCAGGTAAGGTTTACAAAGGAACACTTGAGGACAATACAGTGGTAGCAGTGAGAATATTTTCCGAAGTACTTGAGGGCTTTGAAGAAGCATTTATCAATGGTGGGATGATCCTGTCTCAAATATCCCATAGGAATATCATCAAAGTTTTGGGATATTGCTTGGATGCTGATTTCCCAGCTTTCATGTATGAGTATGCTGCTAAAGGTAGTCTATCTGATGTTCTGGATGGGCATGAAGACTTCCCACTAGATATACGTGCAAAGATTGCAGTAAAAATTGCAGAAGCATTAGAGTACCTCCATTCATCAGCAACTGGTATTATCAGACACGGTTATGTGGTACCATCCAAGATACTTCTAGATGATAATTTCATGCCAAAGCTCACTGGCTTTTCATGGGCAAGGAAGTTTATCAAGGAGAGTAACATTATTGCCAGTGATAATGCAGTTAGTAGTCATCAGCTTCCATCAAGCAGGTTCTACAATGACCCAATTCATGATCCCTGTGTGTCACTAAAAGTGAAAACTGATGTGTACCAGTTTGGTGTCCTTCTCTTGACACTTATTAGTAGGAAGAACTTTGTATTTTACGCCGATCATGATGACCTCATTTCACAATTCCGCACAGCTTGCCTGGCAGATGGCAGTGGAAGGGCATTTTTTGATGATGATATTGCAGTTCATGGTGGAGATATTGTTCTGCTTGAAGAGATGGGGAGGCTATCGATGAAGTGTATTTGTGAGGAAATAGATCAGAGACCAACAATGAAAGAAGTGGCAGAACACCTTCGAGTAATTACCAGATGTTAGAAGAAGTGCTCTTCAGAGCGAGCTCCACTGGTATCTAAAACCGCAGGAGCTGAAGGCACTAAACTGGACAGGCCACTTAGTTCAGTTGTTAGAGATTGACCATGAGCAATCGTGTAAATACTATGAATGATATGTAATGTGCTGTTGTATTGTTATCAGCTTGCATGCATTTCAATTTGATTTGCAATTATGCTGTCAGTTGAATGATGTTATCAGAAGATTAAGAACCTGCATGCAATCTGCTTCTCTTTTTGTCTTGCGCATGATGTAATCTGAATTTAATTTGTTTCTGCTAACAGCTGTAGGTACTTTACGTTCATGTTTTCCCCTTGACACATGTTTATAGATAAGATGCTATCAAGAAGCTATATATGCAATCCTTTATTCTGATCAAAAGCCACGTATGTCTGTTCAATCCTTTATTCTGATCAGAAGCCACGTATGTCTGTTTTAATAGTCAGGAAGTAAATTCTCTGTAATATTTAACGAATGCTGCAAGCCTGGACTTTAGCCTCTTTATTCGTTAGCCACAGTGTTATCCCGTCCTTTGTTAGTGTAGACAGCACGGTTTTTTGGGGGGTGGGGAGAGAACAGATGAGCGATTTTCTTATTGGAGAAAGATTCGTAGTTGCTTCATGAATCAGTATCTGCCCTTTGATGCCAATAGCCCATCATCTGCTGGTGGCCTACATCACAACAGATTTCCAAGCATCAGTACACTGATAAAGTTAATTACACAATCAACTGACTAACAATTCCATAATAATAAGATAAATAAGCAAATCAATTGACTAGTTCCCCTGTCTTGCTAGTTCGATCAGCGTCCCACCAACTAGAACGCGCAGTTCGTCAACAGGTCAACTCTTGAACTTACAAGGTTGAAATATAATGCTACATGTGGATGACAACCTTCTGTGCACGGTATTTTTAAGCCATTGGTGTTTCCAATCACATTCCTTTCTTTTGAGTGTTTCTTTTGTTCATTTTTTATCTCAAGTTCAGATGTCCCTCTGTGTCAGTTATAGCGGGCTCCCGGTTCCCCACAATGCCGACGCTCGGTGGTCTTCGTCTGGATCTTCCACATTAACAATACCATCCGTTTCAGCATTTGCGTGGCCAATCTGAAGGTCACACCCAAATCACAATGTAAACCTTCAAAATTGATATTTGTGTTCAGCACTGTAATCAAACTTCTGTCACAATAATAAAGGGAAATAGAAAATATATAACCAAGTTACATTGCCTGTAAATTTAGAGACAGAAGAAAACCACTGAACACTCTGTGGTTGGGACATTGAATATACGCCTAGTAGGTTGTTGATGTATGGCCCTATTTTCACCCTTTTGATCCTGTCAGCCAATCTGAAAATCACACGAAAAACACAATATTATTGTAAACCTTGAGGCACATTCTGTTGCTCGATTAGCTTATGGATGTGCTTGATTGCTGGACATGATCATAAGCTTTAGTGTTTTATTTTCAGCTTGTGCTAGAGGTGCACTGCAATCACTTGTTTAGACTTAGTATACTGATGCTTCTTGTGGGTGCTGACGCTTCTTGTGTGCAGAGCTGGAGGAGCTTTCTTGTTTCCAGTGAGAACAATACAGTTGTTATCTTATCTAGTTAGTGCTGTGCTCATCGGATTTTCTGTGAGAGTCAAGGACTATGTTTTAGTTTAAGTATGTTTCTGTTTATTATATTGGCTCATAAATTATTTTCCACCCCATGCGTGGCATGGCCACTGTGTGAACTGCTTTCATACAGAATCATTTAGTTTAACATTCAACTTTGACAAGGTTCCCGAACCACCAGATCACGATGGCAAACTGGTTTTGCTATATTCATCAAGTTCCTGATTTGAGATGTATGCTCCTGTACTGTTTATTATATATACCACAGATCATTTCGACTCCATGTGTAGCGCGGCCTAAATATGCACTGCTTTCCTGCTGAATCATCGAGTTTTCATTCAAGTTCCTGATTTGCGAATTGTATTTCACCTCTGCATTATTATTGATCTACTGTTCAGTTTTCTTCTTAATATAATGAAGCACAGTTCTCCTACGAGAAAAAGATCTACCGTTCTCATTCAGTTTTGTGTGCACGCATGCATGTGAAGAAACTGAAGAACACTGGCCGTTGGTTTCATACTCATGTTGTCCTCTCCACACCTTGGTCAGCAGCGGGCATCCCTTTGAGCTCCCCGGAGCCCAGAACACAAAACCTCCTTGGCTAGTCCAGACCACCATTCCGAGAAAATCAAATCAACTATAATCTCTTTCATCTTCCATTTGCTCCATCAACAGAAAATGTGAGTAAATTTACCGCTGACCCTTGTTTTTTTAGCTTGGTGTGGCTCTAGGGCTTGGTAAGCTTAGGCTTCCCATTTGCGCCCTCGTAATGTTTTTAAACTGAAAGACGTGCTTTGCATGATCCAAAAAAAAATGAAATAGTATTTTCCTTTCAGTGTAAAATTTTCATAAACATTTGCTAAGCGTTGTGCTTTAAGAGAAAAATAAATATAGTAAATCATAATATTTCATCGAATGGCATAAAAAAGGAAAATTTAATGATTCGGTATTCTTTGTGTTGACCACATGAACAATTTTAACAAAGAAGGGTTGTATGTCAAATATGACTTGAACAACTGCGATGTTTTGCACAGATATTCATGTTGGATACGTAGTAACTAATATGTTAAATCACAGTTTTGTGGCGGTTATGTTAATTGGTTGCACTGGATAAACAATAGTTGGTGAAAACTGATGTCTTGACAAAGAAAAGGTAGAATTAGTGTTTTGCAAAAGCTCCAAAAAAAATAAATTGTTCTAAAGAGGGCCTCAACATACACCTAAGAAATGAAAGAATGCAAAAAGCAGCCCTAGCATATATGAGTAATTCTTAATTCCAACTGTGTTCCAGTAAATTCAGAATGTGTTGTGCTTGTTCCAGAAACGCGAAACAGAAACTAAAACACTCATGTATTCATTAATTTCAAGGTAGAAACAACCACAATTTGTCTTCAGCTCCGAGTGGACTTCTACGTCAGCCCTACCATGCATCCATCCATTATGATATAACACAGAGTTCAAATTATCAGCAAACCGAAAACATGGTCTTCATAAGAAGATAATGAGCAACTAGGTAAACAGGAAGGTAGGCATGATTCCCATAATTGGTCATGGTGTGTTTGCATAAACTAAACTCACAATACTGAACATTTCGAGGCATAACAACCCTGAAATGGGCCAGAAATACACGGCTAATAAATTAAACTTGAAGGATTTGCACATTATCCAGAGGTTCTATCAATCATGCTTCAACTCAGCTACGACTATTCAGTCTCCACTGGCTGTGGCAATTTGCTGCTAGCAAAATCTGAAAAATAGCAGACATACATATTAAAATTGTTAAGTATATGTCACATTTGCAGCTTTACTAATTGAATATAAACAAGAGCACACGAAATACAACATATGCACAAGGAGAGGAAACTCAATTTATTAGAAACCAAAAGGCCATAAACCAGCGATTTGCAGTGAAATTCCAACGGTTTTCACATATGGTTAGGGTCTTCCAATTGGAGCATCAGAATTAGAATAGTCAAAGAGAATGCATCAAAATATCGGGTAAGCAATTTGTGGCTAACTATATTGATGGAAATAAAATCAGCAACTTACAAGCAACACATGCTAAATACCGAGAACGTTACCTATGACTACTTACTGATACCAAAATCAGGTTGTACCATATCTATTTCCATTCAACTACTATAATATATGCATAGAAGAACAGCATGCATGTACATAGATAGAAGCTGTAAAGTACCCAATTATAAAAGTAAATACAATAGGCAGTTTTTTACCTGGAATATAAAAAGTCATGTAGGGGAACTCATCATAGTAGCAGCCCATATGGTTTTTTAGTTTCCTGAACCTCTCTGATTTTAGGTCCAAGATGAACGTAGCCTCACCGTTGTGCAGTAAGACGATATCCACTCCCTCAGCAAATCCACTAACAGCCACTAGCCGGTTGGTGTCGGCATTTCGAGGAATAATAGTGTTGAGCAAGATGACTCTATCTAGTACCCATCCCATAGATTCACCTGGATTCACCGTTTTCACCCACAAGTGGAGGGTTGAATCCATAACACCGATGAACCCCAGTGACCGTCCCTCGTTGTCATGAGAACAGGCATGAAGTACATGCCACTTGGCGAGCCAATCATAGTCAAGCATTGCTTTCCCAGATCATACTTGAGAATTTCAGCACCTTTGTCGAGTAAGAAGTAGATTTGGTCCCCAACAATGGCTGCGCGTCTCTTCGCGACGGAGCAACCGTCATGTTGTAGCTGCACAGAAGCCGGCGTGCTCCATGCGGCAGTCTCGGACGAGTAAACCCATGCCCTGGCAGTCCTGGTGTCGACGTACTTATACCTATACGACGTGCTCACAAACACCACTAAGAAAGGCCCGTCGTGGCAGCAACGGTGATCGCAGCCGGGCGCCACACAAAGAACTGCCCCAGAGCGGTAGTATTTGTCGGAGTAAGGATCGCTGAGCAATTTGTGGTCGCCGGTGATGGGGTCCCACACAGCGAGACTGCTTCCCCTCGTACCCCTGCCGTACACCCCATCGAAGAGGACACGGCCATGGCGGCAGTCCACAACATGGCATGCGAACGCTGGCTCCAGGAAGGGGATGCGAGTCTTGATGGGGACGAATCGGTTGGGATTGCTGCAGTGGAAGAAGCCACCTAGGAAACCGAGGAGGGGGGGCGTTCGATGGAACTCATGGTAGCGGTGGGGGAAGGTAGAGTCGGACACGATACGGCGCCAGAGCTTGCAAACCAGAGAAGCGCGTAGGAGGCACGCGGGGTCGTCGGGCGGGAGACGGAGGAGGATCTCGGTGATGGCGTCGTCGATCAGCTCCGGCGTCGACGGCGCCATGGGGGTTGGTGCGGCTATGTGGCTGGAGGTTCGATGGGATCGTCTCTATTCTTCGTCTCTCGGGTGCCGCCGCCTGTGCGGCCTTTAACCCCAGTCCCTCCCAATCCCAAAGCGAACACGGCCTTGATTGGGCCTGACCTATTAGCAGTGGCCGGGTATAAAAATGAGGCAAAGGAAAAAGATCTAGCTCCACTCAGTTCTGCAATATAAAAACATGGGATTGACGCAAAAAGGATACTTTCGTGGTGCCTTCTTTTTCAAAAACTGAAGCATGAATTTTATAGAGTTCTTTGGTAACCTTCTTCATTCATCAATCAAAGCTGATATAAATGTGAGAAGTTCATATGAACAGATCAATTTTAGGGTGTACAGGAAAAACACCAGTTCACAAGCGATGTAGATGAAATCACTGATGAATGATTTTGAAACACTTCTTGATTGATTCTAGCTTTTGTGATCATGTATTTAATTATTTATCCAAATCTAGTCGGAAACAAAGAGAAGAATATATGTGGATATACGATAAGATATATAACTTGCTAAAACAAAAGGAATATATGCCTTCCTACTAGTTGTGTGTCCACTACGACAGATTCGCACATCACTACCCACCTAATCACCGCCGGAAATGGCGAAACCGACAGTGATGACTCATTACAGCCGGTGCCAAACTCGATGGAGCCTGAATCGCGTCAGGCAGCGACGGCACCGGCAGTGATGAGTGACATTACTGCCGGTTGGTGTCCAGACCCGACAGTGATATGGGGGGCAGATTTCACCGCCGGCTCTAGCCAGGCTCCGGCCGTGGTAACGTGTATCAATGCCGGTTCATTTACCAATCCGGCAGTGATCAGTACATACGGACCCGAAATTTTTATTCAATCTCCTTGACTCGTGGCTCGTGTCCGTCCCTGACGCCTCTCTTCTCTCTGTCCGCTCCCCAAACATCTCGTATCCACTCATCTCCTCCACCCGAGATCCCAACGCCGCCCCGTGCTCCTCCACACTCTTCCTCCCAACCCCCAGCACGAGGCCACCGCGGACGCCGGCGAGTGGCTTAGACCCTAGCTCGGCGCAGGCACGAGGCATCCACGGGCGCCGGCGAGCGGTCTGGACCAGCGCGGCGCAGGCTCGAAGCTGCCGTGGGTGCCGGCGAGCAGTCGGGAACTCAGCGCGTCGCGAGCATGGACGAGCGGCGCATGTGCGGATCCAGCTTGACAACTTCTTCCTCCAAGCGTCGGGTGCATGGCCCATCCTATTTTCGTCGTGTGCGGGTCGCCGTTCCTGGTGCTGTTCGCGAAGGGCATGACGCGCTGCTCCTCATGGCGAAGGTCAGCTCCCAGATCTATCTCCTCCCGCATGGCCGCATGCTCCTCTCTCCGGATCCCTCTCCTCTCCAAAAAATAGCCGCTCCCTCCTCCCTCTGGTTCCCTCTCCTCCTGCATGGCCCATCCTATTTTTGTCGTGTGCAGGTCGCCGTTCCTGGTGCTGTTCGTGAAGGGCATGACGCGCTGCTCCGCATGGTGAAGGTCAGCTTGCCGCGGGAGATGGCGATGAGCAGGACGCAGGGTGCATGTTCAGCCTTGTGGACCGGAGTGAAGGTGCCCGATGGAGGATCCAGATCCGGCGGTACCGAGGAGGAAGGTGTCGGATAGATCCAGATCCATGACTAGGTGTATCCTTCTCAATTTCATTAACATCTTCATGGTTCTTTCGTATGATGTACAAATCCTTGATGTCCTGAGTTTGAATTTGTGATGTACGAATTTATAATGTTGGATGAATCAATTTGTGTAATGTGTTGAGCCCTTATCCTTTTGTCTGTGGTGTAAGAATCAATTTGTGAATGAGTTGATCTGTGAGATAGGAGCCGTCGGTGTGAGATATTCTTTTTTTTTGTTTTTCTAAAATCAAATACTGCCGGTGTGAGCTTGGTTCCGGTAGTGTTGATATCAACAACACTGCCGGTGTGGGATACGAGCTGGCGGTGTTGATTTGTCATCACCGCCGGGGCGAAAAAACCGGCGGTGATGCAACCCCCCACATCACTGCCGCTTATTCACCGCTGGTTCAGATTCCGGCGGTGATGAGGGTTACGAACCGGCTGTGATGTAGAAATTTGTAGTAGTGGTCATAGTTTAATTTTTGTTGTATATAAAATTTTCAAAACACATTTAGTCCACAACTTTCTAATCTGATGACTAGATAAAGGTTGGTTAATTTAGCACTTAAATTCCCCCACTCATCCCATCTAATCCATTTTTTTTGCAAATCACCCCCTAGGACCCCAGTGTCACCGGTGTTGCACCCGTGACCGTCGACGACGATGCTGTACAAGGTGAGCAGCTGGAGACTGATGATGAAGATGGGCCGAGGCGTCAAGCACGGGCCGTCAAGAAGAATACTAAGCTGATCGGGCCGAAATGGGTGAACTGAATACGGCCTGCGTGGCCCCACCGAGAGTAGCGTGTGTTGCCTTTCTTGTAACGGGCGAGAGGGAGAGGAGAACTTGGACTTGGTCATTATGAGAATCGAGCTGTGTAGGCTTCGGCGGCGACAGCGATCGACGGCAGTTGCGGGAAATCGAGACTTTGTTCCAGTTATCTGTAATAGCTACTCGATTATACTCTATAATCCATATCGTTATGGTTACATTTGGTATTGGATTCAGTCGATCCTGCTCTCAATTCCGTATCCCATCGATCTCATTCGCAAACACCCTCGGTCGGATCGAGATTTCTCGCTGCAGTGACCTGCTATGGTGAGGGATTTCTCTGTAATTCCCGGGCACGCGAGCAGATTTGTGGAGGAATTTGGGCTAGCATCAAATCCGTACCTCACTCGTCATCAGATGGCTATGGTGTCAAAGGAGGAGCAGCTGGGGAAGATCCTCGCACTGCTAGAGACCAACCAGAAGGGCATCGATGAGCTACGAATCTCGATGACGGAGATGCGGGCTCTGAATATGGAGATCTCCACCTGGAAGCCCGACGTCGACAGCCGCGTCGACGAACTCGAGCATGCCATTATCAACCTCGGCGACCGCATCAACAAGGCGATGCAGACTCTGCTCCCACAAGGGTCCCAAGAGGATTCACCAGTCGCCGGAGTCGTCAAACGGCTCCATACTCACGGGCACGAACCTCAAGGACGCCCTCAAGGAGGACCACTTCACCTCTGCGGGCGAGAAGGTGTTGAGCTCCACTGATCTGGAGTCTCCCCCTCGACGGGCGACATCTGGGTCGTTAGACCACGGCAAGGGTGGCTTTGGGGCGGTGTACACCGTCGCCCTGGGCCGACCACCAATCCAAGGTGTGAAAACTCAAGTGCAATAATCTACTCCCAATTTGTTTACAGTACCTCGTTTTGGGCAATTTGATCCTAGATGTTACCCACCATATATTGCATATCCACCACCTACCCCTGCACCTGAGTTCGAAATTCCTAAATTCTATGGCATTAACCCAAAATTATGGATCAAACGCTGTGAAACATACTTTGACATCTACCAGACAGATCTAGCCAAGTGGGTTAGGTTTGCAACCATGAAGTTAACAGGCTCAGCAACACTGTGGTGGCAAACTCAACCATCCTCTTCCACTAAAGTCACTTGGCCAGCCTTTGTTACTCTCATTTGCAGTAGATTTGACAAAGATGAGCATAATCACATATTGCATCACTTTTTCAAAATCAAGCAAACTGTCACTGTAACAGAATATGTTGAGGAATTCAGTGATATTGTACATCACCTTCTAGCTTATGATCCCACTTTTCCACCAAATGCCATTGCTAAACGTTTTGTGGATGGTATAAAGAAAGAAATTAGAGATGTAGTTACCATGCATAGGCCAACCGACCTGGATACTGCTAGCTCTCTGGCTCTTTTACAGGAAGAAGCTCTCCAAGATGAACCTCTTAAGAAGTTTGAATCATTCTATTCCAAGAAGAAGAAATCGATGATGATGATGACAAGCATTCTTATAGAAGCTCAAGATCTTCTTCTAAGCAAAATGATGATAAGAAGCCTGTCATCCATCTTCTAGCAAGTCCAGTGAAGATAAAGTTACTGCTCTCAAGAATTACAGAAGAGCCACAGGGTTGTGTTTCAAATGTGGTGAAAAATGTAGTCATAACCACAAATGCCCTCCAACTCTGCATGCTATGGAATAACTATGGAAATGTGTTGATCCTACTAAAGAATCAGTTACTCCACCAGTTGAAACTGATGAAAGCTCTGATGAAGACTTCATGTCATTATCACTTCAAGCTATGCAGGGCACTACATGAGTAAAGACAATCAGACTGAGAGGCCATCTTATGGGTAGAGAAGTGTACATGCTTATCGATTCTGGCAGCACCAAAAGCCTTATCAGTGATCAATTGATTTCTTCTTCTTCACCTGTAACTGCCTTACCAGAACCAGTCAGGGTACAAGTGGCCAATGGAGAGATTATCCAGTGTACACAAGAACTCCAGGATCAATTATGGGCAATACAAGGGCATTCTTTCCACACAACATACAAGCTAATTCTTCTACATGGCTATGATATGGTGCTGGGCATGGATTAGCTGGTTGTTCACAGCCCTATGAATGTGCATTGGGAAGAAGGTTGGATGCAAATTCCACATGAAGGGAAGCTCATCACACTGATTGTGCACCCACCTGATACTACTATGGGCAATCCAATCTCATCATTGCAGTTACAAGCATTACATAAAGTTGATTCCATCCTCTATATGGTTCAACTTAAGGAAGGGGAAGATAAATCACAAAACCAGCAAGAGATTCCAGCTGAACTTCAGGAACTTCTTGATACATATGGGGCAGTTTTCTCTGCACCAACTGAATTTCCACCTCACAGATCAAGGGACCATTCCATTCCCTTGTTACCAGGAGCTCAACCATTTTCCCAGAGACCTTATCGATACAATCCTGCACAGAAGACAGAGATTGAAAGGCAAATCAAAGAAATGATACAGAAAGGATGGATTCAAACCAGTACAAGCCCATACTCCTCACCTGCCTTATTAGTCAAGAAGAAAACAGGTGATTGGCGTCTCTGTGTTGATTACAGGCGCCTCAATGCACTCATAACTAAGAACAAGTACCCACTGCCTCTGATAGAAGACCTCTTTGATGAACTACATGGAGCTTGCTGGTTTACATCCTTGGACCTATGCTCAGATTAGAATGGCAGAAGAAGAATTCAAAACAGCCTTCCAAGTACACAATGGCCACTATGAATATAGAGTAATGCCTTATGGAGTTACTGGAGGTCCCAAAATGTCTTCCTTGCTAACCTCGAGGAGGACGGGGGTCGCGACAGAAGAGTAACGGTGCGAGGAAAGAACGTTGGGATCGCGACCTGGGGTCCTAAGGGTGATTTGCAAAAAAAATGGATTAGATGGGATGAATAGGGGGACTTAAGTGCTAAATTAGCCCACCTTTAGCTCTAGCCATCAGATTAGAAAGTTGTGGTCTAGATTAGAGTTTCTATACTTTGCACTAAAGCTTGGTTTTCATACCATACGCTCCTATTTAACTTATTTTTTTACTAAGAGCATCTCCAACAACTTCTTAAAATATGTTGCTATTCTTATAACTTTGGCAAAATCACAAAATTTCTTCTCCAACAACTACTCAAAATAACTTGCTATTTTTTCGCGCTTGCTATCTAGCGGTCTCGCGTGCGTATTCTTCCGCGCGCGGACGGAAATTGCTATCGAGCGCGGAGCGGCGGCAGGCTCGCCTCGCGCGGATTTTTCTAAAAATATTGCCAGACAGAGTTATAGATATGCCATTGGTTGATTTCAAAAAAGTTTAGAGACTAATATGCAAAGTGATCGGTGTTGGATTTCGTTAAGATAGGCCTCCTTTTTCACAAGTTTACCAAGTTTGAATAGCAAATTATCGAAGAGAGGGTTTTTTTTATTTGCCAAAAAAATAGCAACTTGCCAATCCATAAGATTTGGCAAGTCAATTTTACCAAGTTATTGGAGATGCTCTAAGAGCAACTCCAACAGTTTGGCAAAAGCACTTGGCATCCTAGAATTTTTGGCAAAATCACAAAAAACAGGCTCCAACAAATTGGCAAAAGCACTTGGCATTTTAGCTTGCTTGGCAAATATCACCCCAACCGACGCAAATATGCGCGCTTTGCAGCACTTGCCATCGGCACCGCGCTTCCTGATCTTGCGTGTCGGCAGGTGCAGATGTCTGATCGATGCCCATTCCATCCTGTCGCAACAGCAGGCCGGCGGTGCAGTGTCTACAAAATGACAGAGACTGCAAGCACAGCAAATGACTTGTCCCATCTTCTATGTCAATATGCTACAGGATGCACTTGTCGTTACTTTTCAATACGGAGTACATGGCAGGCACAACACAATAACACAAGGTACTGATTTCTCATAATATGAGAAATCGATTTCTCACTATATTTGACTGAATGAAAATATTAAATAACAGAAATACTGATTTGTCACAATATAATAGATCGATTTCTCATAATATTTCTCAAATAAAAATTAAGATTTACGGGTCACTAACTTTTAATTTGCCAAGCTAAAATAGCAAACTGTTGGAGAAAGGTTATTTTTTCACTTGGCATTTGGATTTAAGACTTGGCAAAACTAGAGATTTGTCAAGTGATGTTTGCCAAACTGTTGGAGTTGCTCTAAATATCTAATACAAAGAGCATTGTTTAGCACTTCTTTTTTTTGGATTTTTGAGAAATACTTTAGCACTTGGGATCGCACTGCCGTAAAATTTGGGGTGCTTTTGCCGCGGATTGGAGCAAACGCTTTGAATAATGTGATCATCAATAAGCGCAAATGACCGATTAATAAATGGGCTGGCTGAGAGGAAGTGCTGCCTCGTTTCGTCTTCTCGTCTTGAATTCTACTATATACTACAGCGGTTCACACCTGACCTGACTGTCCAACTCCTCGCAGACTAGCAGAGCAGCGGCGGCGGCGACTCCTGCGAGCGCCGGCGCGACCACACAGGCGACCTCCGGCAGGTCCGCTCCTTCTTCTTCGTTTCTTCCCCGTTTACTAACCGCTGTGTAAGCCTTCTGCTCCTTCTCACCGTTTTCTTGCCCCTACAGCGAACCCCATCTGTTCACAGGAATGACTCCGAGCAAGAGGGGAAAGCTGGACGGCGCGGCGTCGCCGGACGCTGGAGGCGACCGCATCAGCGCGCTGCCGGACGACGCCCTCCATCACGTCCTCTCGTTCCTCCCGGCGGAGGACGCCGTGCGGGCGTGCGTGCTCGCCCGGCGCTGGCGCCATCTCTGGAAGTTCGCCACAGGCCTGCGCATCGGGTTCGGCAATGGGGATACAGCACCGTCCGTGGACAGTATCAGAAACTTCGTCAACCATCTGCTCCTCCTCCGCAAGGGTGATTCCTCTATCCACACATGCGAGCTCAGGCTAGAGTCTTGTTTTTCCTGGTCGGCTCAAAAGGAAATCAATCTGTGGATTCGGCATGTTGTAGACCGTGAAGTTCGGATGCTCAGGCTCGAAATCGATGACGACAATTATGGACCTGACATAGATAACCTGCCTCTTGTCTCTCAGCACTTGAAAACGCTAGCACTTATCAATGTGCGCTTATATAGTCACTGGAACTTCTTCAATTGTCCGAATCTAGAACATCTAGAGATTGCTGAGTCTTACATTCATGAGGTTGAGATCACGTCAAAATCCCTGAAACACCTGAGCATCAACAATTGCTATTTTAATTGTAATGGATTGGACACCCCAAACCTTGTTTCACTTAGGCTAGATGGTCATTTCACCTCAGTTCCAGTTTGGGGTAGCATGCCATCATTAAAAGAGACATTTGTCAGAAACCATAATAATTTGGATTGTGCAAATGAGGATTGTATCTCTTGTGCTGATGAATTTCATGACGTCCCACCTGTCAAATCCGACCATAAGAACAAATGTTTTCTTCTGCAAGGATTGTCTGAAGCTGAGAATCTGACATTGATGTGTGACAACAAAGGGGTATGCTTACACTTTCCGTTAATACCTTTATTATGTTGTTTGATTATTACTGCTTCCTGTTTTGCTGATTATTATTTTATCAATTGCTATGTTGTGATTATTATTTTTTCCATTCTTCCGTGTCTGATTGGTCTGACTGGTATTTATATCATGTTCCAGATATTTATAAAGTGAAAACTAAAGCTCGGTCTGTTTTCACACTAAATAATAGTCAATTTTTTTTCTTTCTACATTTGTCTAGGTTGTTTTCTACACGGACTTGGAGTGGTGTCCAACTTTTAACAATTTGAGGACTCTATTGCTCAATGAATGGTGATGCTTGGATCCTGACTTCTATGGGCTAAATCTCATTCTCAAGCAGTCACCGGTTCTGGAGAAGCTCAACCTTCATCTTTTTACTAAGGTATATATATTTTATGTAACTACTGGTTTGTTGAAAAGTTATGTGTTATTGTCTTACTGATGAATTATTGTGTTTTATCTTAGGCACCTCAACATACAGTGGAAATGGTAGGAAAGTACAATCAAATGGAGAGATCGGCTACTATATCAAAACACATGAAGGAAATCAGAGTAAAATGTGAAGTGGTTAACAAGAAAGTTTACAAAGTTTTGAAGTTTCTGGGTACATTTGGCATACGTAAGTGAACTAGAAAAATACATGGTGCTCTCTATAATTTATTTAAATTTCCCCGCATGCGTGCAAATGAAAATATGCACTGAATAAGCTCCTTACTTTCTTGGCAAGCATTCAATTAACTTAACAATGGGCGCGACATATTTGAATCCTTTATTTTGGCAATCCTTGTGCAAAGAGCTAAGAGATATAAAGAGAGGTGCCGAAATTAAATTGCTCTGCATAAACAGTATCGCATTATCTTCTGCTAATTCTAAATCTTTTAATTAACTGTCAGCATAAGCACAAATATCATGACTGGATTATTCCATGAGATCTTTACATTATTCTAAGCTTCCAAAGCATTGAGCGCTACCTCCATATATGAGTATCTCACACTATATCTATGAGATATTGCATTCCCTTGTTAAATTATCACTCTTATTTTTGTTTGTAGAAACCAAGTGCATGTACTTGATTAGGCATCAAATCCATTCCTTTGGAAATATAATGGTAATATTTGTGGTTTCTCAAATACTGTAGCTGCGTAAATAGTAGTCTGATATCTTTACACCAAATCTTAGTTTCTTAATGTTCTCTTTGTTCTTGAGGAGTTTTGTTGGTATGGACTCTTGCCTCCCTACCTTCGCCGGCGCTCGGAGGAGGGAGGCGAAGGTCTCACCAGACAGATAAAGTCAGGTTCAGTTCAATTCAAGTGGGACAAGTGTCGGTGGGGCCAACCATGAAATTTGCATTAATTGGAACTAAAAGAGCAACAGTCTTCTCCCTCCTTACACATGTCATGCCCTTGGTATTTATAGACCATACCAAAGGTCATGGGGCTTTTTACATTAGGGTCTCTCCCTTTATCACACTGCATGTGGGCCCCAACAGGGTCATTTTGGTACAAGACTAAATTGGGAGCATTGTCCCCTGCCCTATCCTGGGACGCCACGTGCCGGGCCGCCACGGGTTCCACGTGTTGGGCCCCCGGTGTCGTCTCGTGGCGACTTCTCGTGCGGCCGTGCGGAGGTTGCCTGAGAATCCTGGTACCGATCGCGCAGGAGCGCCTCTCCGAAGGTCTCGCCGAGACGCTGCGTACATGTATGACACAAGGAAGAAAGGAGAGAGTCTGCGGAGGTTGATCGTACCTTCGCTGGTCCGTTAAAGCGAATACGAAAACCTTCGCTGCTTAGTTAGGGTCAAGTCAAAGACTTTCGCTAAGGGCAGGGCCAGATTGGCGAAGGTCGCCCTGGACCGTCCGACTTGCTTGGTTGTCTTGGCCCCTGCTTGGGCCGCGGAGCTACGTAGGGGGTCCTAGCGGAGGTTGCTCCCCCCAACAAGTTTGCATATACTTATTTCCAATTGGCTTCCATAATATGTTTCCTTCTAATTTTCTTCAAGTAGGAAATTGCTTATAGTTTCTTGCATTTCGTGCTTGCCTTTATTTTTATAGGCTTGGAAAGCTGTACTAATGTTTTTAATCATTTTATTCTATTTTGCTTCTTTCTACCATTGCCTATTTTTGCTAGGTGGCCATTGTTCTTGTGATGATATGGTATCTAGCAATCCGATTCTTATGGCACTATAAATGGTTTTATTAGTTTTCCTTATGCAGGAAATTGGTTAGGTTTATCATATGATCTATTTTGTTTCATTTTTTTCCTTCTGCGGTGGCACATTATACTTTTTTCAAAATAGTCATTTATATGTCGTGTGATATGTTACAATACTATTCTCGTGGCACTAGCATGTGTGCTGTGTTTATGCAGATAGTCCTAACAAGACCCTCTATGTTGATTAGGTTTCTATAGCCTCCTTTTTTCCTTGTTTCCATGTTGGAATTTATGGCACAAGGCAAAGGTGCCAAAAGTAATTGGTGTGGTTGGGTTAAGAACCTTGAGCCTATCCTGTGCTTTTTTCATGTGAGCTGAGGATAGTGAGGAAGAATCAGCTGAGTCATGGACATAGAAATGTGATCCCCATGGCATAGAGTTGTCAGAGAGGAGATAGGATAGGAGGACAGATACAAAGGTGGGTCCTATCATGTCAGTCTCATGTTAAATATCTTCAGCTGCAGGTGACACTGAATCGCTGATCATCTCACACCATTAGCACGTATCTCAGAATTTGGGATTGATAATTCAGATATCTAGTGAGGTAGGCAAAGAACTGTGCTGAATTATGGCACAATAACATGATACTAAATGGGGTTTGTTGGGACTTGGGGTAAAGACCCTGAGGTCAGTTTGAGGCGTCCCTGGACCCAAGTAACACAGTGTCATAGTTGACCTTCAAGTGCCCCCACACAGGAGAAAGACTTGTATATTTCTTGCTTTGTAGTTATAACTCGAACACTTTTGTAGTTATACTGTACCCTTGGCTGGTAAAATAACATTTATTTCGTAACAAAGAGAATCTTACCAGCTAATAGAACCTTTCTTAACAAAGATATTTCATCTCCTTTGACTTTCTTCCCTTAATAGTTAAATTAGGCCCCAGCTGGCTTCTCATGTATGCTCAGGGGCTGATGCCCACAAAACCCTCAAGCCATGGCATGGTGGCTATCAAATTCTCATCATACTAATATGTATTGTCATCTCATTGTTAAGTCTACTTTTCTCCCTTTTGCTCTGATGGTTTATACTAAACCTCAAACTCTGATGTGATGAGACGATAATGTAGGGGTTCTTGTCAGCCAGATGCATTCATGTCATGGCTGACGGGTGCAGAGAGAAAAATTCAGATATCATATCTTTGAAAACTATTTGACTTGAAATTTTTTCTAAACTTTATATTTGTATAGTATATCATAACTTTGAGACAATCCTATTGAACTGCATGCTGCATTTCCTACTTGCTGAATTGTGATTTGGCATTTTAAGTTTCATTATCTCAATTAATGGAGTGTTTTATTCTGCCTGTAAACTTACTGTGCTTTTTCGTATACAGATTTCCTCTTCAAATAAGGGAGAGAAAAGCTGGGAGGTTTGATATATCTACCATCTCTTGGGAATCCTGAAATGTATGGCTTAAGCTTGTGGTGACGTAGTAGCTTGTTTTGCCTATGCATGTTGTTATTATGTCAATTTTAGTTATCTGGATAGAGGATTGAGTCACCCGTTGGTGCAACTTTATGTGAACATGATGATTGACGTGAACCTGGTTAGTTATGAAATTTTATCGCTATCTTACCTTTTGCTTTGTCCTGTGTCAATTTACTTTTGGTTCTCTTGATTGATGTGGCCGGCTAAGAGGTAAGAGTTAGTGATGGATGAGTTCTCGGTTTCAACAACATTTTTGGGCTAGTTGGTTTCATCCGAATAATGATTCACAGTTTCTGGAGGAATCACAGTTTTGGGCAAAATTAGTAGCACTTTTGAATCCACAACTCAGCATCATGTGTTCAGCATTCACACCTTTTAAGGTGCAGTATGTGGGGGAGTAGACTCAATGCCTTACAATAGCTAGTTAGAGCATCTCCAACAACTCCCTAAATCAATTTGGTATTCTTATAAACTTGACAAAAACACAAAAAACCCTCTCCAACAACTTGGTAAATCAACTTGGTATTTTTCCAAACTTGGTAAACACCATCCCCGCGCGCGTATATTTCCGCGCGTGGAGGAACTTGCTATCGCGCGCCGAGAGCACTCCTGTCCGCGAAATTCTTCTCTCCCGCATGCTGCTATGGCACGCGAAGAGCACTCATCCGCGAAATTATTCTCTCTCCCGCATGAAAGACACTATCGCCATGCCTCCCACGCTATTTTTAGATTTTTTTTCAATTAGACTAGAGTGGAAGAGAGATGAGTTTGTTGAAGCTATTTTTAGATTTTTTTCAATTTGACGTGCATGGTACGTTGCCGGCAAATCAAACGGAGGGGACGGAGCTGCTGCTGGCCGGCAAATCTTCTCTCCAAACGGAGCGTCGCGGCGCCAGAAGGCCAGCAGTCGCGGCGTTGGGAGAGAAAAACACACGCTGATTCTAGCACTACCAGACTGGGGAAAGGTCCTGACGGTTTTTGGGCCCGACAGGAGCCCAGTAAACGTAGCCCGCACAAAACGCTCCCCAGCCCAAGTAAATCGTCAGGAGCACTGGAGAACAGCTGCATCCACTTTCCCCCGAAGTCCCGAACCCTATCCTCAGCACCCGAACTGCATCTTCCCTCCGCCGCCGCAGCCGCCGCACCCCCGACTCCTTCGCTCCTGCACGTGAGGTCTACTTTTTTTTTTACTTTTACCAAGTTGGAATAAGGAGTTGTTGGAGAGAGGTCTCTTTTTTACTTGCCAAATAAAATAGCAACTTGCTAAAACTCAAGATATACCAAGTGATTTTTACCAAGTTGTTGGAGATGCTCTTACATTTGCAAAGAACTACTGTATAGTCTTAGGTAGGTATGGTTTACAAGGGCTGAATCCTAGAAGGGTGCTAGACCTAGGACAACATTGTGTATCTAGCAATCTCAGTGCCCATGGTAGGAACTGTCATGGTGAATTGGCGAGGATGGGGCTAGAGTGGGACTCCAGAGCAAGGCTTGGGTAAAAATACCAGCATGTATTGTGAGTAACAAGTACGCAGCACATCAAGCTGGAACGCTAGCTGTTGTTCTAAGGCAGAACCTTAGAACCCCCTCCGGTGGTAAAGCCGAATATACACACAGACTAATGCTGAATCTAACTACGAAGTTGTGCACGGAACACGAAATGGATGGAACACAAGCTCAACGTATTCCATTATATCCCGATCTCTTGTACAGTCCCATCAAGACAATATTTATAGGAGCCCGTAGGCTTTTACATGACCAGAATGCCCCTGGGCCACTTCTCCTGAGCTCTCCTGCTGGTTGGTAGCGAGGGCGTAACAGTCTTCTAGGTACTTTTCCACGTTGCTGGCCGAATGGCCGACAACACCAGCCCACCAGGCAGTGAGCAATCCTCCCAGGAGTAGCAGCATGACGTCCCTGCACAACGCAAAACATATGACCAGCCACCTGGTGGTGATTCGGCTAGGGCACCGAATCCCCCTCGCCGGGGTGCTTCGGCGCCCTTATACCCGGGCGGCCAAATCATCAGTCAACTGTTAGACGACGCAGGCAACCGAATTGCCCTTATTTCGATTCGGTTAATTGATCGACATGTCCGTTCGTCGTTCGTTGGCCAGTTTAATTGACTTGAATTAACCTGGCGGCCGATTCGGATTGACCAACCGAATCGGTCCCTCGTCACTTCGGCGGGACAGGGTGCCCAGGTCCCGGTTGTCACCCAACAGTAGCCCCTCAGCGGCAACCGAATTGACTGTTTTTCTTCACTTCGGCTGCCGTTGACTTGCAGATGATAACCGAAGTACCAAGCGCCGTCCCGCGGAGAGGGCGATTTTTTTTTTTACCGTTGATCCACATCGGGATGCGTGACCGACACGACGGTTAGCCTAACCGCCGGGCAAGCTGCCGCGGGCGCCTATAAAAGGCCCCTCCGACCGCCAGCGGTCATTTTCCGCCACGCGCGCTCTTGAGCCCCCCTTGCTGATTCGGTTGCCCTAATATCCGATTCGGTCTGCAGATTCGGTGCCTCAGCATCCGTTTCGGCGTTCCTTTTCGGTGCCTTGCTAGGAGCAGCGTTTCGGATCGGCTTCCTCCCCTGCTGTCGATTCGGTGTCATCAACCGAATCAGCCTTTCGACCTCCTAGCCTCTTGGTGTAAATCGCTCTCTCCGCCAAGTGACCCTTTTCGGTTTTCTTCTAGGTGAAGACTTACTGCCTTATTTTTTCTATTCCACGACTTTGCCGAATTGTGCTAAATTTTATATTCGGTATGATTGAGACCGCTGTCTTGTTTTAATTCGCCGTTTTTCCTTTTATAGTCACGGTGGGTTTTTTCATTGTGTATTGCTAACATGTCGCGGGTCCCGACTAGCGCTGATGTTTCGGCTTCAGATGCCGAAACGGGTGATCAATCAGCTTCGGCTTTTGAATCAACTTCTGGATCCAGCTCTAGCGAAAGTAGTGGGCAAAATATCCCACCAGGGAAAAGGCCGATGCCCCTCAGAGCTGCTCTGCCCGAATCTATTCACGAATCTGATGAAACAGAAACTGAGGAAGAGGAAGGTGATGAATATGTTGAATGCTTTGACTCATCAGAGGGTGAAAAAGAAGCCCGCGCCGCTCAGGGCAAGGATGAAGGTAGTTCGGCTCCTCATGCTGAAGAGGTAGCCGAATCAGCTGCTCCCGTCCGACCGTCGAGGCCACCGAAAGGACCGAGGCACACTGGCTGGTCGTGCCGCCTTGACCGGTCCAAATCCACTGTGCGTATGCTAAATCAATACCAACGTGATGGTATTTTGACTGCCGATGAGCGTAGCCGAAGCCGCTCTCCTGGGACTGAAGAGTACCCGAAGCCCGAACCTACCGAAGCTCTCGTGTTCAGGGATTATTTCAAGGCTGGGCTACACTTCCCCCTTGAGGGTTTTGTTTCAGAGGTTTTGGACGCATTAAACTTACAGATTCATCATCTGACACCGAATGCTATTGTGCGCCTCAGCTGCTACACCATGGCGCAGAAGATGATGGGCAGTCAGCTGAGCGTGCCGGTGTTTACTAGGCACTATGAAACTCAGTTGTACTCCACATATGGGACTGATGATGCTGGGACAAAAGAACTTCGGCTGGAGGTGGGCTCTTACAATTTTGTCCCTGCTCGAGGTAACACAGCTGCCTACATAGTTCCCACCTTTAAGAACAAATGGCAAGACTGGAAGAAGCACTAGTTTTACTACCGAGTTTGCGACAATGCCGATGTTGCACTTGCTAAGGAACAAGGCCGACCGAAGGCTCATCCGCTGGTTTCGGTTATGACTCGGATGGAAGGTCTTGTTTCGGTTCCAGAGATGGCTATGGGACCGCTTGATGATGTTGCCGCTGAGTCCTATCGGCAAACGGCCGAAAGGCAAACCAGCCGAGATCTTGTTGAGGAGATGCTTTCTCTTGGTCGGTGGCCACTGTGCACTAGCATGAGATTTGATGGCTTTTCATATCACCAAGGGTACCGAAGGCCCTCAGTCAATCTAGCCCGACCAGCCGGGTATGATTCAAATTCTGATTTTGTCCAAGAAATGGAGAAACGGGCCAATCGGCTATGTGACCCGTACAACGACAAGGAGTATGACTTGAGCATGGCTAAACTTGGGTCACTTCGGCGCCTCAACCGAATCTGGGAGTGCATGAATGTAGAGTACCCTGACCGGCTTCCCCCAATGAGAAAGCGTGTAGTTGATGCTACAGTTGGTCCGACTGATTCGGCTCCGCTACCGAATGCGCCGCGCGGTCGTGGAAGCGGCCGGGCTCCAGGCCGTGGCGCCCAAAGTGTTCATGGTACGCGCCAGGCCGAAGCACAACGGCGCCGTGAAGTCGGTCGCCCAAAACGACTTCGAGAAGATGAAGACGTTCGGGTATGTCGCATGCTTGCCAAGCGAGAATGGGTGAAACCCATAAAACAGAGCCGCAATCAAGTTATTGTCGCGCCTGAAGCTGATTCGGTTGTGTCCGGGCATACGGTAGAAAGACTTGGCCTAGAAATCTAACTCGCACCTTTCTTGTACCACTAACTCGTTTTTGCTGCCTGTCGTTTTATTGATTAGTTCGGCTTGTTTTGATTCGGTTGTTTTCTCTGTCTTGCAGGAATTTGCTGAATCTAGCGAAGAGGCTTCGTCGATGGCAGGCGGCAAAATGAGAAGTGCCCGTGACCTGGCGATTGATGAGCAGCCAACTATGAGTAGCTTCAAAGTGCCGTCCAAGAGAAGGAAGGTTCGGGATGGAGCTACTTCGGCTCACCCCTCGCAACTTCGGCCTGTGGGGACGGTCAGTGGCCTAAGCCTTGGTGCCCCTACCCAAGTTGCTGCCCGGGCTACCGAAGCGGCGACCCAAGCTACTTCGGGTAGTGTGCTGGAGGTTGCCGGTGGGCATCGCAGTATCACCCCGGCTGCTAGTCATCCTGGTAAGTCTCGGTTTCATGCCGAATCAACGTGCATGACACCTGAGATGTCCACGAATGTCTTATTCGGCAAGGGCTTTGTTTCCCTTGAACCGTCTAGCTTTCGTTTCGGCCCAATGAAGGTGTACTCGGGCTCGTGCTCCGCTGATGAACACAGCCCCGAACGGGAAGAGACTTACGAACTTGCTCGTGCTTTAGGAGTTGACTCTGACGCCCGTTTGGTGGCGTATGTGGATCCCCGCGAAGTGGGTATTTTGCCCTCCCAAGCTGCTTTAGGCTTCGGTCAGGAGTGCGGCTCGTCCTTTTCGGCCAGCCAGACCGAACAGGCCTTGCTGGCGACGGACCGGAATGAGATGCTTTCGGCTATTAACTTTCATGCCATTTCGGTAAGTATCCTGCATCGCCCGAATGTTTGGTTTCACGTTTCCGAGGATTTTTACAAGTGCTGGTGTTTGTCTTCCTATTTGCTCACAGGCTTCGGTCCTGTCTGGCGCGCTGCTAAAGCAAGGTCATGCTACCCTTGCCCATGCTGAGAAGCAACTTCTCCTTCGCGAGAAGGAAATCAAGCGGCTGGAGACTAAGCTTGCGGACACCGAAAACCTCCTTACTCAAGAGGTTGGGAAAACCGAAGCAGCCCTAGATGCCCAAAGGCAGGCCGAAGCCTCTCTGGAGACCCAGAAGCAGCTTGAGCGCGATGCGCGTCGTGCTGCCGAAAGGGGTCAAGCTGCCGAGCGCGCTGCTGGTGAGAAGCTGGACGAGCTAACTCTCCTTCTCCGCCGAATCTTGAATGGCGTTGGTGGGGACTGCGAGCCCCCTGCTGCTACCGAATCGGCACTAGCGAAGATTCGGTTTCTTAATGAAGAAATGTCCCAGCTCGACCATGCCATTCAACTAGGTCGCGTGTATGCCGGTTTTGAAACCGCCCGCGCTCTGATGAAGGCGGTGAAGGAGGAAGGCTGTGACCACTTTGCCGGGGCTACGTGCTTCGAAAATGCCATGAGCTACTGGAAGCCTGATGAAGATGTTCAAGCTGCCGCAAAAAAGTGGTTCTTTGACCTTTTCTGGACCGAAGCCGGGGGACGAGATTTGGCTCTGCTTCGGGCTGCTTATGCTTGCGCCAGGGCAGCTAACTTTTGCTATCATGTTTGGTTTTCACCTTCGGTATATTTTGTGAATTCGGTTATTGTTGCCGAAATTGACTTTACTCGTACTACTGCTTGCAGCATCCTAGTGAGCGCCCGGCTATCAAAGCTAGGATCGAGGCTTACATGGAGGAGCGCAATGCCCGGGAGGGTTCCCCAGCCGTGCAGACACCGGTGGGCACCCCCGAAGCCCCTCCTGCCTCTGCCGAAGAGCCCGTCGTCGAAGGACAAGCACCTGGCGCTCAAGATGAAAGAGCACAAACCGAATCTGTTTCGGCTGCTGGCCCGCATGACGCTCCTGCCTCGAACCCCTCTACCTCGACTCCTGGGATTTGATCTTGCGCACGCGACTGTGAAAATACTCGTAATACTCTGCTAAGTTTGGTGAACTTCTTCGGCCAGCATGTTGGTCGTATGTGAGTGTTTTGTAATGCTACAAGTTTAAGTTGGGATGTGGCTTCGGCTCTCAAAGCCGAAATGCCTAGGGTAATACTATCGGTATTAAAGTTTGGTTCGACCGAATGCGTATTGCTTGGGTCGGCGTTTATTTCGGTGTGTGATGCTCTTCGGTCTTCGAGCCGAGTACGTGCTTGAAAAGCGCCGTCCTGCCCCACCTTTTTAGACCGAAGAGCGAATGACTAGCTAACCTTAACTGAGGATTCCGTTTGTGTAACCGAATCGGTACCGAATGCTATGTGTTGATTTTCGAGGCTAAGTGTGTGCCAACTTTATCTGGTTGGATTTGTAATGCGAATAGCTATCGCGCTACCCTTCGGTCTTCATACCGGTTCAAGGTGTGCTTGGAAAGCGCCGTCCCACCCCGTCTTTTTAGACCGAAGGGGTGCGTGTTGCTTAGGTTAACCTGGATTGTCCGGCTATTGAACCGAATTGACTTTGTAGGATTCGAAAATCGAATTTTGATGGCTTGCAAGCCGTTCCGCCCCGTCTTTTTGGACTAGGGGAATATTTCTAAACAGAAATGTAATGATATATCTCTTTATTCTCTTATTACAAATGTGCCAATGCTGGCTGTTATAGTTGATAGTTTATTTGTAACACTATACTGGTGCATCACCACCCGAAATGTCTTCGGCTTGACCGAGGCCATTCTGTGGCCCTGCAGTTTGTGGCTAGGATGCAGAAACCCGTGGTGGATGGCGTTGTGTTGCATACACGTTATTAATTGATACGTCATGTCCCAACGCCACCCGCTGCTCTGGATGAAGAGTCTGTGGTGCCGGAGGTAGCCGAGCTCACAGATGGAGAAGCTCTCGTGGCGGGTGATACCGGCCAAAACACGCAAGGCGCTGGCTTCGGTTGGCTAACCGAAACCTTGGCGACAGGCCCCGATGCTGACATCGCGCTGCGTTGCACCATGATCTATGGAAACCTCATTGTGGATCCACATCACCGTTAGCTGGCACATGGTCGTGCAGAACAGAACGCGGTGAAAAGCGCATGCTTTTCGGCCATTAGCCGGACTGAGGCCGGGTCTGACCTTGGGACTGTGACCGCTGAGGTATATCTTGTGAGGACCGAATTGTCCTCGCCAGGAACACTGAAACCAGATGCGGTGTATCTCTCTGCCACCCGAATTCGCTCCTTCCTGAAGCCTCGCATGCCTATTTGTCAATGACTTAACACCTCTCTCATGTTTGAGGTAGAACGGTCTTGATGGAATGATCTGTAAGAGAGTTTTGGATGCTCTTATATAGGCTTCTGTGACCCTAGGGTTCATAATACGTTGAACCACCTTGGTTATTAAATTTTGACAGGTACTTTTCGTCATTAATTACGCCTGCTATAACGCACATGGCTGTGTGTTGAAGGTTTTTCTTGCCATTTTGGCTTGTTTTGGTTGCTTGCAACCTTTTGAATCAATGCCGAATATATGGACAGGCGCTTGTTGCCTGACCGTTTTCGGTGAATGTGTGGTTGATGTTACAGACTTTCTGAGTAACATGGTCATACAAACAATTACACAGACGTATCTGTATGTTTGGGATATCTCCTATTGTTTTCACAGGAGTTCACAGCCTTTTCTGGCTTTTGAGGTTGCTTACAACCTTTTCCTATCGGTGCCAACCGAAACAAATTCGGTAAGTAAGTCGCAACATGAATATGATTCTGCGAAGCATAACCATAGGTGAAGTTAAACTTATTACATGGGATGCCTCATTAAAAAACCTCAGTGAGGAAAAAGAGTGCAGAGCCCCAAATGTCTTTAGATGGGTGTACCGAAGTTGCATGAAATTAAATTATTACATCTCCCTTTCTGGAGCACGTCATCATCATGGGTAGAATCGGCGCAGATTATCTGCGTTCCACGTGTGGGCTGATTCGCTTCCATCTTCGGTTACCAGGGTGAATACGCCAGTGCTAACCCTTCTTGCCACGATGTACGGTCCGTACCATGGTAACTGCAGTTTGCCTTGTTTATCTGGTTGACGGATAAGTACCATATCCCCCGGATTGATGTCTTTCCTCAAAATTTTCTTGTCTCTCCAACTCTTGGTTTCGGCATGATATCTTTCTAGATTATCTGCGGCCTGGAGCTTCCTTTGGTCTGATGTTTCCACGTCTACCATCCTTTGAATTGGGTTGGTAGGCGATATCTCAGTTCTGAATGACCCCATTCGTACTTCCTCTGGTGTTATGGCTTCTTCACCGAACAACAGCCGAAATGGGGTGAAACCCGTTGCTCTGGACCTGGAGACGTTGTGGCCCCAAACAGCAGTGACCAGCTCTTGAGCCCATTTCCCCTTCTTTGATTCCTCGAGCGTCTTTGAGATGGTGGTGAATATATCACCATTTACTCTTTCGACTGCCCCATTTGACTCCGGGTGATTCACCGAAGCGAATGACGGTTTAATCCCCAATTCTTCACAGAACGTTCTGAATTGTGCCGAATCAAATTGTTTGCCATTGTCAACTGTGATGTATGAAGGTACCCCGAAACGGCAGATGATTCGCTGCCACACGAAATTTACCAAAGTTCCCGAAGTTATCTTAGCCAGCGGCTTGGCTTCCACCCATTTGGTGAAGTACTCCAGAGCCACTACTGCATACTTGAGGTTGCCGGGGGCTGGGGGTAATGCTCCAACTATGTCGACACCCCAACGCTGAAGCGGCCAGGTTGGGAATACCGGTGAAGTGGGGTTAGCTGGAGAATTCTGCTTCTTTGCGAACATTTGACAACCCCTACATGTCTTTACAATCTCTTTGGCATCAATTACAGCCGTCGGCCAGTAGAATCCCTGCCTCATTGCTCTGTGGGCAATTTCGTGATGACCTCTATGAGCTCCACACGAACCCGAATGTATCTCAGTAAGCAGCTGTTTTCCTTCTTCCCTACTTATGCACTTGAGCATTGGAGCGACTACGCCCTCCTTGTACATGTTTTCCCCTACAATGGAGAATTGCTTCGTCCTGGAGTTCATTCGGTGCATGTCTTTCTTTGAGGCTGGCTCATATGTGCCGTTGAGGTATGCCCATATGGGCGCCCTCCAGTCGTCACTTGCAATTGCATGAATGACCGAAGGTGACTCTTCTTCTTCCTTGACAGCCTTAACTGTTAGGACTTGGTAAAAGACATCAGCTGGCAATGGATTGGCATTGGTTGCTGCTTTTGCTAACTCATCGGCTTCGGTGTTCTCGGACCTTGGTATATACTTCAGGGTGAAACCTGTGAAATATTTCTCCATTCTCCTTACAGTGGCCAGGTATGTGGCTAGCTCAGGGTCCTTCGCTGTGTATTCTTTCTGAACATGACCGACCACTATCTGTGAATTGGACCGAATCACGCAGCGTCGGACTCCGAGTGCTCTAAGCTTTCGTAACCCCAGTAGCACTGCCTCGTATTCAGCTGTGTTGTTTGTGGTCAAGAACTGCAATCTCGCTGCATATCGTATTCTTGGTCCATTCGGTGGTGTCAAGATGGCTGAGATTCCTGCGCCTGCTGAGCACCATGACACGTCACAATGTACAATCCATTCAGGTTCGTCAAACTGTTTTGTGGAATCATCCGCATTCGGTGTCCAGTCTGCTATGAAGTCTGCTAACACCTGTGACTTGATGGCTGATCTGTGCTCGAACGATATTATGTATTCATTCAACTCAGCTGCCCACTTACCGATTCGGCCTACTGCTTCAGTGTTACGAAATAGAGATTCCCGCGGCTGAGCTGACAAGACCCGAATCGGGTGTGCTTGGAAATAGTGCTTGAGTTTCCTGGAAGCCATCACTACTGTGTATGCGATCTTCTCTAGCTCAGTGTAATTCACGTTAGCACCCGAAAGAGCTTCTGATACGAAGTAGATAGGGAATTGTTGCATTTTTCCTTCATATTCTTTCTCCTCGACCAACGCTGCGCTGACCGCTGCTGGTGCTGCTGATAGGTACAATATCAGAGTTGCTCCCGAAGTTGGTTTTGACAGGGTGGTGAGTCTCGTGAGATACTGTTTGAGGTCCTCAAAAGCTTGCTGTTGCTCAGGTCCCCAACCGAAAGTTGATGCATTCCGAAGTGCTCTGAAGAATGGTAGACCCCTTTCGGCCGACCTTGAAATGAACCTGCTCGCTATTCTCCCTGTGAGTTTCTGCACCTGTTTCCTGTTTTGAGGCGGCGCCATGTTTGCAATGGCTGCAATTTTTTCTGGGTTGGCTTCTATACCCCTCGCGGAGACCAGACAACCGAGTAGCTTCCCTTTGCTGATACCGAATACACATTTATCAGGGTTGAGTTTGAGGCCACTTGAGCGTAAATTTGCAAATGTTTCCCTTAGATCATTGATATGTGCGTCCCTCTGGTCGCTTTTTACCACAATGTCATCCACGTAGGAGATGAGATTGTTTTTCTTTTTCTGCTCCCGGAATATTTCGTCAGTTAACCTGGAGAAGGTCGGTCCGGCGTTCCTTAGCCCTTCGGGCATTCTTTTGTAGCAAAAGGTGCCATCTGGTGTGATGAAACTTGTCTTTTCCTGGTCTTCCGGGTCAAGCCATATCTGGTGGTAACCCGAAAAACAATCGAGCAAGCTCATTATTTCACAACCAGCAGCGATGTCCACCAATTTGTCTATTCTGGGCAATGGATATGGGTCCTTCGGGCAATGCTTGTTGAGGTCGGTGAAATCAACGCACATTCGCCATTTGCCATTCTTCTTCCTTACCATGACCACGTTTGCTAGCCATTCGGGGTACTGCACTTTCCTGATTACATCGGCGTCTAAAAGCCTCTGTACTTCGGCTGCTGCCGCCGCTGCTCTTTCATCTGATATTTTACGGAGCTTCTGCTTTCTAGGTCTGGCAGTCCTGTTTACATTCAGGCTGTGCTGTGCAAGGCTTCGGTCTACTCCCTGCAGATCGCGTGTTGACCATGCAAACACGTCCCGGTTTTCCAGTAGGAATTCCGTTAGTCTTGATGCTTCACCCTGACCCAAACTCGCGCCGATATTGACACATTCATCCGGCCGATTCGGGCTTAAGGACACCCGAATTGTTTCTTCTGCAGGGAGCGCCTTTGGCTCTTTGCTGATGCTCTGGTCTTCCTCCTCCTTTTGTTTGGGTTTGGACTTTACCTCATACACCATACTATATCCCGGTATGGGCTTTCCATCGATTCTTCTTGCTGAGATCTGATCGCCGAACACCGAAATGATGCCATTGGGTGAAGGTATTTTCATGCACAGATGAGTTTGCCGAATTACCATGTCAAATTTGCTGATGATACCCCTACCGAAGATGGCTGTATATGGATAGTCGATGTCGACTATATCAAATGTGATTTCTTCTGCTCTGACTTTTGTGTCCTCGCTGAATGCGACTGTGATTGTTTTCTTGCCGATTGCATCTATTCTCCTTCCCCCGAACCCGAATAAAGGGTTTTCTGCCTGGTCGATTGTTTTTTGATCCATTTTCATGCTATCGAATGCCTTGGTGAATAGTATGTCTGCTGAACTGCCATTGTCAATCAGAATATTGTGGAGTGTGTATCCTCCGACATACGCTGTTACCACCAACGCATCACAATGTGGGAAGTCCTTTTGCTTGAAGTCGGATTCTGAGAAGGTGATAGGGGTTGTCTTCCAGGCTGGATGTGCTATCGGTGTTTTCGGTGAAATTGTCAATACTCTCTTGACGAAATCACGTCTGGCCCTCTTGTTATCATGCTCCAAGTTGGATCCACCCGTGATGGCATAGATGTGACCACTGGAGTTCATCATGTTAGCTGGTGCGACTGTGTTGACTATTTGCAATTCTCTGGAAGTTTCTGGATTGGCCGACTGCTGCCCTGCGTATTGATCGGTCGTGGCCGAAGACGATGCAGCTGCCTGAAATGCCTGATTGTGCATTGGCATGGGTTGGTGATATTGCGCCATATGGGGCATCGGCCATGTCATTGGTTGCTGGTATAACTGCGCTGGCGGCAGGTTACATGGTGCCTGAGTGAAAACCGGATGATGAAACGCCTGCTGAGGAGGTGCCATGGTGTGATAAACATGCTTTCCGGCCTCATTCGGTTTGGCTGCTTCGTCCTTTTCCCGCTGCTCTTTTACTAGCTGGGTATACTTGCACTCTTTCGTAGTATGCCCCTTGTCCTCGCCACATACAACACAATACTGCGTTCTGGGCTGGCCTCTGCCTCTGCCCCTTCCACGCCCACCACCGGAACCTCTGCCGCCTCTGCCCTGGTTACCAAAGTTTTTGGTTTGATTCGGCTGGTTCTGAGGTGAATTTTCCTGCACGTTGTTCACAGCGGTGGCCTTTTGCTCATTCTTCTGCTGAGTTTGCTGATTCGGTTGATTGGACTTGGGCGATGCTTGCTTGATGTTATATCGTGTTGCCTTCCGTTCCACTAAGTCTTCCTCTGACCTAGCGAACTGACGCATCTGATCAAATAGCTGTTTGATTGTGGTTGGTGCAACGCCGGACATAGCTTGGGCACAGGGCCCTATCTTCAATCCTTTGACTGTCGCGGCTATGACAATGTCATCTGACACATTCGGTAGCTGAGCCTTCAACTGAATTATCCTCTCAAGGTATTTTGACAGTGATTCGTCATCCAGCTGGAATAGATTCATGAGATCGGTTGTTGTTTTCTTGTCTCGTTTGGAATCCCCGAAAGGTGGTGAGCAGTCTCCGCCTTCACCGATGCCATGAAGTGATCGACAACGGCCTTTGCGACACGAACCAATCGTACGCTACATCCGTTAAAGCCATGACCAATGATTTTGCGAGGATCATGTCATTGCCTCTAGCCGAATGGACACATGCTTCATAGCTTGTAATAAATCTTCTCGGGTTGGACTGGCCGTTGAAATTCGGCAGCTTCGGTCTGTAACCCAATGGCCAAAGACATCTTTGGATTTCCAGTGATAACGGGGATGCCATATCTATTGTTTTGGCTATTTCCCTTCGTGATTTTTCTCCCAGGATGATGACATCTTTTTCTTGATTCTTCCCAGAAGATGATCAGAGGGTCCGAATTTCCCTTTCTAGTTTCGCTGCTTCTTCTCTTGCTTGGTTGATTGCCTCTTGGGTTGCCAGCATTCGGTTTTGTGCTGTCGTCTGCATCTGCAACTGGTCACGATGCTGCTTTAGGGCATTCACCTTGGCGGGCTGCTCTTCTAACTGCTTCAGCAACCGGGCATTCTGGACGTCCGATCCTTCAGGCTCTTCGGTTTCTTCTTCTTCGGGCTCTTCGGTGATACGGTTGTCCGAAAACACTCCTCCTTGTACACCGAGTTCGCTCGCAGGTATAGACGTGCCGCCCTCTTGAGTGACCTGAGTTGCCGCATCCACGGTCATTGCTGGTGCTCCCGCACCTTCGGCGCGCTGTGCGACTTCGGTTTGCAGAACCGAATCTGTTGCCGCGGGTTCCTTGGATGATCCCGCTGCTGCCTTCGCCTTGCTGCCCTTCGGAGCCATGGTATGTTCGGCGACAACCACGGTGGGCGCCAATGTTGTTCTAAGGCAGAACCTTAGAACCCCCTCCAGTGGTAAAGCCGAATATACACACAGACTAATGCTGAATCTAACTATGAAGTTGTGCACGGAACACGAAATGGACGGAACACAAGCTCAACGTATTCCATTATATCCCGATCTCTTGTACAGTCCCATCAGGGCAATATTTATAGGAGCCCGTAGGCTTTTACATGACCAGAATGCCCCTGGGCCACTTCTCCTGAGCTCTCCTGCTGGTTGGTAGCGAGGGCGTAACAGTCTTCTCGGTACTTTTCCACGTTGCTGGCCGAATGGCCGACAACACCAGGCCCACCAGGCAGCGAGCAATCCTCCCAGGAGTAGCAGCACGACGTCCCTGCACAACGCAAAACATATGACCAGCCACCTGGAGGTGATTCGGCTAGGGCACCGAAGCCCCCTCGCCGGGGTGCTTCGGCGCCCTTGCACCCGGGCGGCCAAATCATCAGTCAACTGTCAGACGACGCAGGCAACCGAATTGCCCTTATTTCGATTCGGTTAATTGATCGACACGTCCGTTCGTCGTTCGTTGGCCAGTTTAATTGACCGAATTAACCTGGCGGCCGATTTGGATTGACCAACCGAATCGGTCCCTCGTCACTTCGGCGGGACAGGGTGCCCAGGTCCCGGTTGTCACCCAACACTAGCTAAATTCGTACTGTATAAGCTTTATCAGTTGGAATAATTTCTAGACTTTCCAATGTAACCGAACGCTCCCACAGTCTGACTGCACCTGGGGAAGCTTTACATTGAGAAGCTTCTTTTGGCAAACGCTATCTATGGTCACATGCATAGAACACAATGTCTAATTGGCATTAGAAATAGTTTCTCCTTCAAAATAGATTGAAAACGAGCACGGAGCAAAGGTACTAGTAGATCAGTTTAAGATCCGAACCAAATTACCAATTGACATACAAAGGCAAAGCAAAATATATACTAGTATTGCTGTTGTGGTTGCCAAGTGTGGTAGATGCAGGCGGTCGAATTACACCGTGACCATAAACGATTATCAATCACACTTTGCTTGGCTGTGGTCGGCAACGGAATAATTAAGAAACGCCGCTACACTCGATTTGGAGCAGTATCGATCTAGTTCTCTGCTGGATAGTCCTATGTATGGGGTTTGTTTGCCGAAGAAGAGGTTGAAAATGATTACATTTTTTTTTAGACTAGTATCGTGCCCGTGTGTTGCTACGGGATAAACTAAATTTTTGTATAAAAAACACATTGATCGCATGATACAATAACAATAGTATAAAATTAAATGCCAAAATCAAAGTGACATTTAATAAAAAAACCGAAGTTCATGATAGCGCCGCATCTGACGTAACAAAGGTAATTGGACAGCCTCATCTAAAATGAGGTTACCTGTGCTGAACGGTACTGACAAAAATTTTCAATTAATACTTGTACTGCATATCTGCACAACTGTCGATGCCTTGATTAGTAGAACCTCTTTAATCTTAAAATGACTCCTATCCACTGTTGCATGGTAAAAGTAAAGCTACTCGAAGAAATTGCCAACTTCAACGTGCGAATCACTTGGCCATGGATAGCTCAGCCGATCAATCATAAATCTATTAGTAATAATAGCTAATACACCAGGAGTTGCCTAACCTAAATATCAAAGGGATATACAATTCAGAGTAGTTCATATATGTGGCTGCACCTAGAGGCTATCGAATTTCCTCATTCTAGTTGCCTGATACAGGTTAGCGAGCAATCTCATAAATGAGAACTCCCATGCAAAATGACTGAGATTGCCAATAGCCCAATACTAAATAACCAAGGAGCATACTATCTCTGTATAAAGTAAATGGAGATATTTACTTATCAAGCAAGAATTCGTGTTACATACAAACCCGCACGATAAATGTCATATAACTGGTGAGAAGAAGAAACAAATCATAGGCCAAAATTCAGATTTCGCTAGAAAACCATCATAAATGCTGACTGACAATACCATAATGAAATAATACTAATTGAATTTGATAGATGGTTCTGTAGTTCACAAAAACAAATATTTTAAAAATCATGCTCTAATGTTTAAACCCAAAACATCAGACAAAATTCTCAATGATGAGACGGACGATCCTTTAAATCATAGACCATCATTGATTAGAATATTCATAAGCAAGCTATCTATATTTCAAACTGAATGAAATATAATGCACACATATCTTGCAGCTGTTGTCTGATTGCAGAGTAAGAAAAGTTCCTCTATTATCTTCAGTGTTCTAAAAAATGCAAACCTAGAGTGCTACTGCTGCAAAAACTGGTAGCTAGGTATGTTCTTTTGTACTAAGTTAATTATACGTAGGACTCTAAAATTTCTCCAGTATCTAAAGACTGAATGTTTCATTATACATCAAGCATGAATCGGTTCTGAACATGATTAGTTCCTCAATCTAGTCTAAGTATATATGAATATTTTAGAGCCCATGATTATATCTAGTATCTAAAGTATGTACGCACATAAAAGGCTATTCAGTGATTAAAAACCTAGAAGTATGCAGTGCTGAGGGCGACGTACGTTGGACGACAGCGTGCGCGTCCGTGGAGGAGACCTGCGTTGGCCGAGGGCGTGCGCAGCGGCGGCAAGCGTATGAACCGGTGTGGGGCGATGGCGTGCACAGTGGCCGTGGCAAGCTTGCATAGGTACACGGTTAGTAACTGCAATCAGAGACGACGAGACAATGTCATTAGGTCAAATCTGAATACACAATTGGGTAATTAACATTAGATGGGGTTTGGGTGCTCATTTTGCACAACAGAAGGAAAAGGGAAAGCATTGGCACACCTGGTGGTGCATGCTTCTCGCAGGCCCCATTCTCTCCCAGATCACGACGGCGGCGGATCGAGGGGGGAGAGAGATGGCCTGCACGTCCACGATAGTGGCGCACGATCGCAGGAGGCTGTGAGGTATCGCCGATGGTGACAGGGAGAGATGGCCAGCAGTCTGCACGTCCATAATAGAGCCGACCTGCACATCCACGATGGAGCAGGGTTCCTCGAGGACTGCAGCAGTTGCTCGCAGGGCGCTGGAGTGAGAGCGAGCGGCGTGGACGAGCTCCGTTAAGGGAGAACGAGGATGAGGTGATCTATTCCTCTAGTGATTGATTGTTTCGAGGGAGTGGTTTCCTTCTTGATAGCATGCACGTTTGATGGATCGGTTTCCATCTTGACTTTGCATGCACGATCCTGCACATTTGAGGGAGGGCAGTTTCCTTCTTGACTTGATTGGATGAGCGATTTAGGGAGCGGTTTCCTTATGGATCGCATGCACGATTGAGGGCGACCCACCAGCCGTGCCCTGATGGATCGCATGAAACGATGGAGGCAGACGGAAAAATTTTAACGCATGAAACAACAATCTTACTTTCTTACTTTTTATTTGTGGGAGATTTAAGGGGAAAAAAAAGTGTTCCGGCCTCCCGCACCTGTCACTGAATGGGTATAGCCCAATAAACAGACAAAGGTGTTTCTAAAAATAAAAAGGTCTCGGTTCTGCTGGCTCGATGGTCGGCACATACTGAGACGTTGCGAAAGCATATTTTCATGTTAAATGCAACAATAATCTTAAAACAAGCCGCAACCCCCGTGCAGTTGCACGGGGTAGCAAGCATTAAACGGTAGCCTGAGAAGGCACACACAATGCATAATAAAAAGCACAGTGAATAAGAATTGAGTAGCAAATGGGCTAGATAAATGCTGGGTTTAGAAAGATAATAATATAGACTTATTTGATAGCATATATGTTTAGACTGTATTTTCTAGTATGAACAAATCTGAACTTGACAAAAACATTCTTTGTACATGTAAGTACATACTCACATAGAATAAATTTCGAACTTCTGAGTTGGTATTAGATGGTATGATTCATGCCTTTAAATATTCACATTTACAAAGTTTATACTTTACAATTGTTTTGAGCACGCCAAGAGGACACATACTAAAATGTCGGAACTGCCAACATCCATGTTAAGGCTGTAGAATAATGTTCCTGTCACTATTTTTTGCCAAAAGTTGATCAATCATAGTCATATATAGCCAAAGGAAGACGACGGCTTGCAACTTACACCTGATGAAAAAGTGTGATATGACAATGCTCCATGCGAGATCCCGAAGGCCACTGATACTATCTCCTGAATAAAACAACATCAAACGATATGCAGGAGTGTGTTATTGTACTGTACGGGCATATAAGTCTTTTTTGAATAAAGCGGGAAAGCAACAGCTATGCTAGGATAGGAACATTACCTGGCGTATGATACATGTAACCTTTTCAGGAGCAACAATGACAATATTAAGGTAATCCAAGGTAACACCTTGTGCTCCAATGTAATCATCAGAATTCACAATAAGAACTGCAGTATATGAGAACCTAAAAAAATGGAAGGAAACTTTAGGTATAGATGCTAAGAAAGGAATAAGTATTCTGCAAAGAATACAGGCCTGTATAGTTTCTACATGGGTCTCTGTGGAGACTGAATCATTAGAACGCATTGAGCCACAACCACAAAGAGTTTTGAAATTGCAATTGACATGCCTCATGCTATTATGTATTTGCAGGATGTACTTCTCCATTCAGTGAAATGTGCATCTTAATTTTGAAAGAGATGTAGTCTGATTTTAAACCCAGTGCTCCAATTTCCTGAACATATCAATCAGTATGTTTGTCACCCAAAGGTTTGTATGCTCATAGCCAAACATACCATTGGTAGAGAAAGTATGATATAACTATTCCCAAATTATATCTGCGCAGGTTTAGCTCCTATACTGTTGTTCTTAGATAACTCTTGGATGGAATTTAGGGGATTTGAAATCTGTTATTTCAATTCGGTGGTAATAGCATGTGTGGCCCGATTTACATTCGGTACGATGACAAATGAAAAGGAAATATGAAGTTGTTGACACTCAAAATTGGCAATGAAAAGTCAACGAGTATAAAATGCAAGAATGGACCTCACCATTGCTTTCCTCTCGTCGAGACGATCGAAAAGCATATATGGAACGTCCAATTTGGTGTCCGGATGCAAGAGTTATGCCGCCGAGAGATTGCGTGCTTTTCGCGCAAAAATGTACTAGCGGTAGTACCAGTCAAGTATGTTTTTTGGACCAGTTTTGTGCAAAGGGTGAGGTTCGCGCAAAATGAACTACCGGTACTACCGGTCTTCCACCAGTACTACCGGTAAGTCAATTCCGAATCAAGCTTCCAAATCTCGAACCGATCTTTTCCTAAATCGGTTTTGAGTCAGTTTTGGACGTGGGGAACTTGGAGATTGTGTCTTGGAGTTGTTTCCTACTGGGATAAGACCACCCCCCTCTATATATATGAGAGGATCATGGCCGATTGATCCCATCCAATCAATCGTCAACCAAACACAAACAAACCAATCTATCCTCTACCTTTGCTCTATCTTCCGGCTCCCGTGTCTTTGTCCCATGGCTTGATCCAGCGATCAAGGATGGCGTCCTAGGCTCGTCCGCCGACCTAGGGCAACCGGCGACCTCCTTGCCCTGACGAGACCCCTCTCAGGCTAGGGCTTCGATGGCTCCTTTGCTAGTTTGCTCGGAAACTAGTCGGTTCTTCGTCCCGTAAGCACGTTGATTACCCTTTGCTGGTTTGCTCGTAAACCTCGCCGCTCTTCACCGCGTAAGGTGTCGGTTATCTCCGGCCGTCGACGAACTCTACATCGATCTATCGATCTCTAGATCGGTTTGCCGGTCACGCTGCGTCGTCGCTGCGTTGCAGGTCGCCTAGGGCTACCTCGAGGGCGTCTAAAGCCCACGTGTGGTGTGTTGACCTATTTTAGCATCAACATACTTTTTGGTGACTCCGCTGGGGAATAAGATTGCTTCGGCTCAATTTTGCTGCCGAATCTTTTTGCCCTAGTCCTAATTATTCGTTGATCTATCTCTTGAGATCGCCATTACCGTTCAATCCGGACTAAAAATGCCGATTGCATCTAGGTTTGACCCTTTGTGATCTCGTTTGCTATTTCGCAACGTGTTGTGCTTCTTATTTTAAAATTCAGCAAGGTGGTCAAGCCCTAAATCATGGAGTACCAAGGTGATTCATCACGTTATTACTACAATAATCCCGAGGTACAACTTGCAAATGCATCTTATGATTCTAGTAATTGTTTTGCAAGTGATACAAATTGCCATGTTGGTGTTGCTAGTTATGATCATGCTAGACATGTTACATCGGCTAATTCCTTTAATTATGCATATTATGATCAAGACCCGATGCTTGCTGAAAATTCTTTGAGTTTTGATTCTTCTAGCAACATACAACATGTAAATCTAAATTCATCGGCTATAAGTTCACATTGTTTGATTCAATCACAAAACAAGCCGATGAATGAGAGAATTGGCTATAACAATGGTAACTATTTAGCCAATTACTCTCAAAACTCAGCATCTTATGCCAATCATATTCATAATTCGGTTTCACATAACTCAAGTCGAATTAATGAAAATTCAGCAAGGTGTGTTAAGAGTACTTCTTACAATTCGGCTTCACATGTTATTACTAACTCAAGCCGAATTAGTGAGAAATCAGCAAAGTGTGAGAAAGCCATTACTTGTGATTCGGCTTCATATGCTACTTGTAGCTTTAGCCGAATCGAAGAGGATTTAGCCCACGCTAGAAATCCATATGGCTCTTCTCAATGGAAAGTGCCCGCTTATCATAGGCCATACACTTTACATTATGATTACCTAAAGTCGCCTAGTGGTTGGACTGTACCGAAGTTTGAAAAATTTAGCGGTGAAGATGATTATACTGCTTCGGAACACGTTCGCTATTATCTTGAGTATTTGCTGTTATGTAGTGTAGGTAAAGAAGACTATATGAAAGTGCGGAATTTTCCTTTATCTCTTACTGGTGCCGCTTTTGTATGGTTTACATCTTTACCAGAATGTTCTGTTGGATCATGGTCTTGTTTAGTGAAATTGTTCCATAAACATTTTGGCAAGACCAATGAAAAAAGAGTGATTACAATTAAGTCATCGGCCAAAAGTGGATTGCTAGTAGGCACTCAAAAGCAAAGTCTTGAAAAGCGTCAGAAGCCAGCTAGACTTGACTTTTCAGGAGCTAAAGGAGTTGTGCGTTTATCTAGTGATTACTACATCATTAGTGAAGATCAAGCTCCTGTGAAAGGTGGGTTGCCTGCTTGCTCCAAGTCGGTTAAGCCGATTACACAATCGGCTAGATCGACTACCTCTTCTAGGTCAGCTGGGCTGACCATCTCTGCTGACCTTGAGTCGGCTAGATCGACATTCAAGTCGGCTAAGACGACTCCACTTGCTGCTAGTACCCAAATTGGCTTAGCCGATTTCCAATCGGCTGAGCCGACTACTTTGGTTCCTGCAGCTGCCGATACGTCCGTGGATGATGTGGCGCCCATTGTTGATCGTCCCTTGGAGAAGGAAAATGAAACCATTCAAATCAAGGATACACATCTCTCCAAAATGATCAACGAGGTACAAGACACAAATATTTTGCTTAAATTCCAATCCGGTCAAACTATTTCAATTTCCGCATCTATTAGAGATATCCTTGTAAATAGTTGGAAAAGACCAATTAGAAATAGCATTATATTTGTTGAAGATGAGACAGATTCAGATTCTATCGGCCAACAAATTGTGCCACATGGTAAGGCCGATAGTGCTGGTTTGTCAAAGATAAAGCTTTCTAAAAGTAGTTGCAAAGGTATGGCCGAATGGATTGATGTCAAATCTGATCCCTTCGTTTGCCTAGCTTTAAAACCGACTCCACAAAAGAATCGATTGAAGAAATCAAAGTACACCTTTGACCTTACTTTTTGTGATCATGTGTTTGATAACTTGCTCAAAAATAATTTTATTAGAATCATTGATCACAATGTTTTGCCATCAGTTCAAAGCCTAGAAGAGCTTACATATTGCAAGTGGCATAATTCCTATGATCATAATACTTGTAGTTGCAATATATTTCGTCGTGTGGTCCAATCGGCCATTGATAAAGGCTGATTGATATTTTCTGAAGCTCAACAAGTAGACCAATTGGATTCAATTGGTCTTGATGGCAGACAGGTTTCAAATCGGCTTGAATTAGCTGATTCACTCAATACTCAAGGCTCGAGTGCTCAAGAAAGAGATGAGGAACCCTCAAGTGAAGACATGGTTGCTGTCGAAGATGTGCAAATTGAAAATGTTTCAGAGGATAGCAATGTCGCTTCAAATTCAGAAGACACTAGGGGGCAGGTGGAATCTCTCCAACTAGAGCAAAAGCCGATTGATTCCGTTGAGCAAGGAGAATCGGCTAAGGATCCTTCTTTGAAGCATATCTATCAAGATAGAGAAAAGAAGAAGGATGCTCACAATGCTAATGGAGGCAAAGCTCACTACAAGCGGAAAGATAGAAGACCGAAGCTTAGCTTCGAAGAGCTTCTAGCTAAATATGAGAAAATAAGCAAAGCAAATACGGCCAATAGATCAAAGAAAGTCCAGCCATCAAGATTGCCTCCAAAGCACAAATCTAAAGAAGGGAATTGGCAAAAGAAGAGATCTCACATAGCAGCAACATATCCTCCTTTTGAGCAGCCAATTCCTATGTCTTATAGATCACAACCTGGATATTTTTATCCTTATTCATCTTGGGGCTGGTTTGATAAAGAGGCACGTGTTCCATCATATTGCAAGCCATAATATATAGAATATGTAGCTCCTAGATATTCATCAGAGAAACCATCATCTTATAATGACCGATTTGATCAAAATTGGTCCGGAGCTCAAGCAAAGAAGAAAGTGGTAAAGCGGGTTTACCGTGTAAAGTATGATGGCCGAAAGAAGGAAAGTTCAGATCTGAATGCAACTATTAAAAAGCCGATTACATTGCTGAAAATCTGGCTACGGTGGCGAAGAAGTTTGGAAATCATCTATTGATGTTGCGAGTTCCAAATCTAAACCAAAGAAGATGGAAGTGCCTAAAAATAAGAAAGAGATGCCACTTTGTCCAAAACTGAAACAAAACCGATACGCTCAATCGGTTTACCAAGGTGGCAAGAAAAGAAGTTGCAAAAACTTAGTGCGAGAGAAGCTAAAAGAAAAGGGCATAGCTTGGATTCCTAAAGGAAGTATTCAAGCTCAGAAAAATGATGTTGAAGCAAGTGGTGCAATGAAGGCAAAGGATAGAAGAAGAAGATTTAAGAAGCAATTGCCGAGTTGGAGATTTGCACCAAATCATCAAAATCTTTGGTATTCACATCATCCATCTTCTCTGCCTATGTTTATATGGAATTCATCTCATGGTATGTATAGTCAATCCTCGGTTCCTTATTTTGACCCTTGGGAGGGTTCTTCATGTTATGGAGGGTTGCCGAATTATTATGCCTATCAATAATCGATAGCCGAAATATTCTATTTCGGCTATGCATACTCATGTGATGAATTCATATGGCCGATACTTTATTATCGTCCTTAGCATGCAACTAGCCGATGAATGCTTGCAACCATCGTGCTATTGAAAAGACCCTGTGATTTACTTTACTAACTTTTAGACCCGGGGGGCATGATGATATGATTTGCTTGCCAAGGAGAAGCTTGCTGATTTTGGGTCACTAGAAAAGCTCTCTCGAACCGATTGATAATCGGCTCCATATCATCATATAGTTTGAATAAGGAGTTGCATCGGCTAATTCGTATGAGCAAATTGGCAATGGAGTTACATTAAACTTTGGCCGATGCATGCAAGATGAAAGTTAGAAGCCGATTATAAATTTGGTTAATCGAGCTTCTCGTCGTTTCTTTATCAACACCACATGCTCTTCGTGTTGGGAATATGCCCTAGAGGTAATCATAGAGATGATGATATTCCGCTTGTATCCATGATATATAAAATGTGTCCATTGAATATCCATTAAAGACAACTTGTATTGATTGGCAATTATGTGAATTGTTTGTGGAACTCTTTTACTTGTATGGTTATTCTATATTCGTCCCTGGTCGGAGTTCATGTGAGGACACACATGAATATTAGACTAGCACATTATTAGTTGATGACTATGTTTCACAAGTCATGGACATGGAGATGTCGAACTAATAATGTGGGCACATGTATGACATGTATTTGGGTGACCCGACATGAGATTGTCTCTATACACATCATATACGTTATGTCCTTCGACTGAGATTGTTGTATGTACTCGAGATGTGTATCGACTTGCTTAGGGACGACAAACGCTACTCCGTCTTTGGGTAGTTATAAAGGATGTCTTCGGGTTTGTCGAGAAGCATCTTTGCGAGACATAGACAATCAAGATGGGACTTGCCCCTCTCTAATGAGAGAGATATCACTTTGGATCACTCAAGTGATTGGATCAACAAATGCATGGCCGTGCTTGGGTTAAGTGTTAACCCACGAGTTGAACCATATATCATGAGGCAAGGGAGTAACTTGTATATGGTCGTAGTGGTTCGTCTGATATGATCATTTGCGTACGCATAGGAGTTGTCATGCCTTGCTAGAGGCCGCTGTCAGCTATTGGGCGAATAGGAGTATTCGGCCCATGTCTATGTGTGCGTGAACCCATAGGGTCGCACGCTTAAGAGGCTGGAAGCCTAATTCGAGTTGGACTCGAATTAGACAAGGCTTAGGGTTTCTAATGCGTCTCCAATTCGGAAAGCACATGAGAGACACCTATATAAGAAGAGGGGAGGGCGTGGCCAAACACACAACAACCAATCCACGCCTTTGGCAGCCGCCGTCGCCCTCCACGCTCTCGCCTTCGCTCCTCGCGGACCTAGCAGTCCGGAGGCGCATCGCTTCTCCCTCGTACGTGTGTGACACCTCGGAGGTGCTGCATCGGAGCACGAGGACGAACCGCACGAACCGCAAGTGGTGGGAGGAGTTGCTGGACGACCACGCAAGCGCACGGCACTTGCTGCGACGCGTTCGACTACATCGAGTCGTCTTCCGCTGCATCTGCGCGTCAAGTGGTAATCCCGTAACCTGTAACTAGTAGTAGATCCTGGGCGATGAGGTAGAAAAAGTTTTGTTTTACGGCTAGCGTAGCACCCTCATAACCCTACGGTGGTATCGGAGCTCTATCTTTGCGTTGTTATAGGTTACGGATGTCGCATATGTGATATGCGTGGTTTTAGATGAGTCTCGATCTTGGTTCATGATCTTGCCACGTTGGTCTTGTAACGATCTACTCGTACCGGTCGAATTCCGCCATCCGAGTTAAGTGATACATGTAAATCCAATCACGGCGAGTTAGAGATCAATCAGATTGATCGAATTGAACCCTAGGTCAAGTGCCGAGCGCATGTGATGCGCGGCGGTGGCGGTGGATCAGCCACCGGGCGCCGGGTTGCTGAGAAAAGTTCTGTTCGTAAAACAGCCGTAACTTTTTAACCGTAACTCGGATCGAGACGATTCTTAAACGAAAGTTGTAGAGAAAAAAATTTTACATACACCCCAAACTGACTTGTCAGTTTGGCCCAAGCCAGATTTGCGAAAAACGGCTTGGAAGATAGAGTTTTTCGCGATTTACTTTTTGTAGTCGGAATCGGTTACCTTGTTTTGCAGGTTTTGATTATGTGTATATGATGTATGAACAAGCCCATATATCTGTGTTTATGTCGTTCTTACCATGTTCTACTTTCACATGCTATAATGTTTTTGTCTACATTCGTGCGGTAGTGAAGTAGAACGATCCTCGGTAATGTTTAAGTTTGTGCTCCCCCAAACCTTGCCTTGTCATTTGTCTTGTACAATCGATGGTGGGTCTATGAAATTAGGGTGCCATCGATTTTACTTGACTAAGACAGGTTCGTATCGGATACTTGCTGCGAGAAGGTTTGGTTGCTTAAACAAGGTCATCCTAACGGTTAGGGACCTTGGAGCATGAGAAGTTGGTAACCCAAGCATAGAGATGCTATCCAACAACAAGAGTCATATGCGATATGATTAGCAAAGAGTTGCTTACCGATCTATCATGTCTTCTAGCGGTGATGCTAAAGCTCACTAGTCGACTTGCTAGTTGTGGGTCTTGAATCACTAAGTTTCAATCGAGGGATATTGATTTTAGTGGGAGTAGATCATATTTGATATTATTTACTCTATCATGGATATTTTGTCTTAGTATTTTGCATTACTTTTGTTGTAGATTAAATGGCGTCTTCTAAGCAACCATTTACTTTGCGTTCGATTCTTGAGAAAGATAAGTTGAATGGAACAAATTATGCGGATTGGATCCGCAATCGAGAATTGTTCTCGGGGTGAGAAAAAGGAGGAATATCTAGACACCCCCTTACCCAGATGAGCCCGATGATGATGCATCCTCTTTGTGAAAAACGCTTACAAGAAAGCATGTGATGCGATCTTGAAATGCTGCCTTATGCTTGCATGTATGGAATCCGATCTCGAGATGCAATTCAATAACAATCACTGCGAACGATATGATCGTGGCCTTGAGGATGTGTTCCAAACTAGCTAGGGAAAGTTTCAATGTCTCTAAGGCGCTTGTGAAACCAATTGGGCCACACGTAATCAAGATGGTTGGTTACACTCGAGGTTGGAGAAGCTAGGCTTCCCAATTGGCCCTTGAGTTGGCTGCGATTTCATTCTCTCGTCTCGCCGCCTAGCTATGGGAACTTCATTGCGAACTACCATATGCATGGGGCGAGAGGGGCTTGAATGAGTTGTGTGGCATCTTGAAAACAGCGGCGACATTAAGAAGCGGGTCGGTGGCCAAGTGTTGGCGATCCGAGAACAAGCCTAACTTTAAGAGAAAGAAGGGGTACAGGGGGAAGAAAAAGGGCAAGGCTAAAGATGAGATCTCCAAGCCAGCTCCGCCCGCCCCCAAAAGCTGGACCACCGGTGATGCTAAATGTTTTCATTGTGGTAAGAATGGTCACTTTGGAAAGAAAGCGCAAAGCTGTACTTGGCGTCCTTAGAGAAGGACGGCGGTAGTAAAAGTACTCCCGCTCATACGCTTGTTGTTTATGTTACAGACATCTTCCTCGCTAACTCTTATATCAATTCTTGGGTATTTGATACCGGATCGGTTGCTCATATTTGCAATACGATGCAAGGAATGATAAGAAGTAGAAGCGTGAAGAAAGGAGAGGTTGATTTCCGCGTGGGCAACAATGCAAGAGTTCTTTGCGTTGAACGTCGGGACGATGCAACTTCACTGCCGTCGGGATTTGTCATGGAATTGAATAATTGTTATTTTGTTCCTAGTCTAAGTCGAAACATTATGTCACCTTCATGTTTGATGAAGGATGGTTATTCATTTGCGAGTAAAGACAATGGTTGTGTTATCTCGAAGAATGATATGTTTGTGGCTCTTGTATCCATTGTGAATGGATTATTTATTTTAAATCTTGATGATGCACTGTACGTAATGTTAATGCTAAAAGGCCTCGGCTTAATGAGTTAAGTCCTACATATATGTGGCATTGTCGTTTGGGTCATATAAGTGAAAATCGCATGAAGAGGCTCCATGATGATGGACTTCTAACTTCGTTTGATTTTGAATCTTACGAGACATGTGAGGCTTGCCTTTTAGGCAAGATGACCAAGACGCCTTTCTCGGGTTTTCTGAGAGAGCGTACGACTTATTGGAACTAGTACATAGTGATGTATGTGGACCAATGAGCACGACGGCTAGAGGCGGTTTTCAATACTTCATAACTTTTCTTGATGACTTTAGTAGATATGGCTATGTCTACCTAATGAAGCATAAGTACGAAACATTTGAAAAGTTCAAAGAAGAATTTCAGAATGAAGTAGAGAACCAACGTGGCAAGAAAATTAAGGCCTTGCGATCGATCGTGGAGGCGAATATTTGAGTCATGAGTTTAGCAATCATCTTAAGAGTTGCGGAATTGTTCCCACGGCTTACGCCACAGAACGCCACGAGAGAAATGGCGTGTCGAGCGGCGTAATCGGACTTTGTTGGACATGGTTCGGTCTATGATGAGCCGATCGGACCTACCTTTATCGTTTTGGGGATATGCTCTAGAAACAGCCGCTTTCACATTGAATAGAGTACCATCTAAGTCCGTAGTTAAGACACCATATGAGATATGGTGGGAAGAGTCCTAGTTTGTCTTTTCTAAAAATTTGGGGTTGTGAGGTTTATGTCAAACGGCTTATATCGAGATAAGCTAACACCCAAATCGGACAAGTGTTTTTCGTGGGATATCCAAAGGAAACTTTAGGATATTACTTCTACAACCGCTCGAGAGGGCAAAGTGTTTGTTGCTCGAAACGGTGTTTTCTTAGAGAAAGAGTTTCTCAAAAGAGAGAAGAGTGGACAAAAGGTGTATCTTGAAGAAGTTCAAGATGAGCCGGTCGAGAAGGACTCTACAGTGATGCTAATGTAGCGAGAACAAGTTGAGATGCCCGTGGCCACGAAACACCTCCACAACCACGAAGATCGGCAAGACTTCGCGAGTTGCGTGGGGATCTGTTATTGTTGGACGATGACGAACCGCAACATGCGAAGCTATGATGGACTCGAGATTCCGAGCAATGGCGAGTGCCATGAGATCCGAGATAGATTCCATGGGAAATAATCAAGTTTGGAACTTGGTTGACCCGCTGATGGTGTTAGACCCATCGAGTGCAAATGGATCTATAAAAAGAAGAAAGATATGGACGGAAATGTTCACGTCTATAAAGCTCGACTTGTCGCAAAGGGTTTTCGGCAAGTTCAAGGAATTGACTTCTGACGAGACATTCTCTCCGGTAAGCGATGCTTAAATCTATCCGGATCATTCTAGCAATAGCTGCCTATTTCGATTATGAAATTTGGCGAGATGGATGTTAAAACGACCTTTCTAAATGGAAATTTGGAAGAGGACGTGTATATGATACTGCCCGAAGGTTTTGTTGATCCAAATAATCTTTGGAAAAATATGCAAGCTTAAGAAATCTATTTATGGGTTAAAGCAAGCATCTCGGAGTTGGAACATTCGTTTTGATGAGGTTGTCAAAGGGTTTGGCTTCCGTCGGAATGAAGAAGAGCCTTGTGTTTACCAAAAGGCTAGTGGGAGTATTTGTTGTATTTCTAATCTTGTATGTGGATGACATACTATTGATTGGGAATGACATTCCTATGTTGCAATACGTAAAGACTTCTTGAATAATAGTTTTTCTATGAAGGATTTGGGAGATGCGGCATACATCTTGGGCATTAAGATCTATAGAGATAGGTCGAAAAGGCTAATAGGATTATGCCAAGATACATATATTGACAAGGTGTTGAAACGGTTCAACATGGAGCAATCCAAGAAAGGGTTCTTGCCTATGTCACATGGTATGCGCTTTAGCGACAAGCAATGTCCTTCATCGGATGAAGAGCGCAAACGCATGAGTAAGGTTCCATATGCTTCGGCGGTCGGTTCCATCATGTATGCCATGATATGTACTCGCCCGAGATGTCTCATATGCTCTAAGTGTTGCGGCGGTACCAAGGCAATCCTGGTGAGAGTCCGAATTATTTGGTTAAAAACATCCTTAAGTACTTGAGAAGAACTAAGGATGAGTTCGATCTATGGAGGTGAGGAAGAGCTCGTTGTAAATGGTTACACCGATGCTAGCTTCCAAACTGATGTAGATGATTCACAATCTCAATCGGGTTTCGTGTTCACGGTAAACGGTGGTGCGTAAGCTGGAAAAGTTCCAAGCGGGAGACGGTGTCCGATTCTACAACGAAGCCGAGTACATTGCGGCCGGAAGCTGCAAAGGAAGGTGTTTGGATGAGGCGTTTCCTCATTGATCTTGGTGTGTTTCCTAATGCGGCTAGCCCATTGAATCTACATTGTGATAATAATGGGGCGATAGCGCGAGGCTAAGGAGCCAAGGAATCACCGGAAGAACAAACATGTACGGCGGAAATTTCACCTCATTCGACGGTTCATCGGTGAAGGTGAAATTAAAATGTGCAAAATACATACGGATTTGAATGTAGCAGATCCGTTGACAAAGGCTCTTCCACGGCCTAAGCATGAGGCGCACATGAGGTCTATGGGGATTAGACATATTAGAGATTAACTCTAGTGCAAGTGGGAGCTGTTGGGAATATGCCCTAGAGGTAATCATAGAGATGATGATATTCCGCTTGTATCCATGATATATAAAATGTGTCCATTGAATATCCATTAAAGACAACTTGTATTGATTGGCAATTATGTGAATTGTTTGTGGAACTCTTTTACTTGTATGGTTATTCTATATTCGTCCTGGTCGGAGTTCATGTGAGGACACACATGAATATTAGACTAGCACATTATTAGTTGATGACTATGTTTCACAAGTCATGGACATGGAGATGTCGAACTAATAATGTGGGCACATGTATGACATGTAGGCTGGGCCCGACCCGACATGAGATTGTCTCTATACACATCATATACGTTATGTCCTTCGACTGAGATTGTTGTATGTACTCGAGATGTGTATCGACTTGCTTAGGGGCGACAAACGCTACTCCGTCTTTGGGTAGTTATAAAGGATGTCTTCGGGTTTGTCGAGAAGCATCTTTGCGAGACATAGACAATCAAGATGGGACTTGCCCTCTCTAATGAGAGAGATATCCTTGGATCACTCAAGTGATTGGATCAACAAATGCATGGCCGTGCTTGGGTTAAGTGTTAACCCACGAGTTGAACCATATATCATGAGGCAAGGGAGTAACTTGTATATGGTCGTAGTGGTTCGTCGATATGATCATTTGCGTACGCATAGGAGTTGTCATGCCTTGCTAGAGGCCCGCTGTCGGCTATTGGGCGAATAGGAGTATTCGGCCCATGTCTATGTGTGCGTGAACCCATAGGGTCGCACGCTTAAGAGGCTGGAAGCCTAATTCGAGTTGGACTCGAATTAGACAAGGCTTAGGGTTTCTAATGCGTCTCCAATTCGGAAAGCACATGAGAGACACCTATATAAGAAGAGGGGAGGGGCGTGGCCAAACACACAACAACCAATCCACGCCTTTGGCGGCCGCCGTCGCCCTCCACGCTCTCGCCTTCGCTCCTCGCGGACCTAGCAGTCCGGGGCGCATCGCTTCTCCCTCGTACGTGTGTGACACCTCGGAGGTGCTGCATCGGAGCACGAGGACGAACCGCACGAACCGCAAGTGGTGGGAGGAGTTCTTGGACGACCACGCAACCGCACGGCACCTGCTGCGACGCGTTCGACTACATCGAGTCGTCTTCCGCTGCATCTGCGCGTCAAGTGGTAATCCCGTAACCTGTAACTAGTAGTAGATCCTGGGCGATGAGGTAGAAAAAGTTTTTGTTTTCTGGCTAGCGTAGCACCCTCATATCCCAACACTTCGTGCATCTAGGAGTTGATCTCCAATCACATTATTGCCGAAGAGGGTGCATCGGTGTTGCTTTGATTCGAGAAGACAAAAGAGAAGGGTGTATCATAAATATTGATGAATGTCTTCTTGGTCCCAAAACGAGGTATGCCCATGTTCTTTAAAATATATATGCTCGTCACTGTACTTTGTCTATCTAAGCATTCTTTACCAAGTACATGTGTCATTGCATGCCAAGCCGATGTGTGCATTATATATCGGCTAATCCTCATTGTTAGGATGGGCAAGTGGGCATACACTCTATCTGAATATGACTTGACTTTTGAGTCATTAAAAAATCATTTGAGTGTTAAGTCATTGCTGATTTTATTATTGAGCATGGAATTGATTTAGGATATGAAATCAATTACTTGTTTGTTACTCGTGGAGGATTTAATCTTGATTAATCGGCTTGCAAATAAGGCCGAGTGTTGGCATGGTCGTTGTTTCTTATAGTGGTGCATTATTTGAAACATCAAGTTGATTAAGACCATATTTGCATCAAACATTAAAGGCGAACATGAAGTTCTTTCATTCGGCTTAGGTTTATTGCACTCCATGCAGGTAAAACATGTTGAGGCCAAAGACATGAAAATTTATAGGCCAACATAATAGGCTCAATACGCATCTGACTATTGCATCGGTGGATGTAACTTTCATATATAAGAGTAGCCGATGCATATTTTTCTATGCAGGTACCAGTAAATTGGTTCAGCCGACTATATTAGTCGGGCTAACCAATTCTTCTGGGGCATATGCCATTGATTCGTCAAATGACGTGCCAAATCGGTCTAGTTCAGATTTTGGTAATTCTAGTACCGATTTGGAGGTTTGAAGGACTCCCACATTGTATTACAAACATAATTCAGAAGATTGTGGGAAAAGATCCATGAAACTTCAATCAAGCTCATCAAAAATAAAATTGAGGATATTGCAAGGAGGTGGCATCAAGAAAAATAAAGATCAAGTTACCAAAGTTTGGCAAGAAGTCACCAAATTGGAAGAACCTTCTGGAGATGGTCGAAGTGTGTTGACGGTCGTTAAGTGCCAATTTTTACTGTCAACTAAACATAAGAAACGACTAAAATATGTTCACCAACTAGATATAGGGGTTATACTAACGGAATTCCACGAGTTTTGGTGAATGTGTTTTCACGGGGTGTCGGTGAAAATACCCAAAGGAAGGCCCACATGTCGGGTTTACATAGAGATAATCGGGAACCGGTGAAAATTCTGTAATGTCACGGAAGGTTCGAGAAGGCTCGGGACCAAACGGGAGCCCGACGGGCTCGGGGTGAGTCGGCCGACTCCCCCTTGAGTCGGCCGGCGGCTACCTCCACCAATCGGGTGGAGGCTCGCGGATCCTCGCCTCCACCGACCTTGAGGAGCAATAATTATCGTCCGTTTAGGTCGGTTTGATCCAAGGGCTGCGGTGCATCCTAGGGACTATATAAGCGGGGCCCCGGCCCCTGGAGGAGGCATCCCATGAAACCCTAATTCATTATTTCCGAGAGGATCGGGTGAGAGGGGTCCCTTGAATGGATCTCCTCCCTAGAGCCTAGCATTCAAGATAGATAGAGAGAGTATAGGGTGGAGGTAGAGTTGGAGGAAGCCCGGCATGTCGGTGTCTCCTCTCCGGTTGTACCTGCGGGATCAAGTCTCCTAACCCGAGGCTTGGTTCTAGGATTATTCTACGCAATTCAACCCGATACTAGTAAGTTCTTGTTATTATTGCTCTTTGGTTTACGAGTTTACTTTATTCGCTTCCGGTTGGGAATAGAGTAATCGTTCGTAGCGTAAGCGTGGTGCTTGGGCTAGGTTCACTCGTAGATGCTCCTATCCGCCGGAACCGTGGTAGTATCGGGGGAGATGACGGTCCTTTGTTACCTTTGTAATCCACTTCCCGTCGTAGGTAAGGTAGGTCCAAAAGTGCTAGGTTAAGCATCCTCTGTGGTGTCTTTTCTTAGGTGCTCCCATAGAGTAGTAGTTGCAAGGCTTGCCATAGGTTGGAAGGAGACTGTGGTAGTAATCCTCTCTATATCGCTCATTATCTTGTATGTAGCTCAGGGGTTAAGTATAGACTTGGGTTAGTCAGATGCACGTTTTCTCCTAGCGGATAAATAAATAACGATACTCTGGAATATCTCCCGGGTGAAGTGCTCACCGATATCCGTGCGCTTGCGGATTATTTCTCTTTGATTCTTTCGTGTGCGTATCTAGTATCAACAAAGTGGCGCTTGAAAAATAAAATGAGCTAGTGGAGGTGATACAAGTTGATAGTCTCCCAAGAGCAATCAACTGGAAGTATATTTAAAAATACTTCCCAAGTGTTTGGCAAGAAGCCTAGTGCTCTTCCAAATAATGGCCGATACATGTATCGCCCTTAGAACAAAAATGGCTGATGTATACATCGCCCTTAGTTGTCGGCTAGCCGATGTGATGGGTATCGTTGCTAGTTGGTTACAGGTGAAAGAGTATTTTCAGGTTCATCGACAAATTCACCTGAAAACAGGGGGGCATGTGTTTACACTCAAAATTGGTAATGGAAAGTCAACGAGTATAAAATGCAATAATGGACCTCACCATTGCGTTCCTCTCGTCGAGACGATCGAAAAGCATATATGGAACGTCCAATTTGGTGTCCGGATGCAAGAGTTATGCCGCCGAGAGATTGCGTGCTTTTCGCGCAAAAATGTACTAATAAGTATATTTTTTGGACCAGTTTTGTGCAAAGGGTGAGGTTCGCGCAAAATGAACTACCGGTACTACCGGTCTTCCACCAGTACTACCGGTGGGTACTACCGGTAAGTCAATTCTGAATCAAGCTTCCAAATCTCGAACCAATCTTTTCCTAAATCGGTTTTGAGTCAGTTTTGGACGTGGGAAACTTGAAGATTGTGTCTTGGAGTTGTTTCCTACTGGGATAAGACCACCCCCCTCTATATATATGAGAGGATCATGGCCGATTGATCCCATCCAATCAATCGTCAACCAAACACAAACAAACCAATCTATCCTCTACCTTTGCTCTATCTTCTCCGTCTTTGTCCCATGGCTTGATCCAGGCGATCAAGGATGGCGTCCTAGGCTCGTCCGCCGACCTAGGGCAACCGGCGACCTCCTTGCCCTGACGAGACCCCTCTCAGGCTAGGGCTTCGACGGCTCCTTTGCTAGTTTGCTCGGAAACTAGTCGGTTCTTCGTCCCGTAAGCACGTTGATTACCCTTTGCTGGTTTGCTCGTAAACCTCGCCGCTCTTCACCGCGTAAGGTGTCGGTTATCTCCGGCCGTGGATGAGCTCTACATCGGTCTATCGATCTCTAGATCGGTTTGCCGGTCACGCTGCGTCGTCGCTGCGTTGCAGGTCGCCTAGGGCTACCTCGAGGGCATCTAAAGCCCACGTGTGGTGTGTTGACCTATTTTAACATCAACAGAAGTATCAATATTAAGTACTTGCAAAATTGATGCACAGAACGAATCAACCAACATTAGAGCAAGAAATAAACAGAGATAGGTCCACTAACCTTCTTTAGTTCCTGCAATGTTGACGCGAAGCGGAAGAAGAAGGATTTAAGGCGAAATAGAAAATTTGGTTCTTTGAGTATTTTATTTCGTATAGCTAGGCGTTGAACCTGGGGGCACAGGCATGTCGGTGTATATTCAGTAGGTACAAATGAAAACGAACGACGACAGTTGAGACTACTGTACCTGAATATTACATCATTCCTGCATACGCAGCGTCTGGAGTTGTCCATGGCCGGCGCGCAGACCGAGCATGCACGCATAGAGACAGAGCGGCTGTTGTGGCGGGTCGTACCTTGTGGATCTGGGCCCAACATGTGGAGCACCGGTACAGGAGGGGGAGCGACGCAGGGGCGAGGCGAGGACGGCGACGGTGGGCGCGGGCCGGCTGGCAGGCGCAGTGGCAGCGCTGATGTGGAGGGGAGGCGCGGCGGCGGTGGCAGTGCGGGCCGGAGACCAAAATCTGCATCTGCCATGCAGGAGGGCCGTGGTCAACGGCGAGCTGCTGCGTCACGGGAGAGGTCGGAGAAGTAGGTCGCATCCGCGAGGCTGCGGCGCAGCGGCGCCCCCGAGGGTGTGAGGTGCGTGGGTCGGCATGGCCACGACGCGATTCACGGGATCGGCGGTGCTGTCGTGGTGGCGCGAGGCGCGGAAGCGACCGGCCGGTGATGGACGCATGGATGCGGGACGCCTACGGCAGCGTGGTGCGAGGATGAAGGTCATGGCGAAGTGGACATGACAGGGCGATGGCGAGCGGAGGTGTGGAGAGGAAGGGACGGCGATGCGGTGGGCGGAGGTCAGCCTGTCCGCGAGAAACTTCGCGAGGGATTGCGAAGGGGCGGATGGAGGGAGCGTAGACCCGGTGCACGGTGGACACACGTTGACTGTTCCGGCAACAGTGATCTGAGTCTTATACGGAACATCACGGGAGCCTCGAAAATAAGAGTTATGTATAGATTAGAAAATACATTTCTATTAAGGATTTCCTCTGTCCTAGAAGCTGGGATAAGAACCGGTTAGGCAATCATCACAGCTTCTGAAATTTTGGAATGACATGCGCATTCATTGCTCTGCTTCCTTGCTTGGATTGCATGCTTCATCGTCCAACATGCAGACTTATTTTTCATTTTTCTATTCAAAAAGTGAAAGGACAAAGGTAATTGGCCTACTAGGAGTAGAAGGTTATAACGTCAATAATTTTGGGACAAGCTTGGAGTCTCAGAACGTCAATAATTCTAGGACGGAGGGAGTAATACACTGCATGTCAGTCACATGGGAGTTTCTTGCTCATCATATGCTTTTTTACATTTAACTCGTCACCTTTCTTCTTCTCACATGAATTGATCCTTGTTTTATCTCTTCTCTCACCGTCTAATGCCGACCCTAGCCTATGGAACATTGTGGCTACCCTTTCCTCACACCACCCTTCCATCCCACCACAGGCCAACGTCTCATCATTCGTGCGTGTACTTATTCCATCCCCATGCCGCGGCATAGGATGCAGTCGCACTTTCAACGACGACATGTATGTGTGGACTAGCCAGACTGCTGACCATTAGACAATGCGTTCATGTATAAAAGTAGTGTCGCGTTCATGTATAAAAGTAGTATCTAGTTTCCCAACATATGCATGAATAGCTGTAGCATGACGCGCTCTGTAGCAGCGTGCTGGCGAGGGAGCCTAGGCATTCACTGTGTGAGAAGAGGGAAGCAAGGAGAACAAAGGATCTCTTTTTGAGAGAAGAGGAAAGGTGAGCACGGAAAAAAATATGGCACGCTGGATACATGCCTTTACAAATTTAAGGATGGCGGGTGTAACTAAAACCTTTAATACAAAGAGGATTTTTTTCTGACAAACACAAAAGGATCTTAAAGTTTTTTCAAAAGTGTGCACTTGCACGTACCGCTTTAAGAGAAAAAAGAGTCAAATTACAAGGCACATCGCGTAGACAAGGGCGAGTTGCCGTTCCAAGATGAACCAGCAAACACATAAACAAGAGTCACCGGCTTCAACGGCTTAAAAGGTGAAAAGGATCTTAAAGTTGGTAATAAAATTTCTAACTTTTTAGCATTCCTCTTCTTTTAGTCCTCTCCTCACTTTCAAACCTAAAATTGGGATGCATTGCATTCCTTGAAATTTCTGGTGGACCGAATGAGTCCTTGAATCTTGTGGTCATGGGCAATCGCGTGCAAGGTCCCATAGCTGTCGAAATTATTTCCTACGTAAAGAACACATAAAAAAAAGGCTTGGCAGCCCATTAGCCCAGATCGACAGGAATACGGCCCAGAAAAACCCGATTCTCAAAAGGAAAAAAAAAAAAAAAAAAAAACCCTACTCCTGCCCGCAGGAAGCCAGCAGCGAGCAGCCCGATTCAATTCGCGACGGCGTCCGCTCCGGCTCCCCGCCGGCCGCCGCGGTCCTGCCCTCGCCTCCGGCGGCCGCGGTCCCCCCCGCCAGTCGCGCGGCTGCTCCCTGCAGGCCAACTGTCCCTCTCGCCACCCCCTCGGCCGCTCCCGTGCGCGGCAGCCTAGCAAGCAGCAGCCAGCAGGTGACGGACCCGGGGCGCAGCCCATTCTTGGATTCGCCGGCCACTTGCCTACGGGCGCCGGCGCAACGTCATCGGCAACCCCCGGCAGGTTCGCTCCTGCTTCTTCGTGTCTTGGCCTATAATCCTTCGGCTCCTTGTCACCATTTTCTTGGGCCGCAGCGACCCCAGGAATGCCTCCGAGCAAAAGGGGAAAGGCGGACGGCGCGGCGTCGCCGGATGCTGGCGGCGACCGCATCAGCGCGCTCCCGGACGACGCCCTCCATCACGTCCTCTCGTTCCTCCCGGGGGAGGACGCTGTGCGGACGTGCGTGCTCGCCCGGCGCTGGCGCCATCTCTGGAAGTCGGCCACAGGCCTGCGCATCGGGTTCGGCAATGGGGATACAGCACCGTCCGTGAAAAGTATCAGAAATTTCGTCAACCATCTGCTCCTCCTCCGCAAGGGTGATTCCTGTATCCACACATGCGAGCTCAGGCTAGAGTCTTATAGTGACTGGTCGGTTGGAAAGGAAATCAACCTGTGGATTCGGCATGTTGTAGACCGTGATGTTCGGATCCTCAGGCTCGAAATCCTTGAGCTCTCTGACGGACTTGACATGGACAGACTGCCTCTTGTCTCTCAGCACTTGAAAACGTTAGCACTTATCAATGTGCGCTTTTATAGTCGCTGGAACCTCTCCAATTGTTCGAATCTGCAATATCTAGAGATTGCTGAGTCTCACTTTGGTCAGATTGAGATCTCATCAAAATCTCTGAAACACCTGAGCATCAACGATTGCTATTTTCAGTCGCACACTCTTATTTGTACCCCAAACCTTGTTTCACTTAGGCTTGATGGTCATTTCTTCTCGTTCCAGTTTTGGGTAGCCTGCCGTCATTAAAAGAGGCATTTGTTAGAAGTCATTTTTATAAGACTTTGTATTGTGATTATATGGAGGGGTGTTTCACTTGTGCTGATGGATCTTACGAAGTCCCAGCTGACGAATCCGAATATAAGAACAAATGTTTTCTTCTGCAAGGATTGTCAGAAGCTGAGAGTTTGACATTGATGTGTAACGGCAATGCGGTATGCTTACATTTACTGTTAACACTCTTATTATGTTGTTTGACTATTATTATTACTTCCAATTTTGTTGATTATTAATATATCAATTGCCATATTATTATTTTTTTTTTCCGTTCTTATGTTGTCTGATTGGACTGACTGATTTTTATAAAAGCTATACTCGGATCTGACTTCACACTCAACGATTGATGATTTTTTTTGTCTGCCTTTTGTCCAGGAGGTTTTCAACAGGGATTTGCAGTGGTGCCCAACTTTTAACAACTTGAGGACTCTATTGCTCGATCGTTGGTGCTTGGATCCTGACTTCTATAGGCTAAATCTCATTCTCAAGCACTCACCGGTTCTGGAGAAGCTCAACCTTCATCTTTTCACTAAGGTATATATATTTTGTGTGACTATTGGTTTGTTGAACTAGTTACATGTTATTGGTTGACACTCATGAATTATTGTGGTTTATCACAGGGACCTCAACATAAAGTGGAAATGATAGGCAGATACAATCAAATGGAGAGACCAACTACAATATTGAAACACCTGAAGGAAATTGAAGTAAAATGCGATGTGCTCAACAAGCAAGTTCACAAAGTTTCGAAGTTTCTGGGTACATTTGGCATACGTACGTGAACTAGCAAAATACTTGTTCTCTATAATTTATTGAAACTTTCCTTCATGTGTGCAAATAAAAGCAAGCATTGAGCCCCTAACTTAACAAAGAGGGTGACATATATACAGAGAGGTGCTGAAATTGAATTGCTATGCATAAACAATACACATTATCTTCTGTCACTTTTTTTAATACTTTTATTAGCTCTGAACATAAACATAAATATCACTAATGAGTTATTCCATGAGATTTTTACATTCTTCTATGCTTCCAAAGCTTTGGGTGCAACCTTGATATATCAGTCACTACATATGTGAGATGATACAGTCCCTTGTTAAAATATCAATTTGTTTCTTGTTTGTAGAAACTAAGTGCATGCTTGATTAGGAATCAAAGCTATGCCTTCTCACATATGATGATATTATTTGTAGTCTTCTCAAATACATATAGCTGCATAAATACTTAAATAGTAATTAATATGGTATCGTTGCACCAAATGTTCCTGGGGGAGTTTACAGGGTTGGAAAGCTTTACTCCACATGTTCCAGTAATTTTATTAGATTAGATTTTCCTTCTTTCTACCATTGCCCATTTTGCTAAGAGTAGCCATTATTATATAATGTGGTATTTAGCGATTCTGTTGTTGGGGCACTATGAATGACACAATAGTCTATGTATTGTACTATTGTATGCCGAAATGTGAAGTGGTAGATGAGACACTTCTCACACTGGCAACACTCTTGATGCTCTCAAGAAAGATAGCATTTGAATAAGCTCCTAACTTTCTTAGAAAACATTAAATGCTTGGAATTTGGAGTATCAAACTAGTTGTAAATGGAAAACCCTTGCTTGCATTTCGTGCTAATGGTTTGAGGGTTACGTATCGAGTCCATTGTTTGGATACCTTGCCTTGATGGTTGACAGTTATTCAAAGAGGTGTCATATTAAATTGCTCTTCATAGCGCATAATGAGTATCATACTATCCTCTCCTATTGAATTGCTCATAACTTTTTTTGGTAATCAATAGTTCTGAACTTAATACTATATCAGAATTAAATTCTTCCATACAATTAGTACCTTTTGCTGGCCTCCTAATCTTTGAACAGCAAAGTAAATGGTCACATCCAAGAGAACATTGAAGTAATTGTTACAAAAAAAAAAAAAGAGACTGAGCTAAACTCCCCCCCCCCCCCCCCCCCTCTCTCTCTCTCTCTCTCTCTTCCCTCCATGGATTCAGGCATTCAGCCCCATTCTGTACCAGTGTCTCATGATTTTTTTAGTTTTCCTGTGCAGACAATTGCTACATGCTTTATTTCATTTGAGTTTCCTTCTACCATTGCATATTATTTATTTCTGCAGATACCCATTGATGTTTTGTATGATATGTTGAAATAATATATATTCTCATGGCACTATGCATGGGGCACTAAAATATCTGTGTTTTGTTTGTGCAAATCATCCAAACAAGATCCTCTATATATTTGTTTAGGTTTCTAGAGCCTTCTTGTTTCCATGGCATAAATTATGGCACAAGGCCAAAGAACCAAATGTAATGGGCATGGTTGGGGTAAAGAACCTTTAGCCTACTTGTAGCATTCCCGTTCCCAAGCAGTGGTGGCCACCTCCGCTTGAGGCCTCACACCCTTACCTATGTTGCCCATTGAAGACTTTATGTGATTCTGGCAGTCTGTAGAGCTCCATTACTTGCACTTTGCTTCAGTTCTTTCTTGTGTAGCAAAAGTTATTACCGCATGGTGTTGAAATCATATTCTTGAAGATGCTCTCCGCGCCTTCCCTTCCCTGCACTGAAGGACTCAACGCATTGCAGCAGAGCACTCCCTATTGCACACCAGGACCCAAGTAAGGCATTGGCGCCATTGGCCTTCAAGTGCACCACAAGAGCAGGGGCGGAGAAAGTCTCTTGCTTATTCTTCCTTTTGTAGTTATAACTCGAACACTTTTGTAGTTATACCTTGGCTGGTAAAATAACATTTATTTCGTTATAAAAAGAATCTTACCAGCTAATAGAACTTTTCTTAACAAAGATCTCATATCCTTATTATGACTGTCTTCCCCTAATAGTTAAGGCTCCAGGTGGGCTGCTTTTGCCATCTTGCCATATTTATGCTCACAGGGCCTGATGTCCATAAAACCTTCAAGCCATTCCATGCTGGCTTTCAAATTCTCATCATACTAATATTGTCATCTCATTGTTCAGTTTACTTTTCAGCCTTTTGCCCACTGATGGTTTATGCTAAACTTCAAACTCTAGTGTGACGAGACGATAATGTAGGGGTTCATGTCAGCCAGATGCATTCATGTCATGGCTTATGAGTGCAGAGAAAAAAAATACGATATCATAGCATGGAAAACTATTTGACTTGAACCTTTTGCTCTGCTGCATATTTGTATAGCGTATCAGTTCTCAGACAATCATATTGAACTGCAAGCTGCATTTCCTACTTGCTGAATTGTGATTTGGCATTTTAAGTTTCATTCTCAAGTAATGGAGTGTTTTTTTATTTCTGCCTGTAAACTTATTGTGTTTTTTCGTGTACAGATTTCCTTTTCAAGTGAGGAAGAGAAAAACTGGGAGGTTGATAGATCTACCATCTCTTGGCTGTCCTGAAATGTAAGGCTTAAGCTTGTCGTGACTGGGGACATAACATAAGTATCTTGTTTTATCCGGATGGTCTAGGATTGACGTGAACCTTGCTAATTATGTCAGCTTGTGGTGACTGGGGACATAATATAAGTACCTTGTTTTATCCGGATGGTCTAGGATTGACGTGAACCTTGTTATTTACGTCATTTTATGGTTGTTTGTCACCTTTTGCTTCGGCGTGCATCGATTTACTTTCTCTTGATCGATTGACTTTTCTTATTTTTTTACTCCCCTTAGCTAATTAGAGGTAAGAGCTGGTGGCGGAAGAGTTCTCTATTTCATCATCAGTTTGGGGCTAGTTAGTTTCATCTGAATAACGATTCACAATTTCCTGAGGATTCATAACTCTGCATCATGTGATCAGCATTCACCTTTGTAAGTTACAATATTTGTGGGAGAGTAAGCTCGATGCCTTACAAGAGGTGAATTCTAGAACTAGAAGGGTACATCGTGTGACCATGCTGCAGCCTGCCGATAGTTGGACAGGGCATAGAAAACAGAAATTGTGTCTAGCAATTTTGTGAGCAAGTATAAGTATGCATGTGCACACGAACTTCAACACTTGCAACATGCTCATACGAACTGCACATGGGAAGCTTCTTTTAGCTAACGCTATTATCACAGGCATAGAAAACAAGGTCCGGTTCGTATCAGAAAATATGAGATTCTCCTGAAAACAGATCGATTGAAAACGTGCAAGGAGCAAAGGTACTAGTGGATCAATTTGAGATCCGAACCCAATTAGAAATTGACATGCATAGGCAAAGCAAAATATATACTAGTGTTGCTGTTTCGTTGGTTGCCAAGTGTGGTATAGATGCAGACCATCAATCATACTATTTGTTTGGTTGTGGTCAGCAACGAAATATATAACGCCATTACACTCTCGTTTGATAACTAGAAAACTCAGGGTGCGGCGTCGCCGCGCCACCTTTGAGATGGCCAGTTGTGTATTCACTATTGTGGATAAATATAAAGTGCAGAGACACTGAAAAATAATTTTTATGTTACGGATGGCAATAGGCTAAGGAGGTTATGAAAGCATATCTCTGAAATTCATCAACTGTAGATATTCTGGAAGCATATTCAACATAAGAACACATGTAAAATGATAGATATAAGGGGTATCCAATCCAAGGTCTGCAATTTTGGGCTTGTAAAGATGGTTTTATTCAGAGCATTTGTAAAACAAGCTGAAAGTACACATTAAGGTACTTCTGATGCTTGCACAGCAGCTATGGCCACCCCTTTGGATTTCAATCTCTTCATCATCAAGAATTAGTCCGTCAAAAAAGTATGCAGCCGCCTGGAAAAGAAGGAAAACAAAAACAAAATTACACTATTTAAATGTCGGATCAAAGAATTATTACCTATTGGGGAAAACATTTGTGCTTTGGCCAGGGAATTGATTAAGTGGCTTGTCGATGATTATAGATGCAGTTTAGAAACTAAAAGGATTAAAGAAATAGAGTAAGGTCGTGTGTGCACCTTCGCTTCAACACATTTCTATTTTACAAATAGAATTTGCTTTATCCCAAACTAACTGGCAAAGGTGGCTTTGGGATTTTTATTTATCTTTATACTGAATATATATTAAAGGAATATGAACAAGGACAAAACTTAACTCCTCAAATATCAAACTCTACTATCAATGGCAAGTTATAACTATAAACGGATCATTAAAATACACATTTTATCATCACAAGATAGTAAGAGTAGTAAGCACCATTAGTTAATCTTTCATATTCAGACATAACTACTCAGTTTTGGGAAAATAACTGAATTTGACATGCAAAAAAGGACGATGCACATTTGGATCTAAACTACTGTCTTGTTTACTAGTATATATACCTAATTGTGAACTGCTGATAATTCTGTTGTGCAATGTCACTCCTATCAGTTTTTGGTAAGCAGTATTGAACTGAACAGAGAAAAAAAGTCAGAATTGTTGATCCCAATTGACTCACACAATAACCAATTTCCAGGAAATCAATCTTGTGACACTTGCAGATTTCGGTACAAAGATTCATATAAATTGCACAGAGAACTTTGGAGCTTAGGATGTAAGCCTTTTTATAGAAAAAAAAAAAATTAGACAACGAGTGAGAGTGTGAGGCATTTTGTCAAATATCTTGCAAGCAGCGGTGAAGGTAACTCCAGGCTGACCACGTCTGTGGCTGCACTGACCGTGAGCAGCAAGGCGACCAAGGCCTGCGCGACCCTCTCGTGCTGACAGCGGCAGACCCGCCCCACGGATGGTGGTGTGGTGGCCCAGGCCCCCGGCGATGATGGGGCGGACTCGCTCCCCTAGTGCGGCGATGCCATGACTAGGCCGCTAGCCATGGACAGGGCGAGGCGCCCTCAGCCGCCGGCGCGGCGGTGTGGCGGCCCAGGGGAGGGAGTGACGGTCGACGGTGATGTACAGCTTGCGGTGCGCAGGTAGGAGCGAGATCCTCTTCGCTTGGAACTCTGAAAGGCAAGCATGATGGAGGAGGGTGGCGGCGATCTAGCTAGCGGCAGGACGCAGGTGAGGGAGCAAGGCCGCAGGCAAGTCCAGCGGTTGCAGAGGAGAGTCGAGAAGGAGCTGGAGACGCTGGTTTTCCGACCGCCCGATCAAAAACCGACGATGGAGGAAAAAAGTCGACGTGGCCCAATGAGGTGGCCGAGCTTGGACCCTCGTTTCGATATGTAGAGATTAGGCTAGTTTCGAGAGTTTTATTGCACTGTTTCTAAAATTGCATGTCATGTACAATGAAATGAAACTTGGACGATACATTCATTCTCATCAATTCAATTCTAGAGTTTCATGATTACTTAATTTTAAGACTCATAAAGAGTTGATAATCGTACCAAAAGAGTTCCATGTCCATAAAACTCATTTCTTCTCTCTTCATTAGAATTGTGATGTCATAAAAATTGCATATGTGGAAGGCTATTAAATGTAATTGAAACATTTATGAAACTTTCATTGAGATTGGCACGTCGATCGTCCAGAATCTCGTGTCGCGTTAGGCAATGGGCCGATCGGTTAGGTGTTATGTCTCGGTTCGGTTGGCTGGTAGCGTTCCCGACCATGCAAGGGGAGAGGATGCGGCAGTGTCATGTCTGAGCGAGAGTTTCTTGAGTTGAATGCAACAACAACAATCTTCAAATTTGTACGGATGTCACTTATGTCACGAACTTTGAAAATACACTTTTATATCCCTAAACTTATCAAATAATGCAATGTATGTCTATACTATGAACACCGACATTTATTGTAGATGTGGTATAGCCACATCACATGCCTTTTTACATCTGACACATCTTCTCTCTTCTCACATGAATAGATCTTTGTTTCCCTCTTCTTTGATGCCGACCTAGCCTATCGGATACCGTGGCTACCCTTGCCATGCTGTTGCTATGTGCATCACACTTTCGTCCCACCACAGGCCAACATCTCTATATCCATATAACGAGGGAACTTGTCACCACCGCCAAGACGTGGAGAAGATTATTAAACATCATATGTATCACTCCCATGAATTTTAAAAACATAACAAAGTAAAACAAAAATATTAAACTATTAAATTAAATTAAAATAACAAAGAAAAAAATAAAAAAACATGAATAACATATGATAAATATATGTAGACTTGAATAAGGAAGAGGAAAGGAAAATAGAGTAAAACCCGCATACATATTACACGAACATATCGCATGTACCAAGAAACGAAAAAAAATTAAAAACATACTATAAACATGAAAATGATAAATTGAAAATTCAGAGTAAATAAAAATATAAAATATAAAATGAAGTGAAAATTTACATAAATAGCGAAGAAATTTAAATCAAATAAAAGAAAGGAAAATAAAAACATTAAATAAAAAATAAAGAAATTAAATTAATTAGAATACAATTAAATTGATAATAAGAGTATAAATAAAATAATGTAATATGAAGCTACATATAAAAATAATACTCCCTCCATTCCAAATTATAAGGCATTCCAAGAATCTTGGAGAGTCAAAATTTTTCAAGTTTGACCAAAGTTATAGAAAAAACTATAATAACTTGTGACATCAATTAGGTATGCAATAAAAATATAAGTAATGGAGAATCTAATGTTACTTAGTTGCCATCATAAATATTATTATTTTTTATATAAATTTGATCAAACTTAAAAAATTTTGACTCTCCAAAATTCTTGGAATGCCTTATAATTTAGAATGGAGGGAGTATAAAAAACACATATAACACCACATGGATATCATAAATAGAAATAAGGAAAGAAAAAAGAAAAAATAAAATGAAAAACAAACGGCCCAGTATCGAAAGTGCCTGACTCGGCCTTCGTGCTCCCTGCCCCCGCCTCCCCCGACTCCGACTCGCGACTCCGGCCACCGCGCCCCTGCCCCCGCCTCCCCACCGGCCGCCGCGGTCCCGCCCGCCGGTCGCGCGGCTGCCCCCGCCCGCCGCGGCCCCTCCCGCCACCAACGGTGACCCGGCCAGGCATCCAGTGGCCGCCACGGTCTGCCGGCCTCCGGCCGCCGCAACTGCCTGCGAGCTCCGCCGCGACCAGATCGGCGACCTCCGGCAGGTCCGCTCCTGCTTCTCCCGCCCTTCCCCGGTTGTTAACCGCCGTAAGCCTTCGACTCCTTCTCAAACATTTTCTCGTGCCGCAGCTACCCTAGGAAACAGGAATGCCTCCGAGCAAAAGGGGGAAGGCGGACGGCGCGGCGGCGTCGCCGGACGCTGGCGGCGACCGCATCAGCGCGCTGCCGGAAGACGCCCTCCACCACGTCCTCTCGTTCCTGCCGGCGGAGGACGCCGTGCGGACGTGCGTGCTCGCCCGGCGCTGGCGCCATCTCTGGAGGTCAGCCACAGGTCTGCGCATCTGGTTGAGCCATGGGAATAAACGGTCCGTGAAGAAGTTCCGACACTTCGTCACTAATCTACTGCTCCTGCGCCGACGCGATTCTTCTCTCCACACATGCGAGCTCAGGTTACAGCGGGACCGGACCTCCATGCCTAGCCACTGGTTGCGTGATGATAAACTCGGTCTGAATTTCTGGATCCGCCATATTGTAGACTGTCAAGTCCGGATACTCAGGCTCGAAATCCCGGACCCGGACCCTAGTTTCAGATTTGACCTGCACCTGCCCCTTGTCTCTCAGCACTTGACATCGCTCACACTCGTCGGTGTCGCGTTAACTGACAGTCTCTGCAACTTCTCGAATTGTCCTAACCTAGAAAATCTAGAGCTCGCTGAGTGTGATTTCAATTGGGTGCAGGAGATCTCTTCAAAATCCCTAAAACACCTGAGAATCGGCCATTGGTGTTTTTTTGATAAGTTATCGTACTTCCACACTCTTATTTGTACGCCGAGCCTTGTTTCTCTTAGGCTAGATATGCATTTCTGCTCGCTTCCTGTTATGGAAAGCATGCCATCATTAAAGGAAGCTTTTTTAAGAGATCTTAATGATGATTGTGAAGATGAGAATTGTTACACTTGTAACCATGATTATGATGAACTGGCCGGATATGAATTCAACAAGTGTATTCTTCTTCAAGGATTGTCAGAAGCTGAGAATTTGACATTGTTGTCTGACTACAATGGGGTACACTTATACTGACACCCTTGATGCCTTTATTATGTTGTTGGATTATTATCATTTTCAGATTATTATTTTTTCTATTGCTATTTTGTCTGCTTATGCTATCTGATTATTATTTTTTCCATTGGTATGTTCGATTAATCTGACTGCTATTATTTCTATTGTAGTATTTATATCAAGTTCCATATATTCTTAATTCTTCAAAACTAAAGTTGGTCTGTCTTCACAATGAATAATAGTTGATTAATAATAGTTGATTTTTTCCTGTTTGCATTTTGTCCAGGCTTATTTTCGGAGGGATTTGGAATGGTGCCCAACTTTTATCAACTTGAGGATTCTACTGCTAAATGAATGGTGTGTGGATCCTGACTTTTATGGGTTAAAATGCATTCTCAAACTTTCTCCGGTTTTGGAGAAGCTCACCCTTCATCTTTTTACTAAGGTATATATTCTGAATAACTAACTGCTACTTAGTTGAACTAGTTATATGTTTGTCGGTGTTTCGAAACCGGGGGGGTCTAACACCAACTAGTAAATTTATGCCGCGTGTTCCCTAATCCAGATGGTGATGCAAGAAGGACACAAGGATTTATCCTGGTTCGGGTAAAAAAGGCCCTACATCCAGCGGGGAAGATGAACTTGTATTATCTTGCACCGAAGTGCTTGTACAGGGGTGGATACAAGCGAGTCCTGAGACTTGAGTGTTTGTGAGAGCGAGTGTGTGTGAGTCGATGTGTTGTGTCGTGCCCCCATACTAAGCCCGGCGTCCTTTTTATAGGCCAAAGGGAGGCTCGGGCGTATACGATGGATAGGGCGAGAGGTAGTGATGACGTCGAGGTATGGGCGTGGATCGCGTCGTTGAGACCGTAGAGGCACGCTTTGGTGCGGTCCGAGCTGTAGCGGCATGGGGGATGATGGCTGTCCGTCATTCTCACGGAATCCTAGCGTACGGTCGTCGAGGTGGGAGAGACGGGTCCTTTGCGGGCGACGTGCGCTCCCGGTGCCATCATTACAGGCGGTTATCAACCGCTTCGAGGGGTATGATTCGAGGGTAGGCATCGGGATGACATGGCGAGCCACGGGAAATCCGGGTCAAATGTACGGTTGGACGCGTTAGAGGGGGTGCCGTACGGGGCACGGTGCTCGGCACGGTGCAATAGTGCCACCGAGCATCTGGATTGCGGGGTATGGGCGGTAAAAGGCGATGGGATTGGTACCTTGCTCACTGTGGCTCTGCTGGCGTAGTCATGGAGTTAGGCGGGGAAGTGGTTGGAGGCATTAAATGCTCCACATGCGGATGTGCAGGAGATTTTTTGAGAGGTGCCCGGTCCGCTCGAGGCGCTCCGTTCGATCGAGGGGTTTACGTAATTCCCTTTCGAGGGGCCTCGTGGTTGGCTTGGGCTGTTGGAGCCCGTTCATGGGCCAGCCCAGTACGGCTCGAGGTGAGTGCTGGATTGGTTTTTAAATAGGATTTAGGGGAAGACAATGATGGTTCTGTTCATCTCATCACCCAGGTTAATGACCCCCCTAATTATAGTCCGCGACAGTAGCCCCCGAGCCCTTGTTTTGAGTGTAAGGACTCATGCAAGGGGTCAACATCAGAGTTTTCGTGGGGGTTCATTAACATGAAGTGGAGTTGAAGGACCTGGGTTTGCAGGCGATTCCGTTTCGAGGGGTTTCAGTTTTTACTTCTCCGTGGGGGACGCGCGGCGTCCGCGAAGCAAGCCCGAGGCCCTAGGGAGTGAGTGGGACTCCTCTAGGGGCTAAATGCTTGTGTTTATCGAGGGTTTAGTTTAACTGGAGTTGTAGCGCCCCGTCGAGGGGTTGGCTCCGAGCCTCCAGTCTTTGATCGTTTTCGATCCTCTTTCGTCGAGGAGTGCCGTATGTAGTCGAGCCCCCGAGCCACGCACGGCTGGTGCTTTGCTACTTCATAGCGTTCTTCCCACGAGCCCTTGCGCTCGGACCGTGGGGTGAAGAGCGCCGTGCTATCCATGATTGGACGAGCCTCGACGTCTTCGGTGAGCTAGTAACGGGAAAATCCAAGTGAGAGTTCGTTCCCTTTCGAGGGGAGACGACTACGAGGCTCGGAAGCACTCTCATAGAAGCACTATACATAGCGACCAGGGTACCGGCCTCGTTCGACGGAGGCCGGCGGCTTGACCGCTCCCATCGAGGATCCCTTGGTTGCATTGTATTTGGCCTTGGATACGACCATGGGGGCCTCGAGAGTTCGTTCTCGGCGTGGCCTCGTATTGGCTCCCCGCTAGGTCGCCACGACTCGGGTGCTCGAGGGCGGCTGTTCGAACCCGTTCGTGGGTCGGCTTCGCTCCTCGAGGCGCACGGTGGGACCGCTATCCCGTGTTACCTTACGAGCGGAAGGAAACGTACGTTCGGACGAACGTACGGGCGAGCGGACGGCTTCGAGGCCGAGGCGAGGCTGCGTACGGGCGATAATGCAAGCAAGCGGCTCGACGGTGCAAGCAAGCAAGCTAGCAAGCGGCTCGATAGCGCGAGGCCACACGATAGTGCAAGCAAGCGGCTCGACGGTGCAAGCTAGCTAGCTAGCAACGAGATGCAAACGAGGCGGCTCGGCCGCTCGGGGCCACGCGATCACGAGGCCACGGGCCTCGATCACGCGAGCGGACTCGACCCCGGTCGCTCGAGAGGAGGCCTCGACTCCGGCCGCTCGAGAGCCGGCTTCGATCCCATCGATCGAGGGCCGAACGTCCCGCGTAGCACGGAGGGCGAGACCGAGCGCGGGGTGGTCTCGACTCTCGACCGTTCGATGCGGGGTCCAGTCATGCAGCTGTCCGCCTCAACCGAGCGGGAATAAATACTTCGGTCTATCAACTGCTTTTCATTATTAAAAATACGAGATATACGAGGACGCATTTGGGCATTGGAATAAAGAGTTATCTCATTTGGAATTGGATTATGATTTAGATAATCAAATCAATTCAAAAGATGAGAAAGGCCACCCATTATATAATAAGATTGCATCTAGATGCGTCAGCAAGTGCTTTTCAGATAATGAGTTACTTTTTAATGGATCCACGTATGGCAAAACATACTATTCTTATTCCTAATAATAAGGAGAAGATAGAAGATATATATGAATATATGTTCCAGGATTTGGCCTCGAGTGCGGACGGGATCGCACGGGCCCGATCCCGGGAGGTGAAGCCTTGTCTTCGTCCGCGAGGACCTCGACCCAGTCGCAGGAGGCCTCGAGCACGGTCGCGAAAGGGCCGGGCTCGAGGGCATGGCACCCTCGGCCGCACGTCAGGTGAGCGAAGTCCCGACCCTGTGTCGGGGGGCCTCGATCGCGGAGGCACGGGCGACCTCGACCGTGGATGTGCGGGCGGCCTCGGCCGGCCGTGGGCGGCCTCGGCCGTGACCGCGAGTTGGGCGGCCTCGATCGCGGAGGCGGGCGGCCTCGGCCGTGACCGCGATTGGCCTCGGCCGCGTGACGGGCGTACTCACACACGGGGTGGGCAGCCTAAACTCAACCGTGCATACGTGCATCCCGAGATAACGTACATATGCGCACCACGAGATGACGAAGCTGCTCCGGTTCCGTGGTTGGGCGTTGGTGGCGGCGAAGTCATCGATGATGACGACGGTTACGGCGCCGCGGGCGCTTCTCGTCGGGTTCGAGGATGACGTTCTCCCCTGCTTGAGCCTAGCGATGATGAGGTGGCCTGCGAGCCAAATCTGGGCAAAAAGGCCCACGTAAATGAATTACGTTAGTATTGTTGTAGCGTTGTGGCTCGGGGGGCTCAACACTTTTTGTGCAAAAGATACGTTCGAGCAGAAAGTTGCGAAGTTTCTTTTGTTCTCGAATCGTCCTATTTGTCGCCTCGCTTGAGCCTTTTCTTTGACTTAAGAGTTAGACGCGTACTTAAGCCCCTCGAGGGGTGGGGTAGTGAGTGGGGGTGCCTTAGCCGGAGGCGTGGGCGAGCCCCGGCTCGACCATTTCCGTCCTTTAGGGGCTCGAGCCGTTCTTCCTACTTTAGTTGCGGGCGTGCTCGAAGCATGGGAGTAAAAGGAGGGGCATCGAGTTTTTGAAAAAAGTGCTTGAGTTCTTCGGGGATTTTTTAGGGGGGTGCCTCTATTAGCCCCCGAGGGAGGCTCGACTCTGCGGGAGCAAGGTCGAGTCTACCTTACAGCTACGAACGGAAATAGAGATGAACTAAAGTGCATCTGAATGCTTCTTAGTTGATTTTAATTCTCGAGCCGCTCTTACTTCCACTAGCCTAAGCGTGCGCTTCTCGACGTGAGTGTCGGACACGCGCTCGAGTCCTCGAGGGGAAGCAAGTGGGGGTACCTTAGCCGGGGGCGTAGGAGAGGTCCGGCTTGGCGGAGACCTCGACCCTTGAAGGTCTCGAGCACGTTTTCTACTCTGTCGCGAAGCGTACCCGAGGAGTAGAAGGAAGAGAGACGTAGAGGGACGAAACGAATCTACCTCGGGTTACGAATGGAAATAAAAGTACTAGGGCCGCGGACTTTTTATTCATTCATGATGGGATGTGCGTACATAATACAAAAATGTACAAGGCCTTGAGGCCTAGGGGTAAGAGTGACGTAGGCTGCTTGATGTCTCATGCGGCGATGAGGACCGAGCCCTTGCTGTCCGCCCGCCCGTACGTTCTGGCTTCATCGTACGTCATAGTGGTCGAGGTCGAGGTCGAAGGTGCCGGAGTAGAAGGTGCGCGGCTCCGCGTGGCTCTGCTCGGCCGGCGCGCATGGTACCGTGGGTGTAGCGCCTCGGGCACTGGGGCGCGCACGAAGCCATGGTTACGGGAGGCTAGCCACACCGGCTCGGAATCCATGGTAGCGCGGGGAGGGCCCCGGGTCGTCCGTGCGCGCCACGGTGGCGTGTATCGCCACAGTACGTTGTGGCGGCGTCGGTGAGGCCGAACGGAAGGCTGTCGACGGGCCGTAGATACCGTGCGGCGACGGGTTAGGCGCTAATGGTGGCGCGCGTCGGGGGGGGGGCCTCGCCGGGCTCGCTCGATGTGCGCATAGCAAAGGGGGAATCGGCGTCCTCGTAGAAGTACGTCGACTCGTTTCCGGCCCCGGGCGTGAGTTGGACGGGTTCCAGCGGGAGACCCGCATCCGACGCCGGGGAGTGATTGGCGCGCGCCCTCCCGAACGTGGGGGCGCGTTGCGGCCTCCGCTCGAGTCATCGACCGAGAGTAGAGTTATGTCGTGGCCTGAGCCGAGCGACATGAACTCCAAGCTCCCGAACCAGGTGATCGTAGAACGCGGAAGCAAAGAAGCGGAATCTGCCATCCGAAAGAAAAAACGGGAAATCGTTAGTAACACGCGCGCCCCCTACCTGGCGCGCCAACTGTCGGTGTTTCGAAACCGGGGGGTCTAACACCAACTAGTAAATTTATGCCGCGTGTTCCCTAATCCGGATGGTGATGCAAGAAGGACACAAGGATTTATCCTGGTTCGGGCAAAAAAGGCCCTACATCCAGCGGGGAAGATGAACTTGTATTATCTTGCACCGAAGTGCTTGTACAGGGGTGGATACAAGCGAGTCCTGAGACTTGAGTGTTTGTGAGAGCGAGTGTGTGTGAGTCGATGTGTTGTGTCGTGCCCCATACTAAGCCCCGGCGTCCCTTTTTCTAGGCCAAGGGGAGGCTCGGGCGTATACAGTGGATAGGGCAGAGGTAGTGATGACGTCGAGGTATGGGCGTGGATCGCGTCGTTGAGACTGTAGAGGCCTGCTTTGGTCTGGTCCGAGCCTGTAGCGGCATGGGGGATGATGGCATGTCCGTCCTTCTCCTGGAATCCCGCGTACGGTCGTCGAGGTGGGAGAGACGGGTCCTTTGCGGGCGACGTGCGCTCCCGGCTGCCATCATTACCCAGGCGGTTATCAACCGCTTCGAGGGGTATGATTCGAGGGGTAGGCATCGGGATGACATGGCGAGCCACGGGAAATCCGGGTCAAATGTACGGTTGGACGCGTTTCGAGGGGGTGCCGTACGGGGCACCGTGCTCGGCACGGTGCAATAGTGCCACTGAGCATCCTGGATTGCAGGGTATGGGCGGTAAAAGCTGATGGGATCGGTACCTTGCTCACTGTGACTGCTGCTGTAGTCATGGAGTTAGGCAGGAAGTGGTTGGAGGCATTAAATGCTCCTGTACGGATGTCTGGGAGATTTTTTGAGAGGTGGCCAGTCAGCTCGAGGCGCTCCGTTCGATCGAGGGGTTTACGTAATTCCCTTTCGAGGGGCCTCGTGGTTGGCTTGGGCTGTTGGAGCCCGTTCATGGGCCAGCCCAGTACGGCTCGAGGTGAGTGCTGGATTGGTTTTTAAATAGGATTTAGGGGAAGACAATGATGGTTCTGTTCATCTCATCACCCAGGTTAATGACCCCCCTAATTATAGTCCTCGACAATGTTATTGGTTGATATTGATATAATGTTGTGGTTTATCTTAGGGACCTCTGGAAATGATAGGAAGGTACAATCAAATGGAGAGATCAGCTACTATATCAAAACACCTAAAGGAAATCGTAGTCAAATGTACAGTAGTTAACAACAAAGTTTACAAAGTTTTGAAGTTTTTGGGTACATTTGGCATACGTAAGTGTACTAGCAAAATACATAGTGCTCTCTATAATTTATTTAAATTTTCCTTCATGTGTGCAAATGAAAATAAGCACTGAATACACTCCTTACTTTCTAGTCAAGCATTCAATTAACTTAACGATGAGTGTGACATTTGAATTCTTTATTTTGGCAATCCTTGTGTAGAGAGCTAAGAGATATACAAAGAGGTGCCAAAATTAAATTGCTCTTCATAAACAGTATCATATTATCAGTTCAGTTCTAAATATTTTAATTAACTGTCAGCATAAACACAAATATCATAACTGGATTATTCCATGAGATTTTTGCATTATTCTAAGCTTCCAAAGCATTGAGCGCTACCTTCATATATGAGTATCTCACACTAGATCTGTGAGTTGTTAGATTCCCTTGTTAAAATATCAATCTTATTTTTGTATGTAGAAACCAAGTGCATGTACTTGATTAGGTATCGAATTCATTCCTTTCGAAATATAATAGTAATATTTGTGGTTTCTCAAATACTTGTAGCTGTGTAAATAGTAGTGTGGTATCCTTGCACCAAATCTTAGTTTCTGAATGCTCTCTTTGTTGTTGAGGAGTTTGGATATACTTATGTCCCATTGTCTTCGGTAATTTCCATTAAATTTTCTTCCTGTAGGAAATTGCTTATGATTTGTTGCATTTCATGCTTGGCTTTATTTTTATAGGGTTGAAAGCTGTACTAATGTTTTTAATAATTTTATTTGGTTTTCCTTCTTTCTACCATTGTCCATTTTGCAAAGTGGTCATTGTTTTTGTGATGATGTGGTATCTAGCAATTCAGTCGTTATGGCACTATGAATGGCACACTAAATAATCTATGTATGCTTCTATTGTATGCACAATTGTGAAATGGTAGATGAGAGTTCTAAAACTGGTGACATTCTTGATGCTGTGTGTGGTTTTTGTAAATTTCCTACATATCTGCACAAGAAAACAAGCATTCATTTCCTTGTTAACAAAACACCAGTTTGGTTCTTGTTTGTTGAAACTAACACCATTCATTTGATTAGGAACAAAAGCAATGCCATTCGGCAAATATTATTTGTGGATTATGCATTCATTTGTCACCTTCTCAAATATTTGTAGTTGTGTAGTTGTGTAGCTAGTAATATTCTCTTACACTATAAGCTTAATTTCTGAATATTCTCTTTGTTCTTGAGGATTCTGCATAACTTATGTACTAGTTTTTTGCCATGATTTTTATTAGTTTCCCTTATGCAGGAAATTGCTTAGGTTTATCATATGATTTATGTTGTTTGGTTTACCTTCCTGCCATTGCACATGATACTTTTTTTTTTTCTTTTCAAAATAGTCATTTATGTGTGATATGCTGCAATATGTTTCTTGTGTCACTAGCATGTGTCACTAAAGCATCTGTCCTTTGTTTATGCAGATAGTCCTAACTAGATCCTCTATATGTTCTTTAGGTTTCTAGAGCTTCCTTTTTTGTTTCCATGGTGGAGTTTATGGCACAAGGCCAAGGTACCAAAAGTAATGGGTGTGGTTGTGTTAAGGACATTAAGCCTGCTTGAGGCATTCTTTTTGCCAAGTAGTGTGTGTATGGTGCTCACCTGGGTTTGTGACCTTGCACCCATCTTGTCTGTTGAAGAGACTGTGATTCTTAGTCTGTAGGGCTCTGTTACTTGCACTTTGCTGCAGGTGTCGCCCCCTCCCTGAAATCAGCTGCACCGCAACAGCAGCACCTCCCTCTCTGTTGCGCCCCAAGCTGTTCCTTTGCACCCTCCATTGTGAACCTAACCACCACCTGGAAGAGAGCTGTCAGAGAGGAGATAAGATGGGTAATGATGGGAGGACAGATACACAGAGGTGGCCTTATCACGTCTGTCTCGTGGTAAATATTTTCAGCTGCTGGTAACGCTGTTGATCTCACACCATTTTCACGCATCTCAGAATGTGTGATTGATCATTGAGATAGCCAGTGAGGTGGGCAACAAATCCATGCTGAATTGTGGCACAAGGCCATGATACTAAATTTTGTTGGATGGGGCTTGGGTTGAAGACCCTTAGCCCACCTTGAGGTGTCCCTGGAATGGCGCCATTGACCTTTGAGTGCCCCACAAGAACCGGGGAGGAAGGAGAAACTATTGTTTAGTTTTTATTTTGAAGTTGTAACTTGGGAACTTGGCCAGTCAAATAACATTTTTTTCTTTCATAAATCATAACAAAGAGAATCTTACCAGCTAATAGCTTTCTTAACAAAGAAATCTCATGTCTTTATAACTTTCTTCCCCTAATAGTTAAATTAGCCTCCAGCTTCGCTGCTTCTGCTGTCTTGGCACCGACGTTCAGTAATATTGCCATCTCATTGTGAAGTTTACTTGTCTACCTTTTTCTCACTTGTTGGCTTTGAAGCCAGCGAAAACCTGTAACTGATGGTTTGTAAAGTTCAAACTCTGATGTGACATTAATGTAGGTGTTCTTGTGAGCCAGGTGCATTCTAGTCATGGCTTATGCGTGCAGAGAAAAGTTGAGATATCATAACTTGGAAAAACTATTTAACTTGAGCAATTTCCTCAGCTTCATATGATTATAGCATATTATAAATCGGGACAATCAGATTGAACCACAAGCTGCATTTCCTATTTGCTGAATTGTCATTTGGCATTTTAAGTTTCTTTCTCAAGTAATGGAGTGTTCCTTATTTCCACCTGTAAACTTATTGTGTTTTTTTTTTCATGTACAGATTTCCTTTTCAATTAAGGAAGAGAATAACTGGGAGGCTGATAGATATACCATCTCTTGGCTATGTGGAAATGTAAAGCTTAAGCTTGCAGTGACAAGTACCTTGTTTTATGTATGCGTGTTTTACTGTCAATTTCAGTTATCCGGATGGTTTAGGATTGAGTCACCAGTTAGTATAACTTTATGTGAACACGACGGTATACGTGAACCTGGTTAATCATGTTATTTTATCTCTGTTTCACCTTTTGCTTTGGCCTGTATCGATTTACTCAGTTCTCCTGATCGATTGACTTTTATTATTGTTTTATTTGCCTTAGCTAAGAGGTAAGAGCTGGTGATAGATGAGTTCTCTGTTTTGTCAACAGTTTTTGGCTAGTTTAAGGATTCACAATTGATGGTCCTGCCGTCTAGGGCAAAACTAATTAACATGGTCCTTTATACGAAAATAATTAGTGACATGACATATGTTTCTATACAATTAGTGACAGATTCATCCAAAGGTAATATTTGTCTCAACTATCAAACAATTTGTACATTTACCTTCAAAGTTTCTTTGATGTTTTGTCAATGCGAACGCTGATGGTATGACAATCACATCCAACAAATTCTTAATGCATATGGTTGCCAATTGTTTAAGGTTCCTTCAGTATCATTACAGAGCTCGAATGTTTTTTGGGCAGCTTTACCATTGAGAAGCTTCTCTTGGCTAACGCTATGAGCACAGGCAAAGCAAAATATATACTAGTGTTGCTGTTTGGTTTGCCAAGTGTGGTAAATGCAAACGGTAGTGGAATCGAATTACACCGTGACCATAAACGATATGTCAATCAGTCTTTGTTTGGCTCTGGTCTGTAACAGAATAAGAAGCGCCACTACACTTGATTAGGAACAGTATTCAGCTATCTGCTAGCTATCACAATTTTTCTTTTCAAGATTTACTACATTTGCTGAATTTAGTTCAATTTTCAATCCAATCCACCCCAGTTCACGTGGATTATGCGAATCTGACAGCATCCAAACAAGACCTAAGCTAATATCTGCATTGTATGTCATGATGAACAGAGAGTGGTATTATCCAATGTTGGGTCTGGCGGGCCACATTCTTACAATAGGCCATGTTTTACAATTTATTGGGCTTGCAACTAGCCTGTGGGCCATTCTCTGAATGGATCTAGCAATCATCATGCGCTCCAGAAGATGTAGAGATAGATGTTTAAGAAGAAAAGGATGTAGAGAGAGATGAGCGCCAGGAAATATATGCCTGAAGGTGCTCTGGTTTTTTTCTTGGGGCATTTGTGGATAACAGCGTGCAAATGTGCAATGTATTAACATATATTCGTTTCTATTTGGCATTATTTACGTAACCATTTTAGGGTACAAAAGTATAAAACTATCATTCGATTCAAGACTTGTATATAATAAACAATCTAAAATGCTTTGAGATGTTAGGGTACAAAACTATAAAACTATCATTTTAAGGTACAAAAGTATAAAACTATCATTTCTTGAAGTAGCTATCAGATGTTAGGTGTAGAAATTACAATGTTATTAGGGGAAAATTAAAAGCATCTATTTGGCCAAAAACAGCTCTCCATGTTAATGCTTTATGGCTAGAAATCTCCATTGAATCATTAACAAAATGAATTAATCCTACTTTATGGGGGGGGGGGGGGGGGGTTTAGTAAATGCGAGCTGCTTGGTCCTCATACAACTTTTCTAGAAACTAACAAAGCTCTAGTTGTTTCAAAGAAGATCAAGCTCGAGATGAAATATAGAAAACGATAATGAAATATTTTGGACCACCAAGGTACAAACACCATAAATCAAAGAAGCCAGATTGATTCGACAAGTTTGCAACAGTTTTTAAGAGAGTTACAGTATGATCCGTTGCCCTCACCTGCCTCATTTACAGCTCTGCAAAACTGAACATAAAATAAGATTTAGAGCTGTCTGAAACAGATGAAAATAACACTCTTCCCGATCATTCCTAAGCTTTCCTCCTCAAGGTCACCTGTTGATCAGGTGTTCGGACAGTTTGTCCCTCACCTTGATTCCATTCTCATCGGCTAACTGACAAACCTGCTGCCTATAATTAGTGTCATGGTCGTTCGACCATGTTTGTGCCTCATCCATGGATGTTTCCTGAAGGTCTATGATTATGTTGTGCAGCAAGCAGCAGACATGGATTATCCGGGGCAGCCTGTGCTTGTCTGGACGCCACATCTCCCCCTGTAGGAACTTCCATGTGTCCTTGAACTTGGCCAGTGTCCTTGGAGCGACTATTCTCGCTGCAGAGTGCCTGTTGTTGAACTCAGCACTGGACTCTGTGAGGTCCTTCTCTTGGTATGGTGTGAGCAGCCAGGGAAGAAGGGGGTAGCCTGAGTCACCGATCAAGTATTCCCCAATCTCTGATCCATCTGATACCTTCAGCTTGCTGCCGTTCAGCCGCTCACCTTTCTCGCAGAGCTTGAAAAGGCCGGAGCTGTGCAAAATGCTCGACTCTTTCATGCTACCAGGCCATCCAGTCACTATGTCTGTGAACCTCGTATCCAGATCAACGACAGCTTGCAATACCATACTGTAATTCCTCTCCTGATCAAGCCAGACCTTGCAGTTCGGTTCAGCTGATGAAAGGCACATTGTGATATGTGTTGTATCCACAACGCCACAGCAGTTTGGCAGACCATGGATCTTCTCAAACTTGGACTTGGTCTTCTCCATTTCACTAGAGTCTGGCCAGCGCAAGTGGTGGCTCGCTCGTTCCTCCATAGCCTCAATGAATCGCCAAGTAATCAACGACACAATTGATTGGTTCACTCCAATAGAGGATCCTACAGTCACCAGTGACCCACCTGAGTTTAGCCTCCGCAGAGCAACAGCCACTCGATCTTCTAAAGACAGCATTGTGCCATCAAGAAAGGTATAGCTGCTGGACCTCACCATCATTTCATCTTTCACCAGGTTGCAGACATAGTCGAAGGCTCTTCTTGGCATTTTGAATACAGACTCAAATCTCCGCGCATCCTCGATACAAGACAAGGTTCCTAAGAAGGAAACATAAGACTAGTTACAAATTTATAACTTCCATAACTGGTTAGTGGTAAGCAGCAGGTTTCATGCAATGAGATAAACAGAGATCACAATAATCACTGATGCAAAACACTAGAGCGCTCTACCTAGCTTTATTAAACTTGACAGCAAAGTATTTATCTGGTACAGATCAAACTCCAATCTACATAATTTCCATCGATGGTACGGTAATTTTATGACCTTTACGAACATGCCAGAGTGCACCAATTCAGAAAGTCATAATAATCAGCAAACCAGGCATAACAAACCCTACAAGTCGTAATTGCTAAGTAAGTTCGACGTTGACTAGTCAAGCACCAAAAGGAAACAGTAATTTCGAAACAGCATCAGCTATCTATATGACATCTATAAATAAAAAAAATGTTTCTTTTAAATACTTGTCTGAAGTTATGCTCGGTAAAACTGGGACAAATAAGGCTAGCTTACGTAATAGTTCAGAAATAAGTTCGGGGTTGATCGTGTTTAATTAGAGGGCCGTGTCCCTTCTTCAAAGATTCTCAAAAAGATAATGTTTCTGCTATGTTTCAATGCTATGTTTCTGCTTCAGGAAATTGGGATTTGTCAAGTCTTTCAACTTCCCAGAAGTTAATTGCAACAAAAAATAAATAAAGCCCAAAATGTACTGTGCAAAACAGGTGCTACTACAAGGCTGAACTGAATCACATGGCAAACTCAATCAAAAAGCTAGTGCCCCGTGCTTATAAAGCAATATATCTGTAGGCCATAGCTTTCAGTCTTGTGGACTAACGAAGACTATTTCCATAGTCAAACCACAAGACTTAAGTAGCGTCAGTTTCAGTCTTTCAGACTCAGACCACCTGCAATTAGCCATTCAGCTAGCTGCACTGGGCAGTTCAAACCATCAAACAGAAACTGAATTTTTCGATCCTGCCAGCTTAATAATCAATCACAGCAGAGATAAAGAACTCAGTGCTCAGTTCTTGCAAACCTAGTCCAATTCGAGAATGGAATCACACCTAAACTGGAATGTTCACTGTTCAGAATCAGAACCAATCACACAGTCTTACTCCTCAATCCTGCCAGCGGCATTGCTCCTACTCCAGCATTGCCACCACGCTAATCACGCCTACCCCCAACCAAGGTCGACAGACCCGCAAGATTACCAGCGTAATTCACCTCCTCCCTGACGCGGCACAGTCCTACCAATCGCCGCCCGGCGCAATCCGCGACAAATCCTAACGGGGACAGACGCACGGCCACCGGCCAGCGCCGCAGACAGGCAGCGAGAGGCGGACGGACGGAGGCGGGAGGGAGACGCAGACGCACCTGACATCCGCCTGCAGAAGGCGTCCCACCAGTCGCGGGGCGGGTCGCCCACGGCGGCGGCCGCCATTGCCGCCGCGGCGGCCTTCTTCTCCGCCGCCGCCATCCGGCGGCGCTTGGCCCCGCGCCCGCGCGCCGGCGGCATGGCTGGCGCCGGCGGGCGGGGCAAGCAGGAATCGAGAAGAGCAAGCCGGTGGAGCGCACGCGCGGGACGGAAATCAAGAAGAGGCCGGGGCGGGCATGGACGGCCGGCGTCGGGGTGGGGGACGCGGCGGCATGCGGAGTGCTGCTGCTGGGAGGATAGACGCCGGTGCGCCGCGGGTCGGGATGTGTCGAGGTGGGGAGAGGAGGGGAGGGGAGGGATGAACTGAGCGGCGACGGCGGAGGGGCGGAGCCGCGGAGGAGGACGGCGAGGTGGAGAGGGAAAAGGGAGGAGCCTCCTCTTTCTTTCTTTTTTTAATAGATAGAATTACAAGAGTATTGTGTCTGGTACGTCAGCACGAGTATGTATGTATTTGTGTCTGGTACACGTAGAAAGTGGTGTATTGTGGCCGGTAGAACTTAGTTTCGGTATCAGTATTATACACATGTAGATATATGTATGGTTACATGTTCATGTTCATGTGTTTATTTGTGTAATGTTGTGTGTAGGATGTCTGGACCTTCCTGGTCCTGCTGACCAGCCCAATTGAGTGTACCGTTTTCTTATTACAGGGCCAGCGTTTGCCCCTTCGGCTGCATCGGTCAGATAAGGAAATGAGATGAGAGACCTTCCTTGAAATGCTATGTTGTTGACGGGCACCGTTCGTCCATCATTCATGGTGATCCCTCTCTCTCTCTCCCCTTTCTCCGCCGTGCCGGTCAGATATGGAAATGAGATGAGAGACCTCCCCGCTATGCTATGCACCATTGTTGATGGTCACCATTCATCCATTGCCTGTTGCATTCCTTTCTTCTTCTTTCCCCTTCCATTGCGTTGGCCAGATAAGGAAATGAGATGAGAGACCTCTCTTGTCTTGTTGTGCTCCTCTTTCCCCTTCCGCTGCGCTAGTCTAATAAGGAAATGAGATGAGAGATCTCACTTGCATTGCTCTCCTCCGCCGTCGACAGTCACCCTTCGCCCATCGTCCATAGCGATCCCTTCCTCTCCTTCCCCAAAAAAACTATCACCTCCACCTCCATCGCTCAAGTCCTATGCCCACCAAACCTCCCTTGCCGCTACTCCTGCTTCGTTGCCCACCCCACCTGACGGCGCGGTCACTGTTGTGCCCACATGTGGGAACACCTTTGAAAGGTCACAATGGCTAGAGGGGGGGGGGTGAATAGCCTAATAAAATTTCTAGCAAGAATACTAGACAACCCAATTAGATAGCAAGGCGGCAAAAGAGCAAAGCAAATGCTTCGACTATTCTATGCAAGCCGTCCTACCAAGCAAGGCTACTCAATTCAATTGCACACACAACAATGGTGATCAAACTACACAATGTCGGTTCACCGAAACCAACCAAGCAATTCTACCCACGGGATTTAAGCTACACAATGAGTGGTTCCCGACCGACCACAACAAGCAATTCTACTAAGCGGTAAGTAAAAGGGGATGGAAGGTTATACCGCCGCGAAGAGTAGAAGATGGCCAATCACCTAGAGATGCTCAAGCACAATCACAATGGAGGACGAAGCCTCGGCAATCACAAATCAACACAATGATTTTTTACCGAGGTTCACTTGCTTCCCTAAGCAAGCTAGTCCTCGTTGTGGCGATGCACTTGCTTGGTGAGTTGCCCGCTCAATTGGCTCGGTGCCAAAGACCCCAATGGGGAGCCGCAATCTCCACACAAGACAAGGATCCACAAGCCACGAGCAATCCACTAGAGTATCCTTTCGCGAACTCCCGCGGGGAAGGATCAAGAACCCTCACAAGAACCCAAAGTGTGGCCTCGAACAATCACCAAGTCGAGCTCAACCACCACCCGCTGCTCCAAACCGTCTATGGTGACGGGAATCACCGAAGAGTAACAAGAATCCGCAGCTCACTCGATGAACAAGTGCCTCTAGATGCAACTCTCAATGCAAATCACTTGTTCTCACTCAAATCTCTCTCAAGATTAGCAAAGGAATCAAAGAGATGAGTGGGGGAGTGTCTCTCCTGCTCAAAGTATGCTCAAGTGAGTAGAAATGGCGAAGAGTACCTCCCCAAGCCGGCCAATGGTCTATTTATAGACCCCTCCACGAAATAGACCCGTTGCCCTCGGCCGACGCTTTTAAACGGGCCGGACGCGTCCTCTCAGCCCGGCGGGACGCGTCCGCCGCTCTCTTCGCTTTGCCGCCGTCGGGCCGACCGTTGAGGTTTGAACTTGCCACGTCACAAATCACCGGACGATGAACGGTGAACCGGCCGAGTCCGACGCGTGCCGGCGCGCGTCCGACGGGCTATCCACGCGAGAACGCGCCCGACCGAAACTTTTCGGGTCGGCGTCCGGCCACCGCCGGACGCGTCCGCCGCCGCGTCGCGGCATGCGCCGCGCCCGGCCACCACCGAGCACCGACTTCACAACGCGCCGGACGCGTCCCGGCCCTCCGGCCCGCGTCCGGCCGCCGCGTCCGGCGCCCGAAAACAACGTTTTCCCGCCCGCCGCGAACGCCAACTTCTCCAATAATTTGCATCCGGCGCAATAGAAAATAGGCCTCCAATTTTCCGAAAACGCCGAATCCCGCCTCGCAAGCTCGGCGGGAGGGAGAGAGGGACCCAAACCCAACTCAACCCTGCAAACCAACGCGCGATCAACGCCACCTTCGCCCCAATCTCCAAACCACTTGTCCAAGGTGCTAACTCCACAAAGTAGAACACTTCTCAAGCACCGGAGTTAGCGTATCTACTCAAGATCACGTCGACAAGGGTTAGCTCTCTAGTTAGCCTCTCATGCATCATGCAAAGTCACAACTAGAGGCACTTAGGACCGCGAATGAACCGAGGAAACCCCTCTTGATAGTCGGTTATCGATCCTAAATGTGATCACACTCTCTATAGTGTCTTGATCACCAAACCGGAAAACCCTATCAAGTATACCTTCGCCTTGATCTCCATGGGCCTCCGTCGGAGCTCGATCACTTTACATCCTTCATGTTCATCACCGTGATCACCATGCTCCATCATCCACCGTCACGTTGCTATGTGTCTAACCACACTTAGAGCAAAGCATTAGCAACGTTGAGTGTCATTAATTACCAAAACCAAACCGGAGCTTTCAATCTCCCCCTTTTTGGTAATTGATGACAACCCCTTCACAAACTCACAAAGATATGGAAATTGAATTCAATATGAAATTGAATTGCTTGCCCAAGACATTTTGATCATAAATCTTGGATTGAACAAGCATTTCAATTCCGGTTTTGGTAGTGGTAGCTCCCCCTACATGTGTGCATCAAATGTTTGGTCGATTTACAAGCACACATGCATAGATGAAACTTGTGTGAGAGTTACCACAACCAAAATGGTACTAAGGTTTATAGAGTTGACCTTTGAAGCGTGATACCAATCGGAGTGCGATAATAAACCTTCCTTAGCACCATGGGAATCTAGACATCATCAAAACTCAAGATACCTCATGAGATCACATTATAAGCAAGGTACTTGGACAAGAGAAACTCTATGTCTAGAGACCACCTAAGCATGCTAGTACTTCATTTCATCAATCAAGTTCTATACTAGCAATACACCAAACAAGCATGAATATTGAATTTAGCTTGCAATGCTCCATATCATCATGAATGCACATACAATATGCAACAAATAGTCTATGAGCTTGCTCTCCCTATTTATGTGCTCATGGTTGGGTCATATCATAAAAAATTGATCCCCTTCCATTGCTCTTTGTGACTTATTTCTCCCCCTAGGTGTAAACTTTCTCCCCTAGGTGTATACTTTCTTCTCCCCTTTGTCATCAATGACCAAGAAGGGTGCATAAGATGAGAGAAACAAGTCAATCAACTATGGCCAAATCTAAACCACATGCCTAGAAAATGTATCTCGGTTTGAACCAAGGGCAAGCTTCTTCACACCTCATAAGAATAAGGGTTATCTTGACCATGTTGAGATACACCTCATGAGCAAGTGCTAAAGATTCAACACTAGGTTTACAAGCTCACAAACAAGTCATATGCCACCACTAGATCAAATCAAGCATAGAAACAATAGTGGTGCCATAAATCCTTCAAATTCATTTGATTTGCAATGAATGAGCCTAGCAAGATGCACATGTATACATGTCTACACAACTAGCAAAGGATGCATGAAATGCAACAACCAACTTTACCTTGCTATGTTGGAGGAGAGGCATATCATATATGGGGTGCATCAATCCATGTTGGAGAAGCTAAGTATGTTCAATTCATTCCTCAACTTGCAATGTCTTTTCTCATCAAGAGGCTTGGTGAATATGTCGGCTAGTTGATCTTCGGTGCCAATGCTTTCAATGCTAATATCACCCTTTTGATGATGATCTCTAATGAAGTGGTGCCTCACATCAATGTGCTTGGTTCTTGAATGTTGAACCGGATTGTTTGTCATCTTGATTGCACTTTCATTGTCACAAAACAAAGGCACATGCTTGAACTTGATCCCATAGTCCTTCAAGGTGGCTTTCATCCATAGCAATTGAGCACAACAATTCCCCGCACTAATATATTCGGCTTCGGCGGTGGAAAGTGCCACACTATTTTGCTTCTTTGAAGACCATGATACAAGAGATCTTCCTAGCACTTGGCATGTTCCACTTGTGCTCTTCCTATCAATCTTGCAACCGGCATAGTCGGAGTCGGAGTATCCAATCAACTCAAAGCTTGACCCCTTGGGATACCATAGACCAACATCTTGAGTACCCTTCAAGTATCTCAACACCCTTTTGGTTGCCGTCAAGTGACTCTCTCTTGGAGAAGCTTGAAATCTTGCACACATGCACACACTAAACATGACATCCGGCCTTGAAGCGGTCACATATAGCAAGCTTCCAATCATTGATCTATATAGCTTTTGCTCAATCATCTTGCCACTATCATCAATGTCCAAGCCACCATTGGTTCCCATAGGTGTACTAATGGCCTTAGCATCTTGCAACCCAAACTTCTTGATCATGTCCTTGATGTACTTGCCTTGACTCACAAAGGTGCCATTCTTCATTTGCTTGATTTGAAGACCAAGGAAGTAGCTTAGCTCTCCAAGCATAGACATTTCAAACTCACTAGCCATCATCTTAGCAAACTCTTCACAAAAGAATTGATTTGTTGATCCAAAGATGATATCATCCACATAGATTTGCAACACAAATAAGTCATCTTCTATCTTTTGGTGAAGAGAGTGGTGTCAACTTTTCCCATCTTGAAGCCTTTGGATATAAGAAAGTCCCTCAATCTTTCATACCATGCCCTTGGAGCTTGCTTCAATCCATACAAAGCCTTCTTGAGCTTGTAGACATGGTTGGGCTTCTTGTCATCTTCAAAACCGGGAGGTTGTGCAACATACACTTCCTCATTGATGAAGCCATTTAGAAAAGCACTCTTCACATCCATTTGATAGAGCTTGATGTTATGAGCACAAGCATAGGCTAATAAGATTCTAATTGCCTCCAATCTTGCCACCGGTGCATAAGTTTCTCCAAAGTCAAGACCCTCAACTTGTGTGTAACCTTGAGCCACTAGTCTTGCTTTGTTCCTCACTACCAAACCATCTTGATCTTGCTTGTTCTTGAAGACCCACTTGGTTCCAATCACATTGTGCTTCTTTGGCCTCTCAACAAGCTCCCAAACTTCATTCCTAGTGAAGTTGTTTAATTCCTCATGCATGGCATTTATCCAATCCGGATCCTTTAATGCCTCATCAATCTTAGTTGGCTCAATGAATGACACAAAGGAGTAGTGCTCACATATGCTAGCCAATCTTGATCTTGTTTGTACACCTCTTTGAATATCACCAATTATATGATCTAGAGGATGATCTCTTGCAATGTTGGAAGGTTGAAGAACTAGCTCACTCGCATTGCTTGCTTGACCTTGATCTTGATCTTCATGTTGAGTACCACTTGTGCTTGCCTCATTGGAATCTTCTATCACCACTTGAGTTGGCACTTGCACCTCATCACCATCATCCACTTGCCTTGGCCTAATGTCACCAATGTCCATGTGTCTCATTGCATTGCTCAATTGATTTCCACCCACATCTTCTTGATTTTGATCTCCAACTTGAGAACCTTGGGTTTCATCAAATTCAACATCATGAACCTCTTCAACTAGCCCACTAGCCAAGTTCCACACTCTATAAGCCTTGCTAGAAGTAGAGTAGCCAAGAAGAAATCCCTCATCACACCTCTTGTCAAACTTTCCAAGTCTTTGCCCCTTCTTGAGAATGTAGCACTTGCAACCAAAGACCCGGAAGTAAGCAATATTGGGCTTCCTTCCATTCAAGATTTCATATGGAGTCTTCTCTAACTTCCCATGGCAATAGAGGCGGTTGCTATAATAGCAAGCCGTGTTGATAGCATCACTCCAAAACTTTTCACTCACATTGTACTCAAGTAGCATAGTTCTTGCCATCTCAATCAAGGTCCTATTCTTCCTCTCAACTACACCATTGGATTGGGGAGTGTAGGTTGGTGAGAATTGATGCACAATTCCAAGCTCATCACACAACTCTTCAACTCTTGTGTTCTTGAATTCACTCCCATTGTCACTTCTAATCTTCTTGATGGTAGTATCAAACTCATTTTGCACCCTCTTGACAAATGACTTGAATAGATCATAGACTTCACTCTTGTCATAGAGAAAGAACACCCATGTGTATCTTGTGTAGTCATCCACAATCACAAATCCATACTTGTTGCCCCCAATTGATGTGTAGTGAGTTGGGCCAAACAAGTCCATATGCAACAACTCAAATGCTCTTGAAGTTGACATCTCATTCTTCTTGGGATGTGAGTTCCCATGTTGCTTCCCGGCTTGACATGCACTACAAGGTCTATCCTTCTCAAATGTGACATCATTCAAGCCTCTCACTAGATCATGCTTCACTAACTTGTTCAATTGCTTCATGCCAACATGTCCAAGGTGCCTATGCCATAGCCATCCCTTGCTTGACTTGCCAATCAAACATGATGAAAGTTGAGCTTCACTAGCATTGAAATCAACCAAGTACAAGCTTCCATGCCTAAACCCCTTGAAGATGATATTTGCTTGATCCTTGCTCACTACCTCAACATGCTTGTCATCAAATATGCATTTGTAGCCAAGATCACACAATTGTGCCACCGACAAAAGATTGAAATTCAAAGTATCAACTAGCAACACATTGGAGAGATCCTTCTCATTGGAAATTGCAACCTTTCCAAGCCCCATGACATCACCCTTGCTATTGTCACCAAATGTGATGGAGTCGAATCCACCATTGTCATTCTTGTCAAGTGATTTGAACATACTATCTTCACCGGTCATATGATTTGATGCACCACTATCAAGCACCCAATGCCTCCCTCCGGCTTTGTAATTGACCTACAATAAGATATCAAGCTTTAGGTACCCATTTTTGCTTGGGTCCTTGAAGGTTAGTCACTAGAGTCTTTGGCACCCAAATAGCTTTCTTCTTGAGCTCATCCATGGTGTACCAATGAATCTAGCACTCACACCACACTCACTCTTAACAAGCATGTAAGAAGCATTCAACTTGTAAGAGGAGGCACTAGTGTTCTTGTTCTTGCATGCATGCTCTAGATGACCAACTTGCTTGCAACTCTTGCAATGGCTACCATTGTTCTTCACAAAACTAGTCTTATGAGGAGCAAAAGCGGCCTTGCCTTTCTTGGGGTATAGCCCAATCCCTCTTTGTAGAGAGAAGCTCTTTGGCTACCCAAGCACATAAGCAAGCGGTCCTCACCACCATAAGCTTTAGCCAAGGTGTGATTGAGCTCCTTGACTTCCTTCTTAAGAGACTCATTTTCAACTACTAGTGTAGAATCACAAGCATGACTAACACTACAAGATGAAGTAGAGGCATAAGAGCATGAAGGGCCAAGTGATGCAACAACAATTGAATCATCAAGTGAATCACATGATGTGGACACATTTTTCTTTTCTATGATCACCACTTGTGATTGCACTTTCTCTTGCTTCTCAACTAGAGAAGAATGAGCCTTTTCAAGCTTGGAGTGAGCAATCTCTAGCTTCTTATGGTCTACCTTTAGACTCTCATAAGAAGCCCTCAACTCCATAAGTTCTTGCTCAAGGTTTTGTTTGTCCTTGCGCAAGCCCCTACATTCTTTCCTAGAGTCATTGAAAGCACCTTTGCAATCCTCAAGCATGACCCATAGTTCTTCTTTTGTGGTGTCATCATCATCATCACTCTCATCATCACTATCGGGTGGAGGTTTTACCTTAGTGGCCTTGGCCATGAAGCAAGACGATGGAGCACCAAATAGAGAAAGTTTCTCTTGAATGGCAATGCTTGCGTGCCCCTTCTTCTTTTTCTTCTTGGAATCATCATCATCATTATCGCTTGAGGAGGATGAATCACTCTCCCAAGTTGCCACATGAGATTCACCCTTCTTCTTGTGATGGGAGGAATCTTTCTCCTCCTTCTTCTTTTCTTGCTTCTTCCTCTCCTTCCTCATGGCATCTTCATCATCACTTGCATATGGGCACTTGGCAATGAGATGATCCTTGCTATTGCACCGGAAGCACTTCATGGGACGGTCACTAGACTTGGATGAGCTTCTCTTGCCCTTGGACCGGTACCCCTTCTTCATGAGCTTCCCCATTCTCTTCACAAGGAGTGCCATTTGTTCACTCACTTCTTCTTCTTGCCCACTTGAGCTAGAGCATGGTTCATCTTCACTTGATGACTCTTCTTTCTTCTTCTTGCCCTTGCTCTTGGATGATGTGGCCTTGAATGCCACGCTCTTCTTGTCATCATCCTTTTTCTCATTCTCCTTCTTCTTCTTCTTCACCAACTCTTCCTTCTCATGATCTTCTCTAAACTCATCATCGGCCATTATCTCTTGAAGAACTTGGTTGGGAGTTGGCTTCTCCTTCATTGTTGTCTTCACCATGACGGTCTTCAACATATCAAATCTCTTGGGAAGACACCTCATAAACTTGGTGGAGAATTGAGAGTCCTTGATCTCTTCCCCAAGTCCCTTGAGCTCATTGACAATGACTTGGAGCCTATGAAACATCTCCGGCACACTCTCATCCTCCTTCATTGAGAAGCTTGCAAACTTCTCTTGCAACATGTAGGCTCTTGCGGTCTTGACACTTTCGGTGCCCTCATAAGCTTCTTCTAGCTTCTTCCAAATGTCATGAGCCACCTCAAGGTTTTTGATGAGCTCAAAAGCTTTGTCATCAAGTGCCTCATGGAAAGCACTCACGGCAATGTCATTTGCTTGTTGCTTCTTCTCTTCGGCCGGTGTTGGCACCGCACCCTCAACAAGCTCAAACTTTGTTTCCACAACTTTCCACACCTCAAGGTTGATTGACTTGAGATGACTCTTCATCTTGAGCTTCCATTTGGCATAGTCATCACCTCGAAATGATGGTGCCTTCTTGGTGTTGTTGATATGCATAACCATAGCCATTGCTTCACCGTAGGATGTTAATCCAACTCAAACAAACGGTGCCCGGCTCCGATACCACGTGAAAGGTCACAATGGCTAGAGGGGGGGGTGAATAGCCTAATAAAATTTCTAGCAAGAATACTAGACAACCCAATTAGATAGCAAGGCGGCAAAAGAGCAAAGCAAATGCTTCGACTATTCTATGCAAGCCGTCCTACCAAGCAAGGCTACTCAATTCAATTGCACACACAACAATGGTGATCAAACTACACAATGTCGGTTCACCGAAACCAACCAAGCAATTCTACCCACGGGATTTAAGCTACACAATGAGTGGTTCCCGACCGACCACAACAAGCAATTCTACTAAGCGGTAAGTAAAAAGGGGATGGAAGGTTATACCGCCGCGAAGAGTAGAAGATGGCCAATCACCTAGAGATGCTCAAGCACAATCACAATGGAGGACGAAGCCTCGGCAATCACAAATCAACACAATGATTTTTTACCGAGGTTCACTTGCTTCCCGGCAAGCTAGTCCTCGTTGTGGCGATGCACTTGCTTGGTGAGTTGCCCGCTCAATTGGCTCGGTGCCAAAGACCCCAATGGGGAGCCGCAATCTCCACACAAGACAAGGATCCACAAGCCACGAGCAATCCACTAGAGTATCCTTTCGCGAACTCCCGCGGGAAGGATCAAGAACCCCTCACAAGAACCCAAAGTGTGGCCTCGAACAATCACCAAGTCGAGCTCAACCACCACCCGCCGCTCCAAACCGTCTATGGTGACGGGAATCACCGAAGAGTAACAAGAATCCGCAGCTCACTCGATGAACAAGTGCCTCTAGATGCAACTCTCAATGCAAATCACTTGTTCTCACTCAAATCTTTCTCAAGATTAGCAAAGGAATCAAAGAGATGAGTGGGGGAGTGTCTCTCCTGCTCAAAGTATGCTCAAGTGAGTAGAAATGGCGAAGAGTACATCCCCAAGCCGGCCAATGGTCTATTTATAGACCCCTCCACGAAATAGACCCGTTGTCCTCGGGCTGACGCTTTACAACGCGCCGGACGCGTCCGGCGCTTCGGCCCGGCGGACGCGTCCGCCGCTCTCGCTTTGCCGCCGTCTCGACCGTTGAGGTTTGAACTTGCCACGTCACAAATCACCGGACGATGAACAAGTGAACCGGCCGAGTCCGACGCGTGCGTCCGGCGCGCGTCCGACGGGCTATCCACGCGAGAACGCGCCCGACCGTAAACTTTCGGGTCGGCGTCCGGCCACCGCCGGACGCGTCCGCCGCCGGGCGTCCGGCGCCGCCGCGCCCGGCCACCACCGAGCACCGACTTCACAACGCGCGGACGCGTCCGGCCCTCGGCCCCCGTCGGCCGCCGCGTCGGCGCCCGTAAAACAACGTTTTCCCCGCCCGCCGCGAACGCCAACTTCTCCAATAATTTGCATCCGGCGCAATAGAAAATAGGCCTCCAATTTTCCGTAAAACGCCGAATCCCGCCTCGCAAGCTCGGCGGGAGGGAGAGAGGGACCCAAACCCAACTCAACCCTGCAAACCAACGCGCGATCAACGCCACCTTCGCCCCAATCTCCAAACCACTTGTCCAAGGTGCTAACTCCACAAAGTAGAACACTTCTCAAGCACCGGAGTTAGCGTATCTACTCAAGATCACGTCGACAAGGGTTAGCTCTCTAGTTAGCCTCTCATGCATCATGCAAAGTCACAACTAGAGGCACTTAGGACCGCGAATGAACCGAGGAAACCCCTCTTGATAGTCGGTTATCGATCCTAAATGTGATCACACTCTCTATAGTGTCTTGATCACCAAACCGGAAAACCCTATCAAGTATACCTTCGCCTTGATCTCCATGGGCCTCCGTCGGAGCTCGATCACTTTACATCCTTCATGTTCATCACCGTGATCACCATGCTCCATCATCCACCGTCACGTTGCTATGTGTCTAACCACACTTAGAGCAAAGCATTAGCAACGTTGAGTGTCATTAATTACCAAAACCAAACCGGAGCTTTCAACCTTATCGGTCGTCAGCAGGGGAATCGAGGCCGCCGACACAAGGAGAAGCACTGGCTCTGGCGTGGCCCTCTAGCCTCGCCTCCTACTACGGTTGTGGCACCCCGCTAAAGATAGGGTAGGAGGCCACACCGGGATACGTCGTATATTGCAAGAGTTGTTTTTCAAGTGTTCTATATATTTTATAGGTATATGTTGTAAGTGTTTCATATGGTTGTTGTAAAAGTAGATCAGGATGTTGCATATCTTGCAATGGTTGTACACGTATGTTGTAAATATCTATTCCCAATATCTCATTTGTTTTTCAGACATATGTTGCAAGTGTGTTTATCTAGATGTTGCATATGTTTCACACATAGGTTGTAAGTGTTTCATCCAGATGTTGCATATTGCAATGGGTTTCAAGTGTTTTTTTTTCTTCAAATGTTTCATCTCTCTCACAAGTGTTGCATATGGATGTTTTAAAAGTAGATCGGGTATTGCACGTGTTGCAATATTGTGACCTGCCTACTGTAACTATTGCGTGGGTCGGGTGGGGCGCATATTCCTTGTGGGGTCGGGTAGTACGCGGAGTCCAGACGCTAGCATTGCTGTTGTCAGAACGACAAAAGGCACCAAAAGAACGGAATGGTTATATAACTCCCATAACCATTATATATATATATCGGGAATGTATCTTCCATAATCATTATATAACCATTATATAACTCCCATAACCATTATATATATCGACAAAAGACCAGAAAACATGGGTTGAAAAAATACATAACATATTTTTGTTACGTAAGTATGTTCATTTGTCCAAGATCTATGTCAAAAAGGCGCCAAAAGAATGGAACACTTTTAAGGACTAGTAACTGTTACACATATCTGGAATGTTTTCCACCCTCGCGAGCACCACATGGCATGAGGTAGGTTAAAAAAGTGGGTGAAATACACACATAACACGGAATTTTGTAAGTGTGTTTATTTAATTGGAGGTGTCAAAAGACACAAAAAGGGGGCAAAACGATTTTATAACCGTTATATATATTTGAAATGTTTTCTACTCTCACAAGCAGACAAGTGTGAGTTGAAAAGTATAAATGTATAGTGTGTAATTAGCTTCTAATATATAATCAGTCCATCTTAATTTGGTCCGCGAAAAAAATCTTGTTTAATCATTAAAAGTATTTTATTATACTTTGTTTTCTTGAGTAGAGTGGCACATAGCACAAAATTTGGGCAGAGCACACAACACAAGGGAGGCGTGCTGTGGACTGGGTCAACGCCGCTGCCCTACCAGTCCCTTTCATGAGAAATGTTCTGGCTGAGCGTATCATTGCTAGTAGTTATCCAAATCTTTTCAACAAGTCATATCATGCTAGCTATACTTACTCTAACTAAAATCAAACCAGGCTGCGTGCAGCATGAAGGTGTCCATCAGTCTTTGATTTTGGGGATTCTTGATAAGTTTGAATTGAGAGCAATCGGTTCGATTGTTTTTTTATTTTTTTATTTACAAAGTGTGTGCGTCACACACTCCTATGTTAAAGCAGAATCGGTTCGGTATTCTGCTATGAATGAAGGGAAATAGTTCTTGGATCCATTTACTACATGAATATTATTCTATTGAGTTTTGACCATCTTGTCATGAGATGAACGAGCTAAAGCCACTGCCAGGATAAGGTTATAGATTTCCATATGGCCCATGGGCCGCGGCACAGCACGAAACACGGCGGCACGACATGGCCCATGGGCCGGCACGGCACGAAGGCCGTGCAGTGCATGGGCCGCCGGCCTGGCACGCGACACGGCCAGGCACGGCACGGTTGGCACGGTCGGCACGGCGGCACGGCGCAATTTTCAAATTTTGGTTTGAAATTTGAGAAATTGAGAACACTTTTAAATTTGATGAACATGATGAAAAGTTGAAGACTTGTAAAATTTAATGAAAATGATGAAAAATTTAAAACACTTGTGAAAATGGTGAGGTGTTTATGTCGGCCGGGCCATGGGCCGACACGGCACGCGAAAATGGCCGTGGCCCATGGGCGGCACGGCACGGGTAAACGGCCCATGTGCCGTGCCGTGGGCCGAAGGCCTGGCCCATGGCACGGCCAGGCACGGCACGGCCGGCACGGCCGCGGCACGGCACGGTGGCCAACTATAGATAAGGTACCTGAGGTCAGCTGGCCCAATGCACTTGTCAGGACTGTAAACGAGGGGATGCTGCTTCTTGGGCCCAAAGAGACATTTTTCTTGAGATAGGGATCCGAATAGTTTTTTTTTTTGTGAAATACGGACCAAAGAGGCTTTTTATTGGGATAGGGCCCAAAGTGGCCTTTTTTTTGAGTTAGGGGCAAGAACATCATCTGCTGGAAAGCCCATCAGACCATTTTAGAGCAATGCATTGTAGTTTTTTAGTTCAATCCTTCTGGCCATTTTTGCGCCAAAATAACCATTGCTTTGATTTGCATTTGTACATCTGAACATATAAAAGTTAAGATGACCAAAAATGAAAAGTGATAAACTATACATTACATCTCACATGGCTGTCTTTTTTCGAACAAACCACCCCTGGTTGTGCCAATTTGTGTTAATAGTCAACCGAGTGAAGAATGCCCCTAAAAAGGGCCAAGAAAAAAAGATAAGAAAAAAATAGCATACAAAGACACTCTCAGTTGTATAACTATAAAAATCAGAAAATTTGGATAAGCTTGCCCTGTAATTTTTGGTTGCAAGGTTGTTCAACATCTGGAAGAATATTTCTCTATAAGGATCAACCACTGAATGGACCACACGTCCCTTAATTTTAAAGCCGCATATACTTTTTATATTTTCACAAAAAATACAATTTTTTTTTTGCTATTTTCTCAAAAAATATTTACATTTGATAAACTCATTCAAAAAATAAATGTGTAAAAAATCGTTATGGCCTAGGCAAGCTTAATTGTTCACTTTGGTAACGGCCCATCTAGTTGAGATTCATGCTTGCATTGCACCTCTCGTCTGAATGTGACTTTGGGAAGCCAACATGTTGCAAATGACGCTATATGTAGGAAAACCGTACACCAGCTCATTGCATATAGCTTGTATTGTATAGGATAAGGCTATGCAGGAGTACAGTTGCACCATAAGCGAATTGCCTGCCTCTCTTCATTAGCTAGGCTTTGGGGCCGAACTTATTGTTTCATGCAACTTGATAGAAACAAATTATCATAGAATTATCTTTCGTTGAAGCAGAATACTTTCTCTATTTCAATTTATACTTTAGCTTGACCTTGTTCCAAGTTAAACCTTTTGAAATTTGATTGATTTTATGTTATCAACATCCACAGCATCAAATTAGTTTTACTGTCCCTGTGCACAATATAGCTCAAAAAAATAAAATGTATTTTTTTACTTGTAGATGCTAATATAATATATATATTTTCTGAAAGCTTGGCAGCAAAGCCCGCAATTGTTGGTCTATGAACCATATTGCAGTTCTACATTCTGCTATTAAAACAAAAAATATCGCAATTAATAAGTAGTAAGAGCATCTCCAAGAGCTCCCAAAAATAACTTGCTATTCTATAATTTTTGGCTAAAAACAAAAAAGCTTCTCCAACAACTTGGTAAACCAACTTGCTAAAATAGGCACTTGGGAAAAAAGCCCCTCCACGCGCGTAAAGATCCGCGCGCGGAGGGGGCGCGTATCGGCCCGCGCGGCTGCGCTCGCGTATCTCTGGTCCTCTCGCTCGGCCAGGCCACGGCCACGAGCTAGCTGCCGCTCCGTCCGGCGATGGGCAAGGCGGCGCGTTGGTCCGCCTTCCGCCACGGCCACAAGCGAGCAGGTAGGCCCCGCCGTCCGCCAAGCGATGGGCAAGGCGGCGCTGGTCCGCCTTCCGCCACGGCCACAAGCTAGCAGGCTCCGCCGTCCGCCAAGCGATGGGCATGGCGACGCGCTGGTCCGCTTCCGCCACGGCCACGAGCTAGCGCAGGCTCCGCCGTCCGCCAAGCTGTAGAATCGCCGTCGAGCACTGTAGAATGCTTAATATTTTGATGGGAAATGCTCAAAAGTTTCGCTTTTTCATTACGATCGCGTAGGATCAAACCTCATCCGATTTGGTGCAGCCGTTGTCGAGATATCGCCGGTCAAAGGCGCAGCGCTGCTCCGCAGGGACTAATTCTATGATAGATTTTCTTTTGCGGACTTTTCTGAAAAAGTACCAGACACAAAGAATTATATATATGCCCTTGGTTGATTTCAGAAAAGTTTATAGACTAAACTGCAAAGTGGTCATCTCGGGATTTACCAAGTGGGAATAGGGAGTTGTTGGAGAGAGACCTTGTTTTCACTTGGAAAATAATATACCAAGTTGCTATAACACGAGATTTACCAAGTGAATTTTAGGGAGCTCTTGGAGATGCTCTAACACATTTGCACGGCATGGATCAACAATTGGCTGACGTCTTGACTACACTGCATTGTCCGTAGAGAATATATAATGGGTAGTTTTTTTCTCAATCACGTAAAAGATTTGCGCGTATTTTGATTAAGAAGAAAAGTTTTAGTACATCCGGGGTGCTTACAAGATTTAACAATAAAAGCAAGAAAAGCACGCCCTACAACTGGACTGCATTATCCTATTACTCGCTAACTAACAACCGTTCCAACTCATGGATAACCATGGCTGGCTCAAGCCCGCGTGCGGCGGCGCCTCTTGCGTCCAGCGCCGTTGCCCCCATCAGGGAAGAGTTCCCTGAAAGCCTCGTCGTCCTCCGGACGCCCACCAGAGAGAGCGTCGAACTTGTTAGCCGCCGTAGACTCAGTCAGAGGAGAGACCTGGCCAAAGCGCTTGAGGATCAGGTACTCCCCGCGCTTCGACACCGGAATCCTAGAAAGGCTTTGGGCGGCGATCCTCCGGCTCCACAGCGGTCTCCGCCAAGGTGTCTTCTTGGGCGCACTCGTACAGCGAGGGTGTATATATATAATGGGTAGTGTCGGAGTTTTCTTCATTCATTTTAATATTTTGACCATTTGCCTTTATGGCATTCTAGAGGCGTGCACAGCTAGGGAAAACATCAGCTACTCAGCTAGCGGTTAGTATAAAACGCGGCAGAGTAATTGAGCAGTACGTGGTAGTCCTACTTGGCTACTTATACTTCTGTGTGTCTACAAGTTTAATAGAGCTGCCGCGAAGCTCTGGAATCCTGGAGCTAGTGCAAGTCAGTAACTAAGAGCAATTTCAACACTACCATAAACTTCACTTGGCAAATCTATAGTTTTGCCAAGTGTTGAACCCATTTACCAAGTGAAAAAAAGAAGCTTCTCCAACAGTTAGCTATTTGGACTTGGCAAATTCGGACTATCTTGTGATTTCCTAGAAAATCGGAGGGTCACTTGGTAAATTTGCAACTTTATCCTCTTCCTCCCATGGCGCAGAGAAGAAGCAGCGCGGCGGCGGCCGATGAGATTGGCGGCGTGCCGTTCGCGACAATGCAAAACCCTCACCCCTCCTACGCGCATCACCAGCTCCAGCAGCACCTCTCCTCCCTCCTCTCCGCCGCCGTCGGCGATCCCCCGCACCCCTCCGACGACGCCTCCCGCACCACCGCCCTCTCCAACCTCCGTCTCTCCTTCCTCCACCCGCCCAACCGCCCCCTGTTCCTCCACCTCGCCCCGCCCCTCTCGGTTTCCGCGTACGCGGCGCTCTGCGCGGTGCTGTGCTCGCACGAAGCACCCGGGGGCCTGCCGGACGGGTTCGCCGCTGGCGCCGCCGCTCCCGGGGACCCTCCTCGTCCGCTCTCGTCGCCGAGGGCTCCGGGAGCTCCTGGCCACTGGGGACGTGGCCCCGGTCGAGAGGTTCGTGCCGCCTCTCCTTGCCTGGCCGGCGGAGCAGCGCGCGGCGGCCATGGCCGAGGCCGGCGAGCGAGCGTGGCCGCGAGCGAGCGTGCGGGGGCCCACATTTCACCGATGCCAAGCGAACGCAACGAGCGCAAATATGCGCCGTTTCCCACTCCTTTTGCCAACGTTTCTATTTTGCCAAGTGGTTTTAGGGTAGTGTTGGAGGAGCTTTTTTCTGATTTTGCCAAAAAATAGGATTTGCCAAGTGCTTTTAGGGTAGTGTTGGAGTTGCTCTAACAGCAGTGCGCATCGTAGGTTCATGTGTATAAAAAGGAGACAGATGGACAGACAATGTGTGTATGTATGTATTGCGTTGGTGTAAGGTGTGACCAGAATGTCAGTGGAACTGGAACAAAAAGTGTAGTCCATGTGTTCTCGTCATTGCTTTGCTCTGCTCGTGTCGTCCCTGCCTGAGCTCTTCAACAGCCAGCAACGTGCACCAACGACTCCTGCATTCTCGTCGGTTTGACCTTTTAACGACGGCATGCAAGTGGCGCATGGGATCAACAACTCGCACAGCTCCACCCCATCGATCGGGTGGGGATGGAGACAGATCGAACGAACTCGACATGCCTTGGTCATGTATCCGAGTAAAACTCGCCCCTGGCACTGCAGCTAGTCCGGTCCGGCCTATCTACTGGGCTTGTTGTGAACTTGCATGGCTGCAGAAGATTCAGCAGGTTTGACCCCTACAATTGTCAAGCTTGTCTCCTATAGGGTGTCAGGCTGAAAACAAGTCTTCCAGCTTTGTTTGATCAATGTGTCCAAACTCTTGGATTTAGCGCTGTCTGATGGCTTTTGATGTCCTTTTTTTTTTTTTTTTTTTTTTTTGGTTTCTTGAGCTGACCTCTAGTTTATCGGTCTCCTTTTCTTTCTGTTTTGTTTACCCAGTCTTGTAACTTTCTTCATTTAATAAATTTTCTATAGAGGCTGCGGCCCCTCTAAATTTTACAAAAAAAAAAAAACCCAACCATGAGACTATCTGTTTTGAGTGTTTGACAGACTGACGACAGTGTGTGTGCAGTGTCACAGCCAACGGAAGCAGGAGCAGCGTGACCCTCAAGACAGAAACTCCCTATTTCCATGTCCATGGACTAAGAGCAAGTATTATGGTGCCTAGTCAGCTGGCTGAGAAGATGTCCACATCATAGAAATGTGACGTGTCAGAGAGAGGACTGTGCGGGCGCTTCACTCTTCGCCGGCTAAAACACAAACACCGAGGACAAAAAGCCCGTATCCAGCGTGGTGCTGGCGGCGACACCGGCGTTTCATTCCTGCGTTTACGTCCCTCGGGATCCTATGCGCAGCCACACCGGCAAGGCATGCACAAGTGACTGCAAGCTATACAGTTCAAATTTATGGAGATCCCAATCGATACAAGCATCAAATTATTGATATCCCAATCTATACAGTTCAAATATGACTACAAGCTATATTTAGCCAACCTAACAGCCTTCTTAGTACGTGTGTTACTAGCTTAAGTGACGTGGCTTAGTCTTAAAGCCGGCTGCCGGCGAAATTATTATCCATGCTCTAAGGAGATTCCTTGCCTTCAGTAGGTGAACCTTGGATTATGGAGCCTTGTCGCTTCCACCAAGAAATTTTCAAGCTATGTAGGCCCCACTGGTGACGGCGATAATGTGACGATTCAGACTGTTAGAGACGGTCAGCTAGAGGATGCAAATTACTCCCTCCGTCCTGAATTAAAAAACATTCTAGACTTTGGGAGGTGTCCTCAAATATAGTGTATTTAGAGAAAAAAAGATAATATTTACTTAAATAAGAGTACGTGATTGTTTTTTACAAAGAAGGTAACTTATTTACTTGCCATATTTTGTATAAGAACTAATAGTTCACCCTTTAATCATGCAAAATAGAATCAGATTTTAATATATTAGGAAGGTGAATGAGGGGTACATGCGTCTATTACCTCTCTCTTATTTTGTCCTAAAATGGCTAGAATGCTTTTTAATTCAGAACGGAGGGAGTAAATAGTATCAATTTTTTTTGGTGGAAATGAATTTTATAGATCACCGTGATTTGTATCTAAATGGTAGGCAGCTAAGATGTGTGGACAGCAATGCAACCTAAGAAGTTGCCTTATATGCTGCTACCACTGCTCATGACAAATAAGACAAGGATCCGATGATGACTCAGCTAATTAATTTTGTTCATCAGTCGCATCGCGTAAGCCAATTACATTTTTTGTCACAAAAATAACTCGGTTACTTCTACGAAATCAATCGCAAAGGTCAACCACCCTCTCTCCTGACGCCAATTGGCAGCTCATTGTTACCAAGTCTTGTGCAGAGTCTCACAGAACGGCGAAGTGCAGAGTCTCACACAGAACGGCGAAGGGAAGGGGAAAAAGCTGCTCGCAGTTGGCACGACGACGGGTCTGTCCAGGCGGCGGGCGCTAGCTGGGCTGCGCGCGGCCAACGGCGAGGTGCCCGGCCGGTCACGGCCAGTAAGGGTTGCTCTCCATCACCGGTACGCTTTCCGTTTTCCTTGCTCTCTTTGGCCCTTTCTTAGATGCAAAACCAGTTCGTGAGATCTTTTTGAGCTTTTCCCAACTATCAATTTTGTGCATCTAGGTGATTCTACATGCATTTTGGCAAGTAGAGGAGGGGTCGCGGTGTGTGAGGATATAGTTTTCATTCATTTATTTTGAATTTATTATAGTTTACGCACAAATTTAAACTAAGCTATAGCTTACTTAAGTTGGAGAGTACGGAGTACAAACATATCATGGTAATCTATAAAATTCATTTTCCATTTCGCACCTTATAAATTTGAGATGAGATAGGTTTATTTGTGAACTTTGGAAAGTTGTAGAAACTCAAATTCCAAACCAAATACCCTAATTTTTAAGTAGATTCTAATTTCTTCAAAACGAATGGATCCAAAATGGGCTAGTGGAGGAAACAGAAAGTTATAACATGGCTAGTTGGCTACTATGCTCCAAAATTGCTTGTGAATTTTATCCATTAGGTCGCTCCATCTTTATGGACCACAGAATTTTTCCTAGGAACTATCGAGTATCTAAATTCCTGAAACTGAAAGTTCCTACGTGGGGTGAGGTCTACATGTTCACTTGTTTTCGATAACCTTGTTTGAACTAATTTGGCCTTTTCTTTTTAGGTTCTACAGTAGTAGCTAAGTCAAAGTCGTTTAAGCCAGATGTTGGTTTTGCTGTAATAATTTGGCCAGCTTGCTTGGAAGTGGCTGTGCTCGGTCCAGGGGACTGACAAAAACTGGGAACTGTGGAGCTTCACTGTAAAAGCTCTTGGTCTGTTGGTTATTAATCAAAAGGCCAGGGCTTATGCCCTTGAATTCAAAAAAAAAAAAAACTAATTTGGCCTTAGACAGGATGTTGATTCGTCTAGCACAACATTAGAACACGGGTTAGGGTTTCTTAAGTTGTATGCCTAGAGGGGCTGCTGAAGTCCTTGTGTGCCTACTCGAGCTCGTCGGTGGTGAGGACACTGGCATAGAGGTGTGTCGCCAGCGGTTGGCTCCAGTCTTCAGCACCACTCTGCAGCTAGCTTATCTTGATCGGAAGGTCTTAGGTTAATTAATTAGAACTAATTGTAGTCACTCTAATCACAAAGGTGACTCCAATCTTATAGCTTGGTGTGGCTGGGACTAAGCCCATTAGTCAGTTATTGGGCCCAGAATAGTAAGACATGATAGGCTTTGACTAAGCCAAGATCAACTCTAACAAATCTATCTATTATAATTATAGTATTAACTCGCAAATGTTTGATTAGTTACAAACAGTTTGCTAGTAAACCATGCATGATCATGTGCTCATAAAGCTAATTTTATAGTAACTTTAATTTTTAGTTACAAACAATTTGCTAAGTAAACCATCCTTGAAAGAAATATGATGTGTCTGTAAAAATTATTTAATTGCTAGTGGAAAGATCCATGTGACTCTAGACAACAATGAAGAATAAAAAAAGGGTGGGCTGAACAAAAGTCTACAGTGACAACTCTACTATAACCCCTCTTAATCCACATAATTGCACATAATTTAAGACGGAGGGGGGTGTGTGTGTGGGTGGGTGGTGGTGGTGAGGGTTGGGGGGGGGGGGGGGGGGGGTGGTTCATGTACGTGAGATAGGTAGTCGGGGTTGGAGCCCGACTTGCTCGGCTGCTAGCTATATTGCTGGTTCTAGAGATGTTTTATCATATCATGATGTACGACATACCCACTTCCAAACCATTGTGTTGACACAAAAAACGTGTCAATGGGATCACACTTTGGGAGGCCCTTGACAGGATTGTCGAAGCAGGAGCTCCGTGTGATTCCCTAGGCATCGACTTTCGGACCTGCTGGTGGTGTACCGAGATAGTTCCAAGGGGTGTGGCTCTGCGATAGCCAATAATCGAGGACATTGACTAGAAAGTCAACTTCTATACATGTAAGAGCTCAAAAGTAAAGAATAAAGCAAAACGACTGTACGAGATATGCAAAACAGAAACAATTCGATTAACCGATCAGTTTAGTCGATACAGATTCAGTTAAGATATGCAATCCGCATACATGACAGTCAGACACCAAGCGAGCCCGTGCACTTACTAGATGCACCTAGGACACCGCTAATAGTGGGGATCCCGGGGATAACAACCATAAATGGATATTCATGGTACATAAGGCGAGTACACAAGATCGACTAATAACCAGTCAACCCATGCATGCGAACTGCTGATGAAAGCATAACCGTATTGGCTATTTAGCCAATAAGGAGTCCATGAAGCACGAACAAGCTATCGACTATATCATGATCGAATCTAATATCGAAAAAACCTGGTCTAGTATTGCGACGGTGGAGGGATGATATGATACGGTTTGATTGAAATACCAGATCAAATCTACCTTAGCCTTGAATCTATCTATGATTGGACAAAAAGCTCGAACACACAACATGTAATAACCAAGATCAATATGATTTAGCCAATAAAAGCATAGATCAACCGTTTTAGCAAGAATAGGCATTGAAAGCATATGAATCATCTAAAAAGGTAGATTGTATAAGATTTAAGGCCAAACCTATCGTATCATGATTGGGAAAGATATTGTTATGATAAATAAATCATTAAAACAACAAACAATATCGATAACTTAATGAATCTGCTAGCTAGATTGCTAATCTAATAGAGCAGATAACTGACTCTTACTCATCTCCAAGCTTAATCTAAGCCTATGTCCACCGGATGATGCCAAACTTAAAACAAGGATGGAAACAAGCAGTGTGTCGATAACTAATCCTTACTTGATCTAAGCTCGTGTCCACCGAATGACGCTAAACCCAAACCAAGCAAGAATCGATCTTGATCTACCAAGCTCCATGTCCACCGGATGACATCAAAACAAGGTAAGGCAAGGAATGACAGTACTCACAGCAAGCTTGCGTCCACTGGATGACACCCAACTTGTCGAAGAACTCGCCGGAATCTACCCTAATCCTACTCCTAAGGGTTTTTGGTCGGAGTCAAAAGGTGTTGTTGTATTGATTGATTGTATATAATTTTTACAATGGTCAGGCCTTAATATTTATAGCCTGGAGCCTTGACATGAGTCCTATCTAGACACGATGTGCTAACAATAATTAGGAAAATAAAATGATAACTTGGACTCTAATCTTTCCCTTCTAATAGAGTCCGACGCGTTTTGATCACATTCGTCGATCATCTTCCTCGGGTGCAACCGTCTTTAATACCATCTTCACATTAGCCGAACCGAGTAAACCGACTCTCTGCATCTGACACCTGGGTACATGGTTACGAAACCCGGTATCAAAATCTGGTGGCTTCTTAGTAGCCCACTAACACACTTGGTCCATTCATCCCATGATCCGCCAGCTAGCCCTATATCCGTATCATCCTATGGGACTATGCAAAGTGGATTCCGACTATTGCCGAGGCTTTTCGATCCTTCTTTCTTTTCTTCAATGTCATCTATCATTGTTGATGATCATTGGATGATTTGCCTTCTTATCACTGTATAATCCTGTGACCCTTGTCTTCCAATGCAACGTACTGGACTCCATTTTATAATCCAATGAAATCTTTCATTTGATTTAGTGCATGTTCGGACTCCATTTGTGCTTGGATTTTGATCTCTCTTGTTCGTCACATTGTTAGGATATGCACAAATCTAAAGCATCTAACACACATGTTGGCCCCATAGTTTGTATTGTCCTTTAATCACCAAAACCATGCATGATCATGCATATATTTGCAAATTAATGATGCTTAGAAAAGTATGCCAAGATAGAGAGGTCCGATGGGTTTGTATATCATGGAAAATGCATGCATATTTTTCGCGGAGTAACACATTTTTAGTGGCAAACATTTTTTCTGTTTCTTGCAACCATGGGGTATTGGTTGACCTAGTTACATCACTTTCCATTTCTTTACACTATTTTTAACTGATTTTTATAACCGGTCATCTTGAATATCCTTCTCTAAAAATCCAAAGTTACTATTCAGTGTTAGGTGTGCTGTTAAGTTAATATTAACTAATAAATCTACAAAGTTGAAATTATTTATTAATTAACTATGCCTAGAAAATGAATAACACATCATTTTTGCCAGATTCTCAACTGTAGTCTTGGACTGTGGGATCTACATATTGTTGTCCTAGATTGGAATATCCACAAGCTTCTGCAAGGAGTCCTCATCGATGGATATGAGTCATGGGACAGTTCAAAATTTGAAGCATTTCAAGGAAGACGAGCTTAAAGGAATTACTAACAACTATAGTACTTGTATTGGAGAAGGTGGCTTTGGGAAAGTCTACAAAGGGGACCTTCTTGATGAATATGATCAAGTTGCAGTGAAGGAATATATTCGTAAAGAATTAAGACAACAGTTTATGGAGGAAGTAAGGATTCATAGTAAAATGAAGCACAAGAACATAGTGAAGCTCATAGGTTATTGTACTAGTGACAGTAATCTAATGTTGATATCTGAGTATATCTCCAACGGAAACCTTGATGGAGTACTCCACGATAGTGACATTTCTCTCTTTGGATACAAGATTAGGTATTGCGATAGGGTGCGCAGAAGCATTGGTTTACATGCATTCGAAGCATTTCTCAACTGGCGACCTTGTCTATCATGGGGATATTAAGCCTGCCAATATTCTTCTAGATGAAAATTTTACAGCCAAGGTATCAGATTTTGGATTGTCAAGACTTCTTTCAGGTGGCATCACTACGTACACAACTAAGGTAGTCGGAAGTATAAATTACATGGATCCTGAATGTTTCCGTACAGGATGTCTTACCCCAACGAGTGATGTCTATAGTTTCGGAATAGTTCTATTGGAACTAATAGCTAGAAAAAGGGCAAAAGAAGGTGATGTTTACCTAGTTGGAACTTTTTCCGAGGCAAAGGCAAGGGATTTGAGTCGACTATTTGATTCAGAAATAGTGAACGAAGACAACATAGGGATTCTTCAACATATGGTGAAACTAGCAAATGAATGCCTCAGACGAGAGAGACGTAAACGTCCTAAAATGACTGATGTGGCAGAACGCCTTTGCATGCTTAGAAGAAAGGTGAGGACTAGACAAGAAAACACAGGTCCCCAATCCATTTTGGAATCATTTTGTTCATGGCCCATGAGGATTCCGAGCTTTCTCGAGAGAAATGCTAGCAATCATAAGATTCTATCAGAACTAAGAAATATAACAAGATTCACAAAGGAGGAGATAAATTATGTCACAGATAATTACTCTTGTCTACTTGGGGAAGGCAGACCAGCTAAGTTCTATAAAGGAACACTCGAGGATAATACAGCTGTGGTGGTGTGGAAATTTCTTTATGCAGACTCAGAAAAGGCATTCATCAATGGAGGCATCATCTTGTCTCAAATTGTTCACAAGAATATTATCAGACTTTTGGGTTGTTGCTTGGAAGCTGAAACTCTGATATTGATATATGATGAGTATGCTAATAAAGGTAGCCTCATGGACGTTTTAAGCAGCCAGGAAGATTTGCCCCTAGACAAACGTATTTGGATTGCAATTAAGACTGCAGAAGCATTACAGTACCTTCATTCATCAGCTACTGGTATCATCGGACATGGTAATGTTGCAGCATCCACTATACTTCTTGACAACAACTTTTCGCCAAAGCTCACTGATTTTTCAGGGGCATGTAAGCTTATAAAGGAGAGTGAAGCTACTGCCAGTGGTAGTGTAATTACTCGCGATTTTCTTGAGAACATACTCAACAACAACGAAAAGCACTTTAAGTCAGTGTTGAAGAATCAGGAAAATGACTTGTATGGGTTTGGCGGTGTTCTATTTGCACTCATTAGTAGGGACAACACTATTAGTCCACATGACCTTGTGTTCATATTCACCGAAGCTTACCAAACAGATAATAGTGGGGAGGCATTCTTCGATAAGGCTATAACAGCCGAAGATGAAATCAATGTCCTCGAGGAGATTGGAATGTTGGCACTGAAGTGTACGGTCTCAAATGTTGATAAGATGGATCAGAGACCAACAATGAAGGAAGTGGCGGAACAACTTCACATGATTAGAAGGTGTTGGAAGGAGCATAGGACGGAGGCAACTACACAGGTTACTGTAACTGAGGCTACAGTTGTTATGTCAGAAGAGCCAAAGCTACCAAACTTGATGCGCCGCTTGTATGGATGCAGGCGAATTCAGTTGTGATTCTAAATAAATTTTAGGTGTAATCAATCTCAAGAACGACAATTGGATCGTGATGTGTTATTTTTGGATACCATAGCCGTATGTAAATTATTCGTGTTCCTGCACTATCTTGGATTTTGTATTAATGTGGGTCTTCATAATTACTTAAAGTCTTGTAGGTCGTCTTGACCAGATGTTAAATTGCTTTAATAGATTCGGTTGAGTGAATGCCGTCTATTTCTGGCATTAGCAATGAAATAATTGAATGTGGTATATTTGTGTTAATGCAATACACATAACGATTGCTTTGTAGAGATTTCAAAATTATACAAAACATGCATTTTTATATTCTGCACTTTTATGTTGGAGGGGTAGTTTGTGATGTAATTTTTGAGATCATTGGTATTTCAATTGAACATGTATGACTTCAGCTATCTCCCGCCATTCACATTTAATATGATTTGATAAAACCCTCATTATAATTGAGCAATCATGGTTTTGGTTCTCAACTCTCATAGTAGGATGTCTAAGGGTCCTACATTTTTCCTGCTTTTGTTAACCCAGAGTAATAAGACATGATGAAATAATGCAATGTTTGGATTTTTTATTTATAAGGGCACTCACAATGTGGACTCTATCGTAGAGTCTAAGCGTATTTATTATACTTGTATTTATTGTAATTTCTTGATGTGGACGGTATATTTATTGAAGAGACAGAAAAACAAAGACTCCAAGTCTATGATATCTTCGAGCCGTGTCAGCAAAACGCAATAAATAAAAAAATAATAAATAGACTTAAATTCTATAATAGAGTCTGCATCGTGAGTGCCCTAAATTCATCACATATGCACGGTCGGAGGTCGGCTCCTTGATCCTCCATAACATTACTAAATCTAGGTTTATTTCATTGTTCCAAGCTGTCTACTACTGGGTGTTGGCAGGCAGCTGGCCTGGCACATGTAGGTTCTGTACTAAGATGAATCACATTTCTTCAATAGCCCCTTTCTTCTTCTATAGGTAGCATTTGTTACTGTTTGTTATTATGCGAATGTGTTGGAGATGGATTAAATAGAATTTCAAATAGAATGCAATGATTTTGCTTAAATTTATCATGAAATTCCTGGTATAAAAAAATCCAAACCCTGGGTTGGGCTGTTTAGATGTAGCCTACTACCCATCAGGTCCGATCAGAGCCAGTGCCAGAACGCGACCTTCTGTGCTAGTCAGGGAGCAGCTCGAGGATTGATTAGAGCGCAACACTAACACACAGGACAGAAAATCCCTTTTCCCCAGCCATCGCCATCTCTCTATCTTAGCGAAGAGAGAGAGAGAGATCCTTGTCTAGACGAGGCTTGAAAGCGACAAGACCTGACCCATCGTTGCTTTCTGAAAAAAAAATCTTCGCATGATTTTTGGACCCATATTTGGGGCTCACCTGTTTTTTTTTTTTTACTAAGAAAGCTTATAAGAAGATCTCCAAGAGTTTGTCAAAAGTACTTGCTATTCTCGATTTTTTGGCAAAACAAGAAAAATCATTGCTCAAACAGTTTGCTAAATGGCTTGGCAAATTTTGCCAACTTGCCAAAAACCGGCCTGTTACACGCAAATATGCGCGCGCCGGGCGCTGCGCATCCGCCTCCGTCCGTCAGGCGTCACTGCTCACTGCTCTGGATGTGACTCCACACTGCGTCGTCCTTTGCTCACTGTTGCACATAATGACTAGTGCTGGAAATCAGATCGAGTGTGTGCGTGGGCGAATATGGTGCTGCATGTGAGGCCTTGTTTAGATTGCAAAAAATTTCAACCCGATGAATAATACTACTTTTGTCTTATTTGGCAAATATTGTTCAATCGTGGACTAACTAGACTTAAAAGATTCATCTCGTCGTCTACACTGCCAAATCAGCGTATGAGATGCTCCATCAGGGTTCAATCAGCTTCCCCGGGTACAAGCTGATTTGGAAGACCTGGGCACCAATGAAGGTCAAAATCTTCTTGTGGCTGGCTTTGCGGCGCAGACATTGGACGGCTGATCGTAGGCGCCGACACGGCCTACCCTCACACACAAGATGTTTCCGTGTGATCGGCGGACGAATCCATAGATCATATCCTCACGTAATGCTCCGTGTCCGAGAAGTGTGGTTCTTTGCTCTACGTGCACTCGGCTTAACTCTCCCGGCAAAGAACAAGAACAACCATCTCATGGTGGCGACGGCCGCGCTCCAAGTCCCCCGGCAAGCGCAGAGGTATGGATGGCTGTTCGCTCTCATCTCATGGCAATTGTGGAAGGAAAGGAATGCGCGCGTTTCGGAGGTGCGACTTGCTCGATCCAGGAGATGCTCCTGGTAATCAAATTGGAAGCGGGCACGTTGGATTCTTGCGGGGCAAGATCAAGCTCGGGGCCGGCGGAGCGTTAGTATCTCATTGATGGATGGAGGTCGTTTAGAATGGTTATTTTCACTTTGTAATTACAAAGGTTTATTTTTGGTTTAGCCGGCAACGGCTCTTTGTAAAAAACTTTTATTTATTCCCCTTCTAATACAAAGATACGCACCCTCTCGTGCGTATTCGAAAAAAAAAAGATTCATCTCGTGATTTCCAACTAAACTGTACAATTAGTTTTTTTACCTACATTTAATGCTCCATGCAAGCGACTAAAAATTAATGTGATGGAGAGAGTGAAAAAACTAGCAATTTCATGACAATCTAAACAAGGCCTCATACATATTCTTTATTCGTTGCTGTTTGACTAGACCTGCTATGTCTACTGCTGCTATGACGCTGCTGCATGGATGATGACGGTTGACGGCCGACTGCTACTGCTACCGTTAAAATCTACTACTGTAGGATCATTTTTTTCAATTTGCCAAGCCTAAATAGCAAACTGTTGGAAATGCAACATTATTTCACTTGCCAAACGTTTTAAGCCCTTGCCAAATCACAAGATTTGCCAAGTCTATTTTGGTAAACTCTTGGAGATGCTCTAAGAAGCTAATTGGGCAGAGACAGGTCCACAGTGGTTTTCTTTGGCTCTAAAAGTCTTCTTGTCAGAATAAGAGAAAATTCTTTTTCCAACTGCTTTTGAAAGATAGGTTGATTTTACTAGGGCCTCCTGAAGCGTAAGAACACACCTTGATTACTAGTGTCTTCTGTAATATCTGCTCTAAAGAGGACCTCTTCCATCGCCTTTTTATTGTTCTTTTGCTGTGAGTTACTGGCTTTTATCTGAATGTTATGGTGCCCAACTCGATGGACCTTGAAGTTATTCTCTACAGCTTACGTGCTCGGTTATAGTTCCCTTTCTTCATGGAGGTGCTAATTATTACAATGTGCTGAAGCATCTAGTCAATTTGAAATGATGCTATCTTCAATGGCCTGCCCTCAGTATGTCATTGCAAGGAGGTTGCAAGGAGGTCTCCAAGAAAGAATTTGCTTTAGTTATTCTACGAGCATAGTCCGTTTCTTTTCCTTCAATTGTTCAATGGCTAGAAGCCTTTAAGTAATTCTGTTTTTATTTTTTGTTTCTTGGAGCATTCTATTGTACCATCTTTGTTTTTTTCAATATAAATGACAGAATAGGCTCTCAACCCTCCGGTTTCATCAAAATTATGCAGCTCCTAGCTACCTGGCATGTACATAAGTTAAAAAATATAGGGCAAATAGCAAGAACTAGCTGTTGTAATATTTTATCTTGTAATGTCCTTTGAAAAACCTCTTTAAGTAATTGTCCTATCAACTCACGCTCCAATGCACGGGGTCGGTGGCCGGTCCCTTGCTGCTGGGATTCTCAAAAAAAAAAAAAAAAAAAAAAAAAAAGTCCGATGCTGGGTGTTGGCAGCCAGCTGGCGTGGCACATATAAGTTCTGGTACTAAGATGAATCACATTTATTCCTCGATAGATAGCATTCGTTACTGTTTGTTATTGTGAAAATTTGTTGGTGATGGATTTATATAACAAGAATGCTGCCAAATATTTTTAAATGATTTTGTTTAAATTTATTGTGAAATTCAAGAAATTATTTTGTCTACTCATATTAAAGAAAAACCCCAAAAGCTGACCAATTTTCTATGGGTCACATAGACATACCAATAAGCAGTAGAAGTAGAAATGAGATGGAGAAAAGAGGATCTTAAATAAAAAGGATCCCATATTTTAATTTACGAAAAAGAGCATTTGCTTGGTTTTTATTTTATTAGGTTACTATCAATATACGCTTTTTGGGGTCTAAAGATGAGAGCAAATCCATAAAAAAAGAAGTCGGCAAATGGAGTGAGTAGCCTACCAATCGGAAGGTCCGATCGGCAAGAGCCGGAGCCGAAACGTGGCTACTACTGTGCTAAGCTAGTCAGGGTCACGGATCAGAGTTGAACTCTTCCAGTCGTCCCTGATGCAAGAATTGAAGGCTGGCATATCCCCGTTGCTAGAAGAAGCTGGAGCAGCTCGAGGATTAGATTAGATTAGACAGAGAATCCCTTTTAACCAGCCATCGCCATCTCTATCTTCACCAAGAGGGAGAGACTGAGGCAGATTCCCTTGCCTAGGCTTGAATTCTTGAAAGCGATGCGACCCGTCGTCGCTTCCACAAAAAAAAAAAAAAAAAAATCTTCGGAGCCATATAGGACAGATCGGCGACGGCGACAGTTCTCCAGCGGAGATGATTCCGACGGTGACAGGCCGTCGGTGTTACTCATAAATAAGACAAGGATTAGACGACCCATTCAGCTACTTGATTCTGTTTACTATCAGTTTCTTTATCATCTGTTGCATCGGCAAACCACCACCCGTAAACCAATGCAAGTACAGCATCTATCTATTAGTATATCACTGGAGTACTTTTCAAAGTCAAGCACGGCGGTCAACGCCGACGCCAGCTGGCTTTGGCTGGTGAGGATCTTTTATTGTTTCCGACGAGTCTCGTGCAGAGCAGAGAGACAGAGCTACGGAGGAGTGGAGTCCTCAGACCGAGCAGAGCAGCAAGGTTTGCTGGTCAAAGCCTGAGCAAGGGAGGAGGGATTGGGGGAATACTACTGCTCGCCGTCGGTCGGCGCCACGACCCGGGCGGGTGGGGAGGCGGCGAGCGAGCTTCGTCGTGAAATCGACCGGCGGCGAGTGCGCGGCCGCCGGCCTGTCTGGTGCTCTGCGTCGCACGCACGCACGTACGTTTCCTTCTCTCTGTATTTTCCCTCTGAAACTCAAAGTCGTTAACTTTTGAGTTGCCAGGATGGTTCATATTCATGCCTATGAAGTAGTACAGTACATCCATTAGATTTAGATCGTTCCATTGTTATGAACCACATAGACTTTCCTCTACAAAACTTGCGATTCAAGATTCCTCCTGAATTAGCCAGATAATAACCCTTGTAGAGTTGAGAAAAATAATGATGAAAGATAGATAGGATGGAGAACATTGCGATTGGGATGGCAAACGCTAGATAAACCCATGAATTGCCCTAGTTGAGTTACTTAAATTCACAAGAAAAGGGTATATCCGTATATGGTTCTGGAGGGGAGACAGGTACTCTTAATGAACTCAAATTTCATCTATACATCCTTAAAAAAGGATGAATATTCACTAGGTTGTGCACTATGTTGTCATGTTGAGTGTCCATAGGATTCATGTTCATGCTGACTGGATGGTTCAAGACTCGGAAACTAAAAGCAAATAACTGTGAAAGGCATATGGATGAGCATTTGGGCTACTAGGCGAGGGATGTTGGTGGGGTGTGTGTGTGTGTGTGTGGTGGGGGTGGGGACGGAATTTCTTGAAATTAAAACTTGAAAGAAACTCAAAGTTGTTAACTTGACTATGAAGTACATTCAGTTCCGTTAGGTCACTCCATTTTGTAGGAATCACAGAGTTCTTCCTATGTTTGGGGATCCAATTGGCTCACCTGAAGAAATTCTGTTCCTCCTGAACTAAACTAGATAACCCTTTTGGGGCTGGGGAATTGGAAAAAAAGGATGAAATATAGGAGTACATTGCAATTGGGATGGGTAAATACTAGATAAATTCATGAATTGGCCCACTAGAGTTGCTAAAGTTCAAAAGAAAAGGGTATATGATTCTAGAGACAGATCAATATCCAAGTAAATTTCATTCATGTATCCTTGAAAAAAGGTCAAATTTCATTAGGTTGTGCTATGCTAAGTTTAATTAGAATCCATAACCTTGCTGACCGAACTGTTGCTGGCTTCGGGTGTGATAGACGAAGTTAGATGAATCAAGATTTGCCATGTCTTGCAAATAATGACATTTAAAATTATTTTATGTCAGGCTGTCAACTTTCGATCTTGATAGCAGGACATAAACCATTGGCTACTGGAGCAGAGTATCCAGAACACAAGCTTATGACCAGAGATCTCACCAATGGGTTCAATGAGTCAAAATTAAAATTTTCACGGAAGATGAGATAACAAGTATTACCAGCAACTATAACACTCTTATTGGAAAAGGTGGATTTGGAGAAGTCTATAGAGGGGTCCTTGATGCTGACAATGACCTAGTTGCGGTGAAAAAAGATATATCCGAGAAGATTTGCGGGAGGAGTTTATGGAAGAAGTAAACATCCACAGCATGATGAACCACAATAACGTGGTGAAGCTCATAGGCTACTGTGTTCGTGAAACTACTCTGATGTTGGTGACAGAGTATATCTCCAACGGAAACCTTGATGACTTACTCTATAGAAGTGATGCTCCTATCCCTTTGGATGTAAGGTTGGGTATTGCAATAGGGTGTGCAGAGGCACTGAGCTACATGCATTCGATGGATTCACGGGAGTGACAACCATATCTATCACGGTGATAGAAAACCAGCCAACATACTTTTAGATGACAATCTTACTACAAAAGTATCAGATTTTGACTGTCAAGGTTTCTTTTCAGTGCTACTACCAGTTCACTACAACCTTAAGAGGAAGTATGGGTTACATGGATCCTGTATATTTTCATGAGGGGTGTCTGACCCGAGAAGTGATGTATATAGTTTTGGTATAGTACTCTTTGAACTAGTAACTCGAAAAAGGGCAAAATATGGGGATGTTAACCTTATTCCTACATTCAATAAAGCCTGTGCCAAGGGGAAAGGAATGAAGGAACTATTTGATGCAGAAATAGCTGAAAAAGATAATATGAAGATTCTTAAAGAAGTGTGGAAAATAGCGGCTCAATGCTTATCACTGAACATCCATACACGTCCTCAAATGAATGAAGTGGCAAAAAACCTTCAGGATGCTCAAGAAAGATCTAAAGACTAGTCCACAATCCATATTGGCAACACACTCCATATGGGCAAAACAGTACACACAGAGCTCCAAGGCCTACTAGTTTTAAGAAGAAATTGAGCTTTTTCAAGGGAAATACTAGCTATTCTAAGATTCTGTCTGAATTCCGCAATGTTAGAACTTTTACAAAAGAGGAGATAAATGAAGTCACACATAATTACTCCTATCTACTCAGTGGAGGGACATCGTCAGCAACTGAGGTTTATAAAGGAACACTGGAGGACATACAATGGTATGGTGCATAAAGCTAATTTATGAGGACTCTGGAAGAGGCATTTATCAACGGAGGGGTGATCGTATCTAGAATTGCGCATAAGAATATTGTGAAAATTTTGGGTTGTTGTATGGAATCCCAAACTGTTGTTTCTGTATGAGTACGTTGCTAAAGGAAGTATCCTTGACATTTTGGGTAGCCAGGAAGATTCCCATTAGATTTGCGTATGAGGATTGCAATTAAAACTGCAGAAGCATTACAATACCTACATTCATCAGAAAACTGGACACATCATTGGACATGGTAGTGTTTCAGCATCTACTATACTTCTTGATAATAACTTTGTACCGAAGCTGACAGAATTTTCAAAGGCATGCATGCTTTTCAAGAAGAGTGAAACTCCTGCTGGTGCAATTGGTAGCAGCCTTCTCGAACAGCTCTCAACAACGACCCGTCTCGCTACGGTTCGTGTTGATGAACATGGAACGTGACGTGTACAAGTTTGGTGGTCTTCTCATGGCACTAATTAGTAGGGATAAGGATACTGATCATAATGACCTCCTTGCCAAATTCGCCAAAGAATATGAGACTGAAAAAACTGGGAAGGCATTGTTTGATAGGGATATAACAGCGGAAAAAAGATATCATTCTCCTTGAAAGAGTTAGGGAGATTGGCACTGAAGTGTACCATTTTGAATGCAGACAAGATTTTCATGAGACCAACAATGAAGGAAGTGGCAGATGAACTTCTGCAGAATTAGGAGATCTTGGAAGGAATGCAGGACAAGCGAGGCAGCTACACACGTAGCTACTGAAACTACTACAGATGTGGTGCCAGCAGAGCCAAGATTACCGAACCTGATGCGTCACATGTTTGGATACCGTCAGAATCTCCACTACTGATCCATTCGTGTATGCTAAGTATGATCTGTGAGAACATCACCACAGTCTTATATTTTGTGTACTGCCAGTAGATGTAGCATTTTAGTGATATTTTTCTTCCTCTTGTTCATTTTTTTGTACAACGTGTCTATTTCTAGAATTCCTATCTTGTGATTTCAGGAAATTGTATATATGTTTGCTTCAGTTTTACTTTAACAAGTAGAGTCAGCTAGGTGGTGACCTTTATGCTGATCTGAAGTCATCTACTCACTGTTATACATTATTGGTCAGCTCGTTCTGTGTTAAGTAATTAACAGAGCATGGAGTTTTAGTGTGTATATATATGGACAATGACTATCATGGATGTCTTTTACTGTTTTTATGCCGTGTCGTCCAATTAATTACCCTTTCTTTTCAGACATAATTGTGTTCAGAGGTACCATATGTTCTTTTCCGTGATCTTGCACATCAACATATGAAAAAGCCATGTTTTACCATCACCCAAAGCATTCATCTGCTTACTCATATTGCTCTCAAGACATTTTGTGCTGTTCTTGTCAGTATATAGCAAACAAATGTTATGTGATATTCGTTTACATATAATCACTACCAAACTGGTGAACTTCTCCTAGTGTTTTTAGTTAGTAATAAAACTCTATCACTAGCCATAGCACATGAGAATGTAACTAGGAGGCATTTACTAGGAAAGTTTATACTAAATTTGAATGTCAAAAGCCCAAACCCTAGGAGAAGCCGACCTCACTAGGAGAAATCTAGAAATCTAGTTATAGAGTTATGACTGAGGGGCAACACAAGAAACAGGGCCAGAAGTTCATCTTGCAGAAGTTGTAGAATTAATACAAGTTGGGAACTGGCAGAATGACTTGTGATTATGGGAACAAACTTATTTGAAAGTACTGGTAATCTGGTTATTCTGCCTAGGCACAAGATTCTCACGTTAGCATGTATACCTGGAATGGGTTGGTGGACAAATTATAGTAGGCCCAGTAGAGAGCTGCTGCTGCACCTGGACTGGATCCACCCAGCAGCCCGCATTGGTATAATCGTTCCAGCGTGGACCGTGCGTCAGTGCGTATTGGCCTCTGCCGTCCCCGCTAAGCCTATAAGGCTCCAAAGTCCAAACTCGGTAATACTAAACTAAAATCCGATGCCATTTTGTCGGCCAAAAAAGGCCCATCCATTTGAGCCGTTGGCAGCTTACTACCGGAGATAATTTTGCAATTTTAGTAGTTTATATATACACACTAAATGGGACCAGTACATAAAAGCAGACGGTTTGGTTCTCTTGCTTGATTTAGACTGGTCACTGAGGTTGAAAACGGAAATGAAAATTTGACCGAATCATATCATTTTCTACATTTGATTCGACCATTTTCACTTTTTTTTGGAAAAATGCGAAAAGCTGTGCGAAAATTGAGACAGACAATTCGAAAACAGAGGCGGAATTCAAAATGGGCTTATTTAGAGCCGATTTCTACTTTTCTACATTATATTGAGGTATGTAAGTATTCTAAATTCGGTAGAAATTCGGTAGAGCCATAAAAATATATTTTCTATTCCCATATCTTTTTATTTATAGCTCCAAATATAGTAAAATAATATATGCATTTTGATCGGTGGCGAAGCTTCGCAATGGTGCAGTCTATTTCATTGTTTGAGATACTTTTATTTCATGAAATATTATATTTTCTACAAAACAAGTTTGAAAACCAAAACTTTTAACTTGTTAGATAAATAATATATTTGCTATGATGCACCATGGATTTGGTCATTTTGGATTACTTTGGCCGGTCAAATTATATGCAATAAGGAAAGGCGCCAACAAGAACAACAACCCTAGACACCACGGATGATGCTTGATGAACTGTAGATATTCATGTCCTATTAATTCCTTGTTTCTAAACTTGTATTTGTGTTAGTGACTATGTCATGCACACCTTATTCTATTATGTGCACTTGAACTAAATCATGCACTTGTTAATTTGATCATGCATATCTTTAAAGTGGGTTTGTTATTTGTCACTTGAATTTTCACGATCGATCCGTTTCCGACATAATTTCTATTAATTGGTTCGTTTTCGGAAATACCGTAAGTTCGTTTTTCGTTTTCGTTCGACTATACCATTTCGTTTTCGCGTTCAGTATTTAAATATAAATGTAGAAAACAATAGAGGAGTTTTTCGACCGTTTCGACCGTTTTCATCCTTCAGGGCAGCTAAATGCAAGTCCACTTATCTTTTGTGATTCAACCATTCACAACAGGACTACTGCATTCACCAATCATAATTCTATCTAGCAAAAATGCCCATGCGTCAAAGATATTCAAAAGCTAATCGGATGTATGGCAGTGTTAAGTCGTTTTATCTAACGGCTCGCGGGAAAAGGATTATTGTTGTTTTCAAGCTGCTAAAAGCCACAGAAAAGTTTTACATGGTCGGAGGAGGCCGACGATGCTTTTGCTGGAGCTTAAGCGCTTTCTAATGACTCCGATCATGACAGCCCCTAGGGAAGGTGAAACCTGTTGCTCTACATCGTGGCAACCAACCGAGTAGTCAGCACTGCCGTGGATGTCGAACGTAAAGAGGTCGGACACGCTTTCAAAGTCTAGTGACTAGCTCATTTATTCATCAGTGAGGTACTTAGCGAGTCCGGTACCCAAACGACGATGGCGGGTCGAGACGGCATGTACTGGTGGCGAGGGCGGTGTTCCGGTGCGTCGGTGCTCTACAGCCAAAACTGAGAAGCTAACCATGAACATGGCATCCAAGACAAAGCTAGCACAAGCAAGATATGAAAGAGAGAGCAACCCCCGAGGCCTTTTTTTCTCGCGTCCGGGTCTTTACCCTATTTCATTAAGAGGAAGAGACCCAAACAGGCCAAAACACGGATACAAGGAGCTCACAAAAGTCCGTAGACACTGGCAAAGCAGAAAAGATAAAAAACACAAAAAATACAAACACATACAAAACAGCAAGAAAACACGTGAGGGACAACCCCGCCTCCACACACCAACCATCCAAGCTGCTAAGAGAGAAAACATCCACGCAATGGCCGCCAAGATGGTAAATCTTCCCAGCCACGGGGTAGCGGTGCGGGAGTATGAATCCATAACCGGCCAATGACCGAGGTAGTCGCCGCCCGAGTAGGGCGCCAACGACGAGGAAACCATTGCACAAAGGAGCTTCCCCGGTGACCGAGGTAGCCCGCGGGATCTGACATCTGCCAATGACCCGGAGTAGCCATTGCGGGGTAGAATGACGACGACGACACCAAACATTGGACCGACCATTGCGACGATGACCATAAAGGGGCGCACACAAGCATAGAAAAGAGCGACCGGCGGCGGTAGGGGAGCCAGGCGCGGCGGCAAACGGTGCCTCTACGAGCAAAATCTTCCCCCACGAAGCCTTCAAGAAGGACTTTGACATCTACGGATGCCAACAACACCGGTAGAAGCCTTCAGGTAGGTCTCTCAACCTCAGCCTAGGACGGACAGAAACTGGCCTGACGACACCTCAAGGAGGACCATGGCCTTAGCTGCGCCATCATCGCCGGCCTGGACCCGAGCCGAGCAAGGTTTCCACCCGTTTACCGTTGTGTATCCATCGGGGCGGGCCACCCCGTAGTACTGCGGCAACATGGCCGGCATAGTTGAAGCCACGGCCGTGCACCATAACGGCAACATCCTCTCGACACCACCGGCCGGGGAAGAAGGTCGCCGGCTACGGACACCGGGGCGCGCACACCCAAGCAAGGCAGTAGGCCTCCGTGCACATGCCACGAGCGGGGTAGCACTGACCCGGCCGAGGGCGGAGCATGCCGCGACGGCGGTAGCGCACGCTGGGCTGACATCCAACGGCCGCGCCAGCAGAGCCGTGGAGTCGGATACCCGCCAGATCCGCCATGAAGACGACGCCACCGGTCGGTCCATTGGTCGCCGGGAGTGGCAGCTAACGACAGCCCACGGCCACCTTGGCCGCCATGGGCGCACCGTTGGAGGCCGCTCGGCCGCCCCCACGGCCGTCAACGTGGCCGGACCCGCAACGTGCCCGCCAAGCCCATCCCAATCCCGATCGCGACGACGAAGATAGCCGCCCACGAGTCGCCCGGCCCAGCGAGCCCAAAGGCCCCGAGCGCGGGATCGGCCACAAGGGGCCGGTTCGCCGCATGTCCAGCCTTTCCTGCTCGATCCGGCCGGGATTGAAGGGGAAGAAGATGGGGGTGGAGGAGAGAGGAGGAGGTGCAAGGGAAGTTAGGAGCCCGAGACGAGACCGGTTTGCGCGTCACAGCCGCGACGCCGCCACCGCACGCCTCGGAGGGGCGGCGGCCGGCGGCGACAGAGGAGCGAGGGGGGCTAGTGGGCGGCGGCGGGTCGCCGGTCGAATGCACGGTGGGCGCTGGCTGACGGGGGTTTCACGAGGCTGAGTGAAAGGTCACAATGGCTAGAGGGGGGGGGTGAATAGCCTAATAAAAAATCTAGCAAGAACCCAAGACAACCCGATTAGATAGCTAGGCGGCAAATACGCAAAGCTAATGCTTCGACTACTCTATGCAAGCTTCCCTAACCAAAGCAAGGCTACTCAATTCAATTGCACACTCAACAACGGTGATCAAGCTACCAATGTCGGTTCACCAATACCGAGCCAAGCAATTCTACCCACGGGATTTACTCTACACAATGAGTGGTTCCCACCCACCACAACAAGCAATTCTACTGCGGAAAATAAAGAGATGATGGAATTTTATACTCCCACGAAGAGTAGAAGATGGCCAATCACGGTGTAGAAGCCAATCACCTAGAGAGCTCAAGCACAAGCACAAGGAGGTCGAGGCCTCGGCAATCACAAATTGACACAATGATTTTTTGGCCAATCACCGGTGTAGAAGCCAATCACCTAGAGAGCTCAAGCACAAGCACAAGGAGGTCAAGGCCTCGGCAATCACAAATCAACACAATGATTTTTACCGAGGTTCACTTGCTTCCCGGCAAGCTAGTCCTCGTTGTGGTGATGCACTTCTTGGTGAGTTGCCCGCTCAATTGGCTCGGTGCCAAAGACCCCAATGGGGAGCCGCAATCTCCACACAAGACAAGGATCCACAAAGCCACGAGCAATCCACTAGAGTATCCTTTCGCGAACTCCCGCGGGGAAGGATCAAGAACCCTCACAAGAACCCGGTGTGGCCTCGAACAATCACCAAGTCGAGCTCAACCACCACCCGCTGCTCCAAACCGTCTATGCAGACGGAATGCGAAGAGTAACAGAATCCACGGCTCGCTCGATGAACAAGTGCCTCTAGATGCAACTCTCAATGCAAATCACTTGTTCTCACTCAAATCTCTCTCAAGATTAGCAAAGGAATCGAAGATGAGTGGGGAGTGTCTCTCAGCTCAAAGGATGCACAAGTATGTGAAAATGGCTGAAGACTCCTCCCATGGGCCAAGGGGCTATTTATAGAGCACACTCCCGAAAATAGCCCGAATTTGCCCCTTCGGGCCGGCCAGAACCAACGCGCCGGACAGCGTACCAGGCCGAGGCCGCGGACGTGTCCGCCTCTCCCCATGCTGCGGCCGACCGTTAGCTTCAAACGGATGACGTGGCACGTCTGGCGCCCGAGTCCGACGCCTCGGGCCGGACGCGTCCGGCGACCTGGGGCCGCGCGAGACTCCAACGCCGAAACATGCGGGTGCGAGTCCGGCACGCCGACGCCTCCTCGGCGTCCGGCACTCGGCCACCCGGCCCGGCCGCCCAAGCCCGGCCTTCCATGCGGGACGTCAGCCCGCTCAAGGCCGGCGTCCGCGCCTGCGTCCGTGCCCTCGAACATCTCCCTTGATGTTTGATCTTCGATGACGCGCCGGTTGTCGATCCAAAGTCCAAAACCACTTGTCTTAGGTGCCTACTCCATAGAGTAGATCACAACTCAAGCACCGAGTTAGCGTATCACCTTAGAATCACGTCGACAAGTGTTAGCACTCTAGTTAGCCTCTCATGCATCATACCAAGTTAAACCTAGAGGCACTTAGGACGCGAATGAACAGGGAAGCCCGGCAGTAGTCGGTTATCGATCCTAAATGTGGTCACACTCGCTAAGTGTCTTGACCACCAAACCGGAAAACCCCTATCAAGTATACCTTCACCTTGATCTCCATGGGCCTCCGTCGAGCTTGATCACTTCACTTCCATCAAGTTCATCACCGTGATCGCCATGCTCCATCATCCACCGTCACGTTGCTATGTGTCTAACCACACTTAGAGCAAAGCATTAGCAACTTTGAGTGTCATTAATTACCAAAACCAAACCCGAGCTTTCAATCTCCCCTTGTTGGTAATTGATGACAACCCTTCACAAAGTTCACAAAGATATGGAAATTGAATTCAATATGAAATTGGTGCTTGCCCAAGACATTTTGATCATGAATCTTGGATTGGACAAGCATTTCAATTCCGGTTTGGTAGTGTGCATCAAATATTTGGTCGATTTTCAAGCACACATGCATAGATAAAACTTGTGTGAGAGTTACCACAGCAAAATGGTACTAAGGTTTACGTAATTGACCTTTTGCGTGATACCAATCGGGTGCGATAATAAACCTTCCTTAGCACCATGGGAATCTAGACATCCATCAAAACTCAAAATACCTCATGAGATCACATTATAAGAAAGTGCTTTGAACAAGAAAAACTCATGTCTAGAGACCACCTATACATGCTAGTACTTCATTTCATCAATCAAGTTCTATACTAACTTATTACACCAAACAAGCATGAATATTGAAATTAGCTTGCAATGCTCCATATCATCATGTATGCACACACAATATGCAACAAATAGTCTATGAGCTTGCTCCCCCTATTTGTGTGCTCATGGTTGGGTCATATCATAAAAATTGATCCCCTTCCATTGCTCTTTGTGACTTATTTCTCCCCCTTTGTCAACAATCACCAACAAGGGTGCATAAGATGGAAGGAAACAAGTCAATCAACTATGGCCAAATCTAAATCACATGCCTAGAAAAGGTATCTGGTTTGAACCAAGGGCAAGCTTCTTCACGCCTCATAAGAATAAGGGTTATCTTGACCAAGTTGAGATACACATCATGAGCAAGTGCTAAAGATTCAACACTAGGTTCACAAGCTCACAAACAAGTCATATGCCACCACTAGATCAAATCAATGCATAGAAACAATAGTGGTGCCATACATCCTTCAAATTCATTTGATTTGCAATGAATGAGCCTAACAAGATGCACATGTATACTTGTCTACACAGCTAACAAAGGATGCATGAGATGCAACAACCAACTTTACCTTGCTATGTTGGAGGAGAGGCATGTCATATATGGGGGTGCATCAATCCATGTTGGAGAAGCTAAGTATGTTCAACTCATTCCTCAACTTTCAAAATCTTTTCTCATCAAGAGGCTTGGTGAATATGTCGGCTAGTTGATCTTCGGTGCCAATGCTTTCAATGCTCACATCTCCTTTTGTTGATGATCTCTAATGAAGTGGTGCCTCACATCAATGTGCTTGGTTCTTGAATGTTGAACAGGATTGTTTGTCATCTTGATTGCACTTTCATTGTCACAAAAACAAAGGCACATGCTTAACATTGATCCATAGTCCTTCAAGGTGGCTTTCATCCATAGCAATTGTGCACAACAATTCCCCGCACTAATATATTCGGCTTCGGCGGTGGAAAGTGCCACACTATTTTGCTTCTTTGAAGACCATGACACAAGAGATCTTCCTAGCACTTGGCATGTTCCACTTGTGCTCTTCCTACTAATCTTGCACTGCATAGTCGGAGTCGGAGTATCCAATCAACTCAAAGCTTGACCCCTTGGGATACCATAGACCAACATCTTGGGTACCCTTCAAGTATCTCAACACCCTCTTGGTTGCCGTCATGACTCTCTCCTCGGAGAAGAAATCTTGCACACATGCACACACTAAACATGACATCCGGCCCCTTGAAGCGGTCACATATAGCAAGCTTCCAATCATTGATCTATAGCTTTTGCTCAATCATCTTGCCACTATCATCAATGTCCAAGCCACCATTGGTTCCCATTGTGGTGCTAATGGCCTTAGCATCTTGCAACCCAAACTTCTTGATCATGTCCTTGATGTACTTGCCTTGACTCACAAAGGTGCCATTCTTCATTTGCTTGATTTGAAGACCAAAGTAGTTGAACTCTCCAAGCATTGACATTTCAAACTCACTAGCCATCATCTTAGCAAACTCTTCACAAAAGAATTGATTTGTTGATCCAAAGATGATATCATCCACATAGATTTGCAACACAAGCTTCCATGCCTAAACCCCTTGAAGATGATATTTGCTTGATCCTTGCTCACTACCTCAACTTGCTTGTCATCAAATATGCACTTGTAGCCAAGATCACATAATTGTGCCACCGACAAAAGATTGAAGTTCAAAGTATCAACTAACAACACATTGGAGAGATCCTTGTCATTGGAAATTGCAACCTTTCCTAGCCCCATGACATCACCCTTGCTATTGTCACCAAATGTGATGGAGTTGAATCCACCATTGTCATTCTTGTCAAGTGACTTGAACATACTATCTTCACCGGTCATATGATTTGATGCATCACTATCAAGCACCCAATGCCTCCCTCCGCTTTGTAATTGACATACAAGAAGACATCAAGCTTTACCACTTTTACTGGGTCTTAGGATTGGAGGAAGTCAGAGTCTTGGCACCCAAATAGCTTTCTTCTTTGAGCTCATCCATGGTGTACCAATGAATCTAGCACTCACACCACCTCACTCTTAACAAGCATGTAGGAAGCATTCAACTTGTAAGAGGGAGGCATTAGTGTTCTTGTTCTTGCATGCATGCTCCTAAATGACCCACTTGCTTGCAACTCTTGCAATAGCTACCATTGTTCTTCATAAAACAAGTCTTGTGAGGGCAAAAGCTACTAGAAAACCCCCCCATTTCTGATTTGTGTTTGTAGATGAGAAAAAGCGTCTCTAGGTTGGCACGTGAAGACATTATTTGACACGATTTCTTAAGAGCGTATCTAAGTGATACGATATTTAACACGCTTTCAACGTCAAGATGTATCTATATACATTTTTAACATGCTTTTGAAATAAATGACACAAATGACACGAAAATTAGCCATGCTTTCAATCATCAATAACATCTACACGTTGTAAGCGTATCTCAAAATCATGAATA